>JAMPIV010020068.1:0-399650 GCA_024509875.1 Oreohelix idahoensis | reverse complement strand
TATAAAATTTCCGTTCTTTTCGTATCTTAACGTAAAGAGCCTGCTTTAACATTTCATAAATTGTCTTTGGTCATTTCTGCTCATCTTGCCAAAAACTTTCATAAACCGTTCCCCTAACACCCTGGGATAACTTGAGGCTATACCTCTCTCTCTCTCTCTAACCCATATGTAGTAGCCAAAAGTTCAAATCTACTTAAATACCCTTCTATGTCAATCATCTTTCTCAACAAAATGGTCTACATGAAAAAACCCATAGCTGAGGTGAGGCTCCCTGATTAGGCAGTGGCATTGAGGCAAAGGGGCTGGCACCATTTTCAGGAGCATGGCCTTGAAACTCAAACTCCCTTAGTCGTAACTCATGTTCCCTTTGTAATCTCTTCTCCTCCTTTTCTGCTTCCCTCTCCGCACCTAATCTCTTCTCTTCCCTTTCTGCAGCTTAATCTCTTTTTCCTCTGCTTCCCTTTCAGCAGCTGTACTCTTTTCTTCTCTTTCTGCTGCAGTCTAATCTCTTTTCTTCTGCGTCCCTTTCAGCTGCCTTTCTCTTTTCTTCTCTTTCTGCAGCTAATCTCTTTTCTTCTGCTGCTCTCTTTCTGCCTTATTCTCTTCTAATTGGAGCCTTTTAATCTCTGCCTCTCTATCTGCCTCCAATGCCCTAGCCTCCTTGTCAGCCTCAATCTGCAGCCTCTTAATTTCTTTTTCAGCCTCTAACTTTCTTTCTGCTTCTTTCTCTAATCTTTTATCTTCTCGGGCAATAAATTTGTCTACCTCTGAAGTTACATACTGGACCAGCTCTGGTCCATCCATGCCCATCTCTTTAGCAGTCTGCACAGCTGCAGATCTGAACTTGGCCAAATCAGCCATTTTAACTCAAGCAGGTCTAATAAGGTTCTAAGACAATCCTAAACGTAACTAAAATAAATACCAACTATAATTAATTAATTACTACTCGGCTTGCGTATAGTTGTACTTAAGTGAGATCAACTGTGAAGGTCTCTGAGGTAAACAATGGACAACTGTGTTACAGAGTACCTTTCTTGTTCCACCCTACGATCTCACTCTAAGTTATATTCTTTATTGACTAGCGTGACTGAAAGCTACATAAAGTGTCTAGGGTATTGTAAGAGTGTTGTTAAAGAATCTCAATACAAAACATATACAAACATATACTAATTACTACGATAAACTCAACTAACTCCAGCTGTTAAATTTTATATTTAAAATTTTTTTTGTTAAACTTTATTGGTCCTGAGCCTAAAGTTGTTTTGGTCAGGACTACAGTTCAATGAGAATCAATTTAGATGGATAGATATATTTACAAATATATATAAAGATATTTACATACAACAGACAATATGTCCATAGTACATTGTTACAAATTTTCAAGTTGATGATAATTACTCTATTTAACTACTGGTACTGAGATGCAGGTTGGGGATTTACATCATCCCAATGTTCTTTTGTTTCACTAGAATTGTTTATGTTAGTCTTTTGGAGGAACGTTTTTGTCTATACAGGAGATTTTTCTTTAGTCGTGATAAGTTGTCCCAGGCCAGATATTGCACTTATCTGGATCCTGGAATCACAGCAGTTGCAGTTGGTTTGGCCAAACACTTCAGTCTCCTCTGGTCTTGCACTTCTTTAATACAAGCAGGTGCCAGAGACTCTTAGAGATCGTGCTGAATTTCTCTATCATCGAGTACCAGCACCAGACAAGTGCCAGCAGGAACCCCTGTCAATGCAATTTATGGTTCTGTCTTAATATCAAACTAATTCCTCCTAATTTACATGTAAACATACATTCAATACAAAAGAACATGGTCAGCTCTCTCTGACAACCCTGCTTCTCCACTTTAGTTTGATGGAACAATTCGTACCAGTATTCTTTTCTCATCCCTAATGGATGCTACGCCTCTGTCATTCCTGCAGTAATCTTTTCCATGCAATAAGATAGGTGTAATGTTCCTGTATGACCATCATATATATAGTCCTGTAGTTTTAAACTTCTTAGATAGTCCCTTATATGATGGATCAACATCTAGGCTATGCCTAAGTCTACCATGGAACCATTTAATTACAATCTTTTACATGGCCTTTTCTTTTTTCACACAACCCTTTTTAATTAAAAGTCAATAAAATCAATCTTACCACATATCAAGGAAATATAAACAAGTAACGATGAATTAGGCAATAGAATATGGCACACTTTCATCACTGCCTCTGTTCAGACTGCTTTCTGTTGTTAGTTATTTTAAAACAAAGCACAAGTCTGCTCATCGCTGCTTGTTCCTCAGAATATTTTCAAAAAATGGCAGCGAGCAGCCTACTTTTCCTATCATGTAAAAAGCTTTGGCCAATGAGACCAAGCATCTCTTTTTTTGAATGAAACCTTTTAAAAAAAAATTTCTCAAACCACTATGCGTTACTACTACCAACTAGATTTGTATACTTAGTGTCGCGAGAGGTTTCTTAATTTATGAAGAATAAGACAACCAGGTGTATCAGGTGATACTAGGATAGTTGCCAGAGAAGAGTCTGGTCTTAAAAGAAATACCCCATTCTCAGAAAAGAGCAATGGTGTATAGAGTTCATAGGCATAAAGTCAGGCTGTAAAGAATTTCTGGCCGAGATAGTAATATTCAGTACCAGAATTCTATGGTGCCCCTCTCAGAATTATACCTATGGGCTGTTATAGTATCTAGGGGATTTAATTAAATTCAAAGTAATACAAGGCTGACATAAAGTAATAAAAACAGTGCACTACAATTTCTTAATTTTATTTATGTACAGTCATCTGTTTAGTTTTGTTTGTGTAAACACAAACCCTAAAAATAAAATCACACTGATGATGTTGCATGTATCTACACCAAATAAAAGTCAATCACTAAAACTAAAGTCTTTTCCTAGTTGTTAATGCTCCCTTGTTATGAAAAGTCTTAGTGCAACTAATCCTCTAGAACCAATGTTAATGATGGTACTTGAGTTTATCTTCAGTATTAGGGGAGTAGATATTGACAACTGTCATAATGACTTCACTGTTACTGATATCACTTGACTTCACAATATTTCTAGGTTATGTATCTTTTGAAAATGTCACACTGACTAAAGTCTATGTTGCTTCCAGACTAATTTAATCATCACTGTTTTCATCACTACTACTATAACCGGGTGTGGTACGCCAATGCTCTGCGAGTCAGTCTTGTCTAATAGGACTTAACTTCTTCACTTCCGTCTTTTCCTTGAAGCCAGAATATAAGATGGAGAAGCCCAACACTGAGGGTCCCCACTCTTCCAACTGATGTAGGTACAGGGTGCTTGTTCAAATCTTACACCGCTAGGTACAACACCAATGTTCTTCTCTGCTACAAGATGAGTGACAGGATACCTCTGACCCACAATCTCAGATTCAACAGGCTTTTCATAAACTCATGCAGTCTGCTTCACTGGCAAATGGCGAAGGAGCTGAGGTAGAATCTGATTCTGTCCTCTGACGAATTTGGTTCTGGCGGTTCAAGAGAAATATTCCAGATTTGTTTCCCTTTTTATTACAGGTAGCGGACAAACGGAAGACAAGCGATTCGATTGGCTGGCTGGGTCAGTTTCATAACTCCTGTGTCCATGCTTCTACAACTTAAATCCATGTATCTAATGAAAGTTTAAGATTCCTGGTATTTTACTGTGCTCGCTGTTCCGAAGGACATACCTTTTCTTTTGGCCTGAAGTCACAAGTACACATTCACGTTTACACAGATTCCATCTAGCAATCTTGCAACCTAAAGCTCCGGCTACGGGTTTTCAGTTCGTGCAGCGATTGGTCGAAAACATTTGTTGACATATTTCGATATAGGTAGGCAGTGTAGGCTCTCGTTAATTGCCCTTAGATATTGGTTCAGGACTACGCTACACTTAGGTTAGCCAATAATATTTCGGCTTCCTTCAAATTTCATCCAATCCACTTCATCGTACTATCTTAGCCTTTCTTTCACCTAATTTTTTTCCCCAAAAAATATGCTATCCAATCTAAGCAGACATAACTTGACCTGACAGTATCTCCGATTCTCTATGTATTATTACCCATATTTGATTATTTAATGGACTATTTAGATAACTAACAACATTTTCTTGGTCAGCAAGTCTTCAGGTACACGAATATATGATTTTTATGGGGCTAAGTGGCTTGGTTCAAAATTCTATCTTTTTTTCTATGTTAGTTGTTTTTTTTTAAACTACCTCCTGTTCAATTCTTTTTCCATGTACTTTCAAGCTAATTACGTCATTCGCAATAAGAGCTAAGCGTGTTTTCTAACCGAAGTGTCCACATTTTCTAACTTTTCCTCGTATTTTTGAAAATCGCCTAAGGGCAAAGCTAGCAAGTTAGTTTTATTTTTAGAAACAATGTGAGACGTGATTTGCGTTGGGTTATCTATCCGTTCTCCTCCCTTCCACAATGTATTTTAGGCAAATACTTCATTGAACTTGGAAAAGTGGTACGTTTGTCTCAAGGACGAATTTGAAAAATAGGGTACCCTTTTTGGTTCGGCCAAAGCGTTATCAAATAATACGCTGAAGGCGTAGGCGACGACTACGATTCTCGCCGAAAATTTTTAGTAATATCCTATCTTTGACTTTATGCACTATACTGTTATATTCTAATTTAGATATTGTATTTAGAAGTTCACCACAGTATGCAAACAAAAAAGGTTGAATACCACTGGCCTAGACTAACTCCAGTGTGTTTCCTCAGAACTTAAGCTAACACCGTATGTCTGTCTTCCTGTCTGGCGTCTACATATCCTTAAAGAAGATCTTATTACTCTTGAAAGTTAGTGACTGAAGCTGAGAGGGCTGAATTAAGAATTCCGGAGGCCCTGGGCTATTACAATATATATTGGGACCCCTCACCAATCTTCTAAAAGGTAAAACTGGACGGAAAAAAAGTCATGGATTTCAGACAAATGTTTTAATTAATATATACTGAAGCACATTAAAAACGCACCACTATTATATATACTGATGCCGAGAAGCTGGCAAAAAAAAGTGTGGGAATGGATTTTCCCCGTGTTTGCCATGCGGTAGAGAGCGAATGGCTGCTGGAATGGAAAGTGCAAGATTCAACCCATGGGTGTGTGTACAGACTACATGAAAACGATGAAAGTTACACGTGCAACACGATTCTCAACAGCTATGACCCTGAAAATGTGTACGCGTTGTGGCAGTATACTCGGTATAAAAAGGCCGTTGAGACAAAACACCCAGTACATATGCTTGAAATGCCACGACTATCTGAAAACGACCGCCAACGAGCCATTGGTATGTTGGAGACCGGAATGAGCTCGCGGGCCATTGCCAGAAGGATGAATTGCCACCACAGCACTATTGTACGTCTCAATGAACGTTACGGAACCACTGGCAGTGCCCGGGATAGACTTCGGAGTTGCCAACCACGAGTTACTACCCCTGCGCAAGATCGTCATATTGTGCCGAGTCACCTAAGGAATTGACTCTCCCGGCAAGTCAAACAGCAAGAGCAATAGTGGGCAGACATGGGCAAGTCTCTCTAATGACAGTCATACGACGACTCAGAGATACAGGCCTTACTGCAAGACGACCTTATGTTGGGCCAAACTTGACTCACAGACATCGTTAGCAGCGCCTGCAATGGGCAGAGCAACATATCAGATGGACAAGACTGCAGTTGAATGCTGTCCTATTCACAGACGAGAACAGATTCAACATATCCTTTGCAGATGGACGTATGCGGATTTAGCGACGGTGTGAAGAGCGCTTTGCAGATTGCTGTGTCAACCGATTTCGAGGTGGCAGTATTCACATTTGGGGAGGATTCAGTTTTCACCATCGCTTGCCTCTTCACGTCTTCCGTGGAAATGTTAATGCTGTGACATATCGAGCTGAGGTTCTGGATGCACTGGTTGCTCCTGCGTTCACAATTTATCCAGACTTGCAGCTTCTCCAGCAGGATAACGCACGTGCATTTTTTTGTATTTTTGGTTTTCTCCCTTGCCTGCACAGAATGCAATGAATTTCATAACAATCAAATGTACAAATTAATGACCAGCATGGATTCATAGGAAAATGAATAAAGATTCCAAATATGTAAACTTGTACACACTTATATTTACATTTCACACTCTGTTCCTGGATTATACAGGTGGTGCGTTTTTAATGTGCTTCAGTATATAATAATATGTTTGTTTAAAAAACATACGTCTCCCCCCCCCCCCCCCCCCAAAAAAAAAAAAAGTTGTGTTCATTACAGCCCCTAGATTTTGTTAAAGGTAGTGGAGCCCCTGCAAAGAAAATATAATAAAAAAGGAAAGAAGCGGGTGGTACAAGTAATTAATAAACTAACTTCTGTACAGATACTATTGCTGTGCAAGCACGTGCTTACTAACGTACACGTGCAAGTTATTGTAGAGTTTTGTGCGTTATGACTCAGTTGCTTTTTTCGCGGAGGCCCCTTAAGCCTGGGGGTCTAAGACCCGTGTCTAGTGGGCCTAATGAATAATCCTGCGCTGAAGTTGAGTAGGCTTCATGCTAATGAGAAAGGGGGGGGGGGAGAGAGAGAGAAGTGTTCTTGGTGTTTACCTAGGGCTGCTGACCTTCTCGCTCTTTTGCAGCCAATATCAAGTTGAAGACTCCTTGGTATTATCTACACTGTAGATCTAGGCTTTTCCTGTGGCTTTTCTGCCATTCCGAAACGTGTTGAGTTGAAGTCATGAGCTTCAGTTTTTCGAGCTTGGCTGGCATTTAAGGGGTCATCACACCAGGTCCCGTGCTAGGAGGAAGAAGCGCGTGGTATACTGTGCATTCCCCGCCATCCAAGGGGGCTCTCCAACTATGCAGAGATAAAATACTGTGCTCTGGTTCTGGGCTCTCCCAAGGAATTGTCACGTCCTGCACAGAGCCACTTCTCAGCTCCCACTGCATATCACTGGGTCCACAGTGAGATTCTCTTGCATGTAGTCAGCCAGGTCAAAGCCAGAGAGCTATATCTGCGGCTCAAGTGACGTATCCAAGCTTATTGTGCAATGCTGGGTTCTCAACAAGTTTCACCACATGGGAAATCCCTAGAAGTGTGTGGATGATTTCAAGAGTCAACGAGGGTGTAACTAGCATCACAGACAGAGGTTCACTTCTACCTATGCATGCACCATTGTGCATAGCTAGTGGCCTTATAAGGATGACTCCAGCTGTGTCTCCATGCATGGGGTGGGGGTAGGTAATAACGTGCTAGTTAGTACAGGTATAGTCGATACCCTCGACCACGAGACAGCTGTTGTAGTCAATGTAACCAGGAAGGGAACATCGTATCGCCCCAGGGATAGAACTAGGCATCGTCGGCGAAGCTAGAAGCCCTTACTGGGGCTCCATCATGCTAACTGGTGGACACTAGTAGTCCTTTTCATGGCTTATTATTTACCAACGCTGCACGTGCTATCAGTCCTTTTTAGGGCTTATTATTTACCAACGCTGCACGTGCTACCAGTCCTTTTCAGAACTAGCCCTTATCGTTGCTTCATCATGTTGGCTGATAGGCACTGGTGGTCCTTTGCAGTTTTTACTATAAATCAAATTGGCAGTGTGTCCTTTCACGATTTATTAATATGAAACAAATATAAAGGTATGTTATCAGGCACTCGCAGGAAATAAAGAAGTAGAACACCAGACAACAGAAAAACAACAGACATGAGTGGCTTACCCAGGATTTGAACACTGGACCTTCCGTGCGACAACCCCGCCTAGCCATGCAAGCGAATCACACTATCCGCTCTGCCATCTACGCATCATCAAAAAATGATGTTTCAATGGCAGGTCAATAGTGCGAACCACAATACACGACACCAGAAGTCCTCCATGGGCAGTTCAGCCTATTAATGATGCAATCACTTCTGTTGTTTTTCTGTTGTCTGGTGTTCTACTTCTTTATTTCCTGCGAGTGCCTGATAACATACCTTTATATTTGTTTCATATTAATTTACTGTTTACAGGCCTCAGGTTTCCCTCCCTTATTTGTAATAAATGTTTGTACAATACCAAACCTACCCACTATCCTGTTCTCACTGTTCTAGTCTACTATCATTTACTGGACACAGTATTAAGGTCCTAAGGGTCTTGTTGGATTCGGCCTATACTGCTTGATAGAAATACAACAGAAGTGATTGCGTCATTAATAGGCTGAACTGCCCATGGAGGACTTCTGGTGTCGTGTATTGTGGTTCGCACTATTGACCTGCCATTGAAACATCATTTTTTGATGATGTGTAGATGGCAGAGCGGATAGTCTGATTCGCTTGCATGGCTAGGCGGGGTTGTCGCACGGAAGGTCCAGTGTTCAAATCCTGGGTAAGCCACTCATGTCTGTTGTTTTTCTGTTGTCTGGTGTTCTACTTCTTTATTTCCTGCGAGTGCCTGATAACATACCTTTATATTTGTTTCATGTTAATTTACTGTTTACAGGCCTCAGGTTTCCCTCCCTTATTTGTAATAAATGTTTTCACGATTTACTTTCACGGCAAGGCTATGCGTTTGGACGGTTCTCGGTTCAATTCCCGGTAAGCCTATCACTTATGTTTTCTTTTATGTTGTCTGGTGTCCACCTTGAAGACTAACGAGTGCCTGTTTATTATTACCCTGTATTTGTTCATTATTTTATTTATTTAGTTAGTAGTAGAAGTAGTTGTTAGTAATAGTAGTAGTTAGTGGAAGTACTTACAGTAGTAGTCATAGTCAGTAGTTGTTAGTGGAAGTACTTACAGTAGTAGTCATAGTCAGTAGTTGTTAGTGGAAGTACTTACAGTAGTAGTCATAGTCAGTAGTTGTTAGTAGCAGTAGTAGTATGAGGATGAAGCTGCCGATCGTACCAAGTGGCGATGCTATCTACGGCGCCACCTCAGATTTGGCGAAAAGAAGCTCTCACAACAAGCAGAAGAGAGGAGAAAACGTCGAAAGGAACACCAGGAAAATAAGCAGCTGAGGACTGTCACCTCAGGGGCGCATTCCCATAGTCAGTTATGACTGAAGGGGCTATTATTAGTGGTGGTGGTGATAGTAGTAGTAGTAGAGGTGTAGGTAGCAGTAGTAGCAGCAAAAGTAGTAGTGTTGTTGTTAACGAGCTCTATTAATTACGATTTTATAAACTAAATATCAGTAGGGGAACTGTGTGTGTATGGTAGAAAGTACAAAATGCTGTTTAGTCCTGCATGCTACCGTAAATCTTCTAGGACTGGGTGTCCAGACGCCGAGCTTTATAAATAGAGTGTCCGATTGTTATTGTAAGAACAAATATAAAATGAGGATACCTGTATATATATATATATATTTTTAATCAATTAAAAGTGTGTGCATGTTAGTAGAGAACTAACGAGCGAACTTGATTTCGAAAGACAATTGGGCAAGCAGACCCGTCTGACACTCTGCCCTTTGTCTTTCATCCTGTTTTCTGATCCTCGCTGATGCGGGCAAACCGCCAACATGTCTGCAGAATGGGAGAAGATCGGCTGCCACGGTAAGTATGGGAGGCTAAGATCCAGGGATCCAGACCTCCAGGACGACCCAGATTCCGCTGGGAGGACGACATTAGATTATCTCTGAAGGACCGAGGACTAGAATGGAACCAGGCCAGGAGGAAGACAGTCGATAGGATAGTATGGCGCTCTCTCTTCCAAACCTCTACACCTCACGGTAGAAGAGGAACGATTAAGTAACTAAGTAAGTTTTGCATGTATCATGAATACTAAACAAATATCAACACATTTTCGCACATAGTGCAACAACAACAAAAAATAGAGAGAGAGAGAGAGAGAGAGAGAGAGAGAGAGAGAGAGAGAGAGAGAGAGAGAGAGAGAGAGAGAGAGAGAGAGAAGAGAGAGAGAGACAGCGAATACAATATATACAAGATATATAAAGATATACAAGACAGATATATAGAAAGGAGATAGGCACCTGTAGTACAGCATGAAACAGCACGTGCTCAGTATGATGGTGACTGTGATAGCTACAGCAAATAAAATCAGCAACGTTATGGTGCACCAATCCCACTCGGGCATTCCTTGTTGTCTTGCCAGTTAGGACTGTTATCCCTGAAACCTGTGCGATATTAAAGTGTTAACGGTCAGATAAATAATTATGAATTTATTATTTGAAGGCCTCATTGAAAACACCTGGCACGTCATACTTTAAGGAAAAACTGAGTTAATGCCTTACGCACATTAAACATATTTCAAAGAAGGTGTAGAAATTAAAATTATATTTGAAAACACATTCGTCTCAAAGAAAATGAAGCATAACAACAGACCATCTTTATTTGTGTCGTATTTTAAAATTCAATTTTCTTGAATTTAATTTTTTTCTTGGCGGCATGTCAGGTTTTTCCAATGAGGTCTTCATTTGTCTATAGATACTGACTGATGTGGTGTAGTATTTGTCTATAGATACTGACTGATGTGGTGTAGTATTTGTCTATAAATACTGACTGATGTGGTGTAGTATTTGTCTATAGATACTGACTGATGTGGTGTAGTATTTGTCTATAGATACCGACTGATGTGGTGTAGTATTTGTCTATAGATACTGACTGATGGGGTGTAGTATTTGTCTATAGATACTGACTGATGTGGTGTAGTTTTTGTCTATAGATACTGACTGATGTGGTGTAGTATTTGTCTATAAATACTGACTGATGTGGTGTAGTATTTGTCTATAGATACTGACTGATGTGGTGTAGTATTTGTCTATAGATACTGACTGATGTGGTGTAGTATTTGTCTATAGATACTGACTGATGTGGTGTAGTATTTGTCTATAGATACTGACTGATGTGGTGTACTATTTGTCTATAGATACTGACTGATGTAGTGTAGTATTTGTCTATAGACACTGACTGATGTGGTGTAGTATTTGTCTATAGATACTGACTGACGTGGTGTAGTATTTGTCTATAGATACTGACTGATGTGGTGTAGTATTTGTCTATAGATACTGACTGATGGGGTGTAGTATTTGCCTATAGATACTGACTGATGGGGTGTAGTATTTGTCTATAGATACTGACTGATGGGGTGTAGTATTTGTCTATAGATACTGACTGATGGGGTGTAGTATTTATCTATAGATACTGACTGGTGTGGTGTAGTATTTGTCTATAGATACTGACTGATGTGGTGTAGTATTTGTCTATAGATACTGACTGATGTGGTGTAGTATTTGTCTTTACCCGTCATACCTTTTGTTCGGTTGGTTGGTTTTAAGGACCACCTTCATTGCACACAGACAACTCCATCAGCGCCCCGACTTGCTCCCTTACATCACACAAAGAGGATCTCGACACGGTGCACTAGCTCCATAGCACCGGCGAGGATCCCAACGTGTGTATAGGGGTCGTCCACAAATGACGTCACGTAACTGTTGCCCTTTTTAAACCAGCTCCCCCGACCTCCTTGTCACACTTCGTCACAAAAACACAGACCTCCCTTTGTGTGACGTCACACATCTCTTAAACCCCGCCCCACTTATTTTAACATAAATAGTGATTAATTCATCAGCTAAATACATAAAAGAAGGTAATTAACAAACAGGCATTTGTTGGACAGAAAGGAGGATACTATACAACAGACAAGAAGTATAAGTCTGTCCAGCGAGTGCCTGTTAATTACCTATATTTATTTATTTATTAACTATCTGGCCATGCAGGGGTACGCGGTAATGAGAGAACTGGCAGACTAGCATCAAGGGCACCTACAGTAGGGACACTGGATATGGATAAGGGAGAGATACTGAGAACAATTAATGATCACCTGTTAGAGAATGACACTGCAATAGATGAATCTTCAAGGTTAAGACTGGTGGAATTTGGCATCAAACGTCAGACTAGCAGAGATGGACGTATGAGAGGATGCATTCGTCGTGTTTATAACCAGCGAGCTACAGGATCAATTAGCATTCACACTCTTCGACATATACTGAGGGAGACTGGGCACTTATGGGTTTGCCCGGAGTGCAATGATGTCAGTTCTGTTCAACAATAACAATATACTAACTACTCACGCAGCTCAGGTTTTCATCATAATTTGTTTTAATTAATCCGGGTTTTGCAAATATCTTTCCTGTTATATGCCGCCTTCCAGCACGAGACAAGTCCTAACAACTTGCCCTACCCAACTAAAGGAGTTCGCATGTTTCTCTACCAAAAAACAACAATTAATAATAATATAAATAAATAAATAATTTTAATGTTCACGTCAGCCCTAATACATTCAACACTCTATACATTCAACACTCTATACATTCTGCACTCTATACATTCAACACTCTATACATTCTACACTCTATACATTCTAGGAAACATGCTGATAGCATTACAAGGCAGTCTTTGTTCTGGAACCCTCAGGGTAAGAGCGGCAAACCAAAAAACACATGAAATACAGAACTGTAAGCAGGCATGAAAATTATGAAGACGTGGAAAGAACTTGAGCTGATAACACATGACAGGACTTTGGCATGTGTTTGTTGATGGGCTATATTATATATATATATTTTTTTTTTTTTCTCTAACCAGCGGCACTCGAGCTTTCCAGCTCTTTTGGCCCAATGACATGTCATTGCGAGGCTGGGGGGTCAGTGGACTTTCCTTCCAACCCGGTCAGGAACTTCGCTCCTTCCCATCCACACGGGATTTATGTGCAGGAGCCGTACAGGTTATTCAGTCAAATTTCCGGTCGTAAACATTCCTTCAAACGCTGACGCCCGGGTTTGAACCATGAAAACCTGGTCGCCAGTACAACGCCGTAGCCATTACACCAGCGCGGCTCCCATATATATAAATATATAATAATTTTAAACCAGTTAAAGATGATGACAATTATCCGAGATATTTCTCAGCTGAGAGATTGTAACAGAGCTGTGGAGTCGGAGTCGGGAGTTGCAGAGCCGGTCATTTTTTTTAACTGGAATCGGAGTCAGTAAAAAGTGTCCAAACTTCGACTCCGAATCTTATGCCATATGACTAGTAAAAAACTGTAGTCGGAGTCGACAGCTGGAGTCTGGCTTTTAAAATTTCAGGAGTCGGAAAAATTGTTGGGCCGACTCCACAACCCTGGATTATAATATTAATAAAAGGCGTCCAAGAGGGAGTTGTCTATTTTTGCAGAAAAAAGTAGCCAATGAGGAATAAGGTTACAAAATCTATCTTGTTTCGACATCATTTCTGAAAGAAGCGATTATCACACGTATTTTTTTGTAAACGTCAAATTTCTTTCCTATCATCACACTTTGTCACAAAAATTTTTTTCCCTCTGGCTGCGTGACGTCATATGTGGATAACCCCATGCGGGAATCACACATTCTGTAAATATTTATGTCGTGGGTAGGTTTCCTAATTTTTAAATTTGGTTCAAAAACATGCAAATAATTGGAATATACTACAGCGTGATTGAAAATCACTACCTATTTTAAAATGTGTGTATGTCCTCACTTCATCCAGTGTTCCTTTATCACTAGTCTCTTGTCAGGTCTATTAATCAAAACTGTTTTATCATCATAACACGAAAGTCACTTGGCTTTGACTGTTCACAATGGTTGCAGGAATTTGGTTACAGATAATACTTATTAAAGTCTTTGGTACTTCTCTCTGGACACAAAAATTGACAACCGCATTTTAAAGCTGCCGCCATCTTTGCCTGCCTCACAACGCATGTTTGGGAAAACTTCAAACTCTCAATAAAGACCAAAACTGCGATATATAATGCCAGTGTCGTCAGCATACTTCTATATGGCAGTAAGACACGAGCAACCTATGCTAAGCAAGAAAGAAGGCTCAATACCTTCAATCTACGATGTCTACGCCACATCTTCGGTATTTCGTGGAAGGACAAAGGGATAAATGCCGAGGTGTTGTCACGTGCTGGCCTTCACAGCTTGTATACTCTACTTAGCGCAGATTACACTGGCTTGGCCATGTCCGCCGCATGGAAGATGGTCGCATCCCTAAAGATACCTTCTACAGGCAACTGGCAAAACAACAGCCGGGCGACCGCAACTGAGGTTCAAAGATGTGTGCAAGGAGACATGAAGGCATTGGACATAAATCCAGCAATCTGGCAGGATGAACTGCCGATCGCACCAAGTAGGCGATGCTCCTTACTCGCGCTACCTGATTGGGCGAAACGAAGTTCTTAACACAAGCAGAAGAGAAAAGAACACGTCGAAAGAAACACCTAGGGAAAAAAAAACAGTTGAGGGCTGTCATGTCGGAGGCGCATTCCAATAGTCAGTTATGTCTGACGGGGGCTACTGTTACTACTACTATCTTCGCTTGTTTCTAATGTACGAGTATATACATGAAATAAACGCCCACGTAAGGAGAAATAACTGCCATTGAACTAATAAGTTTTTATTTCTTGTATGTTTTTTTCTTTTTAAAAACAAAATACAATTTTTTTTTTAAAATTGCCAATAAATGTACATTACAAGACACGAAATTGCTGCTCGCTGTGAAGTTGAGTTCATGCTTTTTTTTTAAACAGGTCATGATCTTACGTTGAGCTATAATGGTCATGTAACATGGTATTTTGTCTAATACAATGGTACTTTTTTAAAATTTGACATTAGTTTAAAATACATTAATTAGATAGGAGTACAGAAATAAAACTTTACCTGACGTGGACCATTATATGGACATTAATGAAATACGAACTTTTGATTGACAGAGATGCAACGACAAACTATCTTCAGGGCATATGTACTACTGTATAGTCACTATGTGTGTCTCTGTTTATTATTCTCGGGCCTTTCACTTATTTTTCTTGTGTCGAGGGAATGTCGCCAGTCGAAATCCTGTTTTTGAATCCGCAGTTCGGCTGTGCTTCTCTCTTCTGTTTGAAATTGGACACGGAATTGCAGACACCTTGCTATCTAAAATACAAGCGTTTCAAGACAACCAAAATTCTGCCTCTGGTACGACAATCCCGCCTAGCCATGCAAGCGAATCACACTATCCGCTCTGCCATCTACGCATCATCAAAAAAATGATGTTTCAATGGCAGGTCAATAGTGCGAACCACAATACACGACACCAGAAGTCCTCCATGGGCAGTTCAGCCTATTAATGACGCAATCACTTCTATTGTATTTCTATCAAGCAGTATAGGCCGAATCCAACAAGACCCTTAGGACCTTAATACTGTGTCCAGTAAATGATAGTAGACTAGAACAGTGAGAACAGGATAGTGGGTAGGTTTGGTATTGTACAAACATTTATTACAAATAAGGGAGGGAAACCTGAGGCCTGTAAACAGTAAATTAATATGAAATTAATATGAAACAAATATAAAGGTATGTTATCAGGCACTCGCAGGAAATAAAGAAGTAGAACACCAGACAACAGAAAAACAACATACATGAGTGGCTTACCCAGGATTTGAACACTGGACCTTCCGTGCGACAACCCCGCCTAGTCTTGTTGGATTCGGCCTATACTGCTTGATAGAAATACAACAGAAGTGATTGCGTCATTAATAGGCTGAACTGCCCATGGAGGACTTCTGGTGTCGTGTATTGTGGTTCGCACTATTGACCTGCCATTGAAACATCATTTTTTGATTATGCGTAGATGGCAGAGCGGATAGTGTGATTTGCTTGCATGGCTAGGCGGGGTTGTCGCACGGAAGGTCCAGTGTTCAAATCCTGGGTAAGCCACTCATGTCTGTTGTTTTTCTGTTGTCTGATGTTCTACTTCTTTATTTCCTGCGAGTGCCTGATAACATACCTTTATATTTGTTTCATATTAATTTCATATTAATTTACTGTTTACAGGCCTCAGGTTACTCTCCCTTATTTGTAATAAATGTTTGTACAATACCAAACCTACCCACTATCCTGTTCTCACTGTTCTAGTCTACTATCATTTACTGGACACAGTATTAGGGTCCTAAGGGTCTTGTTGGATTCGGCCTATACTGCTTGATAGAAATACAACAGAAGTGATTGCGTCATTAATAGGCTGAACTGCCCATGGAGGACTTCTGGTGTCGTGTATTGTGGTTCGCACTATTGACCTGCCATTGAAACATCATTTTTTGATGATGCGTAGATGGCAGAGCGGATAGTGTGATTCGCTTGCATGGCTAGGCGGGGTTGTCGCACGGAAGGTCCAGTGTTCAAATCCTGGGTAAGCCACTCATGTCTGTTGTTTTTCTGTTGTCTGGTGTTCTACTTCTTTATTTCCTGCGAGTGCCTGATAACATACCTTTATATTTGTTTCATATTAATTTCATATTAATTTACTGTTTACAGGCCTCATGTTTCCCTCCCTTATTTGTAATAAATGTTTGTACAATACCAAACCTACCCACTATCCTGTTCTCACTGTTCTAGTCTACTATCATTTACTGGACACAGTATTAAGGTCCTAAGGGTCTTGTTGGATTCGGCCTATACTGCTTGATAGAAATACAACAGAAGTGATTGCGTCATTAATAGGCTGAACTGCCCATGGAGGACTTCTGGTGTCGTGTATTGTGGTTCGCACTATTGACCTGCCATTGAAACATCATTTTTTGATGATGCGTAGATGGCAGAGCGGATAGTGTGATTCGCTTGCATGGCTAGGCGGGGTTGTCGCACGGAAGGTCCAGTGTTCAAATCCTGGGTAAGCCACTCATGTCTGTTGTTTTTCTGTTGTCTGGTGTTCTACTTCTTTATTTCCTGCGAGTGCCTGATAACATACCTTTATATTTGTTTCATATTAATTTCATATTAATTTACTGTAACCTACCGTGCATGTCGTAGGCAGCGACTAAAGGAAGGCTCGGCAAGGGGCCGGTTACAACATCGGTACAAAAACTTCAGCCACAGGAAATATTACGGACCTTTACACCTGCACAAAGAAGCTAAGAGGGAAATACAAACAAGCGAATGGCCTCATCAAAGACAGGAATTGAAAATTGCTTTGTAATATACGCAAGAGCAAATGAAGAGTTGGGTAGAACATTGTGATGAACTTCTCAATGGCCTAACTTAGTTCAAACACTCAAACATCCCAGCTAAGGGGTGACCATCTGTCTTCTTTTCCCTGCATTCGTCCTTTTCTTTTTACCTAAACTTTGAGAGCCCGGGCAGTTTTTTTTCAACAGTGCATTTTTTTCCGGCTGTTTTTTCGGAGAATGAGCATAAGTGAAGTCTATCTTATTCAAGTATATTCTTTAAGGAGTATTTTTACAAGTAATTATTGAACGAATTGCAAGGGGATGTAGTTCAGTTGTTCAAGTTCTAAACTGTTAAATATGTGCTAGCCATTCTTACGCAGCGCTTGTGTCAAGAATCTGTACCTATGAAGATTCTGAATATGCTTGTTGAAAAACTAAGAGACAGTTTTAAAAGTTTGTGTGACACGTTTCATGGTGATAATAAATGCCTGTACATCAGTTTAAAATACTTGGATATACTGTCATGTGTTGCAAACACGATTCCTTGTTATGATAAGAAAGAGAGGAAATAGGCCGACCAGTGGCGGATCTACTATGAAACTAATGAAGCTTAAAGCTTCAGGGCCCCTAATCACTGACGGGCCCCAAAAGCGACTTTAGTCCACATTGATTAACAATTCTGGGTCTACTGTATAAGAAGGGGTTTTTTTAAATAATAATATTAATAATATAGTGTAATTCAATACAAAATAATAGTTAAAATAAAAATTAAAAGGTTATTAAAGTATCATGTAGGCTAGCCGTAAACGAAAAAACGCTTTCTCAGAAAGTAGACCTAATTTTGGTTCCTTTCAAAGCATGCGACAATAGTCGCACGACTCAAATTGATTAATCTTTTCTTGTATATATTTCAACAATCCCACAGTTTGAGAGTCAGTAGCACAGATGTTGTAAAGGTGGAGTGTCGCTGTAAGTTGGCTATTCTGCTGTGGCTAATGTAATTTTTTCCCCTTTTTAACAGAGGTCAAGACCCTAGAGGAATAACAATGAGTTCAAGAAAGTACTTAAGTGGACACCAAAAACGCAAACTCAAGGAAAAGCGACCTGACGAAATCTCTAAATGTCAAAAACTAAGAAACTATTTGGCAATGTCAAGTTTGTCAACACCTACAGTTGAAACAAGCCAAGCAAACATCATTGAAGCCACTGATAGTGCACAAACTGTGGGAGCTCTTTCTAGCAATATTCAACCCACTGTTGACGCTTTTGATACAGATGACGATCACAGTGGTCAACATGAAAGTACCGCGGAACAAGCAGAGACTGAGCAGAAACATGAAACATGAAGCAAATTCAGTGATTTCAAAGAATACAGTGACCTCGAAAACTGGCCCATAACAGTTGATAATGATTTCATACAGAATTGTTTAATGCAAGACAAAGGTTTTTTTTTTCAAAATAAAAAACAAAATGATATATATACCGAATCAAGCAGGGTTTACAAGGAGCAAAACAGAAGTTTCTCAAACAAATATTTTGAAAAAGTTTGAAAAATGACCAGACTGTGATGAGTGTGACGTATAATGGAAATATAGCCTACAGTATCCGACAGCCTTTCGTGACCTCGTGGCGTTCTAAGATTCGTTAGCAAAGTCAAGTATTTGACAGACTGCATTACTCACTTTTAATCCACGCCTCTTTTCCTTGAGACGTAAACAAACAGACATATTACCAACTTCCGCGTCCTGCCAGTCTAAACAGGGAATGAGCATGGTGTTGTTTACCTGAGTTTCCCACGCAAGCTGATCTGTCAATCATCAGATATCAGACAGAAGCACTTGGAAACAACGGACATCTTTTTGAAGTAGCCGCACGGGCAGAAATATTTTCCGATGGACCCTGTGATGTTCGTACATTCAGGGGGAGATAAACGCTTTGATCTCCAGAATCGGGGAAAATCTACGGACAATCCCGTTACACGGTTTAAGCGTTTGTTGTCGACTGGCAAGCGCCGACAGGGCTACCGTAAACCCTTTCAACTGGGAAACGTCGTTTCCTGAGTTTCTGCTATGCACTAAGAGTGTGAAAATTAACATCCTCTAGAGATCATAATAACATGATGTATATAAACTGCGTCTTCTCAAAATCAGTTATCAGTTGTCGCTCAGAATTTTTCGGAGAGTCTAAACACGTTATCTAGAACCAATATGAATAGATGTGTTAATAGTTTCGTGGGGATTTTCATTTCTGATTTGTGGTAATAGAAATTAGCATTTACGTGATTTAATGTGCTGCGTTTTATCATCTTAAATTCACTGTGATTTTCTAGGTATTAGAACCAGTGGAACATAACGCGCAGCTATTTGTGTACCAGTTGTGCAGTTTAATGATAATTTTACCACCCGCTTTATTACACAGATAGCTGACTGAATTAAAATGCTAGGTGACTGATAGACGACCATATAATTCACTTTTTATTGCTGTGATAAACGAGCGCAAAGGCCTTTTTGCTACATCTTTTCCAACATTTTTCATATTGTATTTTCTCCGACATTTGCTCTTTCATCCCATATTTGCGACCCACATTTGCTATTTCATCGTTGTGATTACTCGAGACCAGTATCTAGAGAACCGCATTTGTTCTTTCATCGGGGAAAATAAAAGTCCTTTGATTGAGCCATCATGCCTGACATTATCGTTTGAAGCCCACATTGCATCGTGATAAATCTGGTGAAAACACATCTGGTCATCCTAATCAAACATCTGGGCATGCTGTAATTTCTGTGACACCACATTGGACGCCCAGATTGGCCAGGGGAAAACGTCTCATGCTGTAATGGTGTTATCTTCGGTCGGCCGCGGTTCAGACAAACGTTGGTTTACCACATTGGACGCCCACCTTGGCCAGGTGAACAATAAACAATCAGAGGTCAAACTACACCCACGTTTGGACTGACAGGGGACAAGAGCGATCCTGTGAATGAGTGACCAGAGGGGCCATTAAGGATTGGTTGGTATGGGCGGAGCTGTACAAAAACCCATATTGGACTGGCAGAAATATAATTCACTGCGTAGCTTGCAAGAGGAAGGAGTCCAGTTTTTTACATTGTGAGGAAGAGATTAAACCCAAAAAACGCATAGCCTAATACACGTGTTTATTCAGAGTGGATATAATTCAGTTCTGTGATGAATTGTGTTCTTAAAGGATTTTGCGAAGGGAAAAGAAGGTTAGTAGATCTTATACTTATTAATACATTTTCTTATTTTTGTTTATTTTAACCTCACAGCTAAAATGTGCGGAAGATAAAGTTTCAAATAATTCTTGGCATAACTGATTAATAAAATCAGAAGATTTTCCTAGAAGATGATAGGATGATAGGAGGTAATTAATAGTTCATACGTCACCTTCATCATCATCACAGTCTCCCATGCGCACACACTCTCATGCACAAGATATTTAACATCATTAGAATTGAACTCAGAGAGAGAGAGAGAGATGAATAATGAGCAGTAGTTTAAATGCAAGTCAACCAGTGATGTTAAATGTGAAAAACTTACGAAGACTTTTGTGTGTCTTCAGTTCATCAGAAGTCTGAGTCTACACGCAACGTGTCTGACGTCTAACCAGAAATGTTATCAAAAACGGACATTTGGCTAGCAGAATTCGCCATAGGACATCTTTCATTCCTCAATTAAAAAGGAATATTGTCTCACCCACAAGTCAGAAGGTGGACGCAGCATTTTTCGTCACCATATACTGCTTGCTCACAAGTTCAATACAGAGTCATCATAAATTCAAATCACTCGAAAGATTATTATTATCTGAAGTCAAGCAAAAGAGCTCAAAAGAGGAATCGCATATTTATAGCAAGTGCAACACCCTCTTAAGCGCATTCTATGAAGCAGACTATATATATATTTTATGAATCACGACTACATATGCAAGGTTATGAGTCTATATATCACTACCGATTCGTGAAGATATCCAGTCTGGCCAGTACCCTCGGGAGATTAGACAACAGACCTTTTGTTCATATGACAGCTATTAACTGTTGATCAACACTACAGAGATATACTCAAACAGTGAAGGAATATACATAGATATCTCGTCAGCGTTCTCCGTACGACAACAGTATTCATCAGAACGTCCTCAGCTTAGAGATACCCCACTCGACATAACGTATAACAACTTGGGACATTTTATGCATACATGTGAATCGTCATATCTTCTTCTTCTTCTTCTTGCGATCGCATCTTTGATGATTACACTGTCAGACGAGTTCTCATGATGAATTCGACTGTTGTTTGAAGTTCCTCTTTAACTCCATATAGCTTTGAGTTTAGTGTTGAGTCATTGGGCCAGTATATCTTTCTTAACTGGTCATACAGAGGACAGTCCTGTAGAACATGCTCAGCAGTTTGTTCGTTTAATCCACATGTGCACAGTGGTGAAGCAGACAATCGTAGCTTGTGCATGTGTTTATTCAGTTTGTTATGCCCTGTCCTGAGTCGAAAAATTGTATCTGTCCCTGCCGGTCGAGAGTGTGATAGTCGTCTTTGGGTTGGTTCTGTTCTCTTCTGATAGTCTGGATAGCTCTCTTTTTCTCAAAGTATGTGACTTCATTATCTTCTTGTTCACATTCTCCTCCCTTTTTTGCAAGTTTATCTGCCTTTTCATTTCCGGGTACACCACAATGAGATGGTACCCACTGAAGTATGGTTCTCTTTTTGGCAGCTACCTTGTTTAGTTCATTTCTCAGATGCGGGAGTTTACCACCCTTGAGAGCTTGCAGGACAGACAGTGTATCTGTGAGGATGACTACCTGGTGGCAGTCAGAGTTGGTGTTATAAATCATATTTGCAGCTTGCTCTAGAGCTTGAACCTCAGCTGTATAGTTGGAACAGAATTTACCAGTGGGAATGTGCCTAGTCTCATAGGAGTTGTCAGGATATGAGATAAAGATACCGGCACCTCCATTCCTAACAGCATTAGTTGCTGATCCATCTGTATAGGTATGTATCCATGATTGATCGGGATAGCTTTCTTGGATCATACTCAATGTAGCAGTTCGTTTTTGCAGATCATTATACTCACATCCACTTGTGAGACCACTGACTGATGTATTAATTTGGAGGGCACTGCTGGCCTGCTCCCATTGTACAGGGTATAGGGTGGGCTTCAGTGGTGTTGTCATATCAATGCGAAGCATTTAGAGACACATGGACTGTGTAGAGTACTCACCATTTTGGTAACACGTATGATATCACATCATCATTTCACTTTACACCAGTTCATTCTTAATTAACTATTACTTAATTAACTGCAATTTTATTATCTCATGTGTGTGTTTTGTGTGAATCGTCTTTCACCATCATCACGTTCTAACCATTACTAACCCTATATGGGTGGATATTTCATTAATAAACCCAACGATCGTTTGATCATTATCTAGTTTGTTAATGTATCACTCGTGCTGTCGGTGTTACATATTCACCTATAGGAACCCTTCTCTATTCAGATGAGGTTGGGGGCTTTTTCTTTACGGGATCTAAGGGCAGAAGCTAAGGTCGTGGTGAAACAGAACTCTTTCCATAATTAATTAGAAAACACTGTCTAGTGGAAAGCATTCGCATTCCTGTCTTCTTGTCCCTATCTCGAATAGGTCTTTATTCTTTCTTAACGAGCCAATTTCTAGAGACCTTATATCTAATATCTCATAGACTATTCCTGGCAAAAACTACTGTTGTAGTTGCCCCAGTACTCACCACACGACAATTGCATTTTGTGTAATTTTAGTAAGTGACTGTTGTTTAAATACCATACGACAACCCACCGACGCCGATCCTCTAATAGCTACTTAGCGACAGGCAATATTTGTTAAAATGCGCGTATGGATAATTAAATCATAATTGACATTATGCGCTGATCGTTGACCGGAGCAGGAGTGGGAGAAGGCTGCATGCCTCAACCAAACTTGCACTCGCTAAGCGACGCGATAGCGATAGGATAGGCTAGAGACACCGTCTGCATTTTAACTTTTATCAGGACTGAGGAGCCGCGATAGCGTAGTGGTTACAACACCGCTCTGGCGACCGGGTGATACAGGAGCAAACCCGGGCGACGGCATTTGAGGATTTTTCGTCGACCGGGATTTGGACTGGATTAACTCGAGACCTGGCGAGGACATTTGAAGGAGTGTCGAAAAATCAGGACTGACGGAGAGGATGAGAGATCGTCTCGTCCTCTTCCGTGTGTATTATATGTAGAGATATAATAGAAGCATTTTTTTCATAATGTTTCTCTATTTCCCGCAGACCTGATCAAACTGCGACCAGCGGTTTATTTTGGTCCTTTATCTTCATTTACTTAGTGATTAAATGTTGTCTTATTCTTGGCTTACACGTCCCCAAGTTCATTTTTGAACATGATTGGCCAGATGGACACATAAATAGTAAATTTTAACTGGACTTACAAATACCCAGATATATTTTTTTGCAATTTATCAGCCAACTGGGGTGTGAAAGATATAACAGTTCTCCCGACTTTCGACAGTCGTAGCAGCGGATTTATCCAGCAAGTACGCTGTTTCAAAATCGGCACTCACCACAGAGATAGCCGATAGAATTTACCACCATCATCAATTAACAATAATTAACAGTTTTAGCAATCATATGTTTTCCTACTGTTTACTGTGAACACCAGATCTCAGAAAGTTTCTGCATTAACTATTCGAGGTGACTATTGTTTATCCAGGAATCAACCACCAAGTTAGGCATTCCCCTTATAAAATTTAATTATTGAAAAGGAGGGACTGGGGCCTAATTCGGACGATAAAAACACTGGGAACAAATAGATATATATGCATGGATTACATGCCAAAGAGATTTTCTTCACCAAGAATAGGGTAAGAAGCGTGATTGTGTGGCCACGTATGACAGAGAGAGAGTGAAATATTTTCTTTGTTACATGAAAAATTGTATCATCTAAATTCTGTTTAAATATTGTTTACTTTATTGGATAACGTCTAGTAGGAACTTTGTTTCTGTCTTTACTGTCTATACTGTAACCTAGTGCAAACCTTTAACATTTGGGGTTATTAACTGGTTGGGTTCTTTTCTTCTCAAGGAGGGGAGGGCACAGGTATTCTGTTATTTTTCTATATATGTAATTTTGATTTGTTTGATCTCTTTTAGATATTCGATGTTGTAAAGTTTAATGATAATAAACAACAAAAGAACTAAACTTTGTGTGTTGGTCAGACCCATACCCAATTAACCATAGTTATTTCACGTTTGTGTGTCTTGTTGTCACATAGCTATGTGTGAGTGTTTAGGTAAACTTATATTTCCAGATATAGGGAGGTGCAAGATTGTCTTATACTAAATTATAGTCGTATAGATAGGCTGGGCTAGAGAAACTACTCAGTCCAGAGACAGATCTTCTCCTTAAAATATCCACTCCTGAAAATCTATTTTCTTACACCTTTACTTCTCACGTATTATTACCATCCCCTATACTCAGGCGGAACCTTAAATAACTTTAAAACCTATCTAAGCACGACAATGAGATCCTGGTTAGTTTATTCAAAGAGCAAAGACTGTACATACTGTTTGTTTGCTAACTCTTTTCTAAATGCCAAACATCACTTACAACAGGTGGGTTTTCTGACTGGATGAATGTACTCTGAACTCTGGAGAATCATGAATACAGCATGGAACATAAGAGGGCGATGTTGTGTTGGATAACAAGAAAGTCAAATAAAAATACTGTGGATCAGCAACGAAGAACAGATGACAAAAACCATACAGTACTATTTTGAAGTACTGAAAAGAGTTGTAGCTGTTATAAAGTTTTTAAGTGAAAGAGGTTTGGCATTTAGAGGTCATGAGGAGAAGTGGGGCTCACCAAATAATGGAAACTTCATGGGGGCCATTGAACTTATTGCAGAATTCGACCAATTTTTACATGAACATCTCCAGAAATGTAAAAATGAAAAAGTAAATGCTACTTACCTATCCAAAACCGTGTATGAAGAAATTGATATAAATTATGGGAAAACAGCTTATTTGTGAGCAACACCTAATTGAAGTGTTCGCCAATATTACTACTGCGCTTAAGCTGTACTTGACAATGCCCATCACGAGCTGTGAAACAGAAAGGAATTTTTCAAAGCTATCCTTTATTAAAAAAAACAAATTTCGGTCTACCATGACTGAAGAGCGTTTAAATTATTTATGCATATTGAATCTAGAAAATGACATTGCAAGGAAGCTCTCATATGACAAAACTGTACGTGAATATGTTGATAGAAAAAAACAGAAATAAGAGTATTTTGTAAAATGTGTTTCATATAGTATGTTCTGGTAAGTTTAACTTTTCTTTCTGAGCACAAATCTCTTATGGATACACCTTGTCAGCCTTGTTTTTTAACAAATGTATTAAGATATTTTATATTTTCCTCATTGCTAATTTTCTTATCTTATAATTTTCTTGGTATGTCTTCAACGAACTAATTCTGAATGATGGAGGCAATATTAAAATAGTTAAGATTTAAAAAATCACATATATCAGGGTGGATAGTGGTTTAGTGATTAGAACATATGTCTTCCAAGCAAATGTTCTGCATTCAACTCCCAGCAGAGTTGTTTCTTTTTTGAAAATTCATTCATTTGTCTTCAGTTTTTATATGTGTGTTGTTGTGGATCTACTATAAAGCTTGAACTTCAGGTCCTCCAAGTCCATTTACCTCTATAATACATTTCTTTCCCATCCACACGAATTGTTTTTTTTTGTTTGTTTTTTTTTTTAAATAAAAGGGGCCCCTCCAAGAGTTCAAGATTCAGGGCCCCCAAAATGTAGATCCGCCACTGAGACCGACCAATCAGAAGCCGCGAGCTCGCTAGTTACGGACCGTTTTACAATGGCGTTCTACAAGGGGAAGGAAAGTGTGTTTGTAACAAAATGGATTCGTGTATAGTGCAAGTGAATGCAGTGACAGAAAGTATTGACAGTGATTTCGTTTTTTGGAGGATAAGACCAGCTTAATTCAATTCATTGGAATAGTTGCTGTGAGCTTTCCTTTTAGAGAAACTTGAAGGTAAAGGTGCCAGCATGATAAAAACTGTGTCGATCACCTTTCAAAATTTGCTAAAAATCGAAATCAAAACTAATTATGGAAAACTGCATATAGAAAGAAAGCAGAAATTCCGGAAAGTGGAAGGGGGTACTTGTGTCTTTATTCACCGGCAGATGAAAATTGTTGAAATTTTCAAGCTAAATGGAGCACCGTACTTTTTCGTAAATTTTTTTTCTTACATTTTTTTTTTTTTGGTTGTTGTTGTTGCCTATTGCCTGCACGGGGTTAGTCTATTTCGCAGGTAGGGGTCGCGGGTTAGTCTATTATGCATTTTCGCAGGTAGGGGTGGCAACATATGGCTCATGAATGTATTAAGCATAGAAAGAAATGTAAAGAGCGGTACAGGTGGACTTTTGCATGCGTATTTGAAGGTCTATGCTCCTTTGCGATCTGTAGGGCAGTGATGATAAAGATATACGACCTATGTCTCTTTTTGAATACTTTCAACGATTTAACGTGTAGTTCTCGAAATTGTCTTGTTAAGATGATTGTCAATAATTTAATTTTTTTTTTTTGGGGGGGGGGGGGGGGGGGAGACAACAAGACTATTCATCATCATCAGACATATCAATATCTTAGATCGGCTGGAATGGATCTCAGGCGTCTTCTGCCTTTACTCTTGATATTGTGATGGACTCTTTCTTGTCCATCTCTTGATGTTACATTTCCACTAATAGCACTGTCTTCCTCTTGCACGTTTGCCTTTAACTCCGCCTTCTATTATGGTCTTTAGTAAGGTGCTGTGTCTTTTTACAAGGCCAACATTTTTTTTACTGTCTAATGTTAACCTCCGTCATTAATTATCTTTTCGTTCCTAGGTTGTTTGTGACCTCTTTATTTGTTTTCCTCTCTATCCATGAGACGCACCCCACTCTTCTATATATCCCCATCTCAAATGCCTCAATTCTTTCCTCTAACTGCTTGTTCATTCTCCATGTTTCTAAACTACACAATGATGAAGAATATATGTAGCACTTGATGATTTTCGAGGATATTACCAGGCTGCAACGTCTTGTATATATTGACATGCATCCTAATATTAGCGAGTCTGAATGCATACAGGGAAACTTTTGTCAAAGTTTAATAGTGAGCGCCTTTTCAAAGCTAGGCAAACTTTACTTAACATGGATAATTAAAACATTAGTAAAATGGAGAAAGAATGAAACTAATAAAAAAACAAACTCAAAGAAAAATAAAACGAGACAAGAGAGATAGAGTCAACACATTAAAAAAAAAAGCGATGTATGACAAATTTCAAAATGTTGAACGGGTGACTAGAGCCGTGGTTCCCAAACCGTGGTCAGCGGACAACTTACTGTCCGCGGCAAATTTTCAGGTGGTTCGCAGCTGCGTTATCGATTTGGTATTAAGTGCTTTGGTTTTGCTCTGATCCTCCCTACGTTTTTAGTGCTATAAAAACAAAAGACGTCCTGGAGCAGGTCGACCACTTTAAATACCTCGGAGCTATTATAGACCGAAAGGGGGGCATCACAGAAGAGTTGGCCACTCGAAAAGCAGCAGCTGGGAGACTTTTTCAGGCCATAAATCGAGGATTCCTCAGCAAGAGAGAGGTTGGTAAGAAAACGAAGATGGCTGTATACCGCTCCACCTATGTCCCAGTCTTGACATATGGATGCGAGTCATGTGCAATGACTACAACCCATAAAAGCCAGATCCAAACCTCAGAAATGAGGTATCTGAGGAAGGTGGTTGTAGTAACAAGAAGAGACATGGTACGCAACCAGACGATACGTCAAGGCCTTAAATCCTACCCCCTGCAGACCCAAGTAGAACAGTCCCAATTAAGATGGTTTAGCCATGTCTGCAGAATGGGAGAAGATCGGATACCACGACAAGCATGGGAAACAAAGAGCCAAGGATCCAGACCCCGAGGACGACCCAGAGTCCGCTGGGAGGACAACATTAGACAATCTTTGAAGGACCGAGGACTAGAATGGAACCAGGCCAGGAGGAAGACAGCCGATAGGATAGTCTGGTGCTCTCTCTTCCAAACATCTACACCTCACGGTAGAAGGGGAACGACTAAGTAAGTAAGTAACAACTAAAGACAGAAACCGTTTGCAAGCTGGGCCGGATTAAGGCAGTACGGGGTTTGTAGCATATGTCAAGAAAGGGGCCCTACATTTAAAAAAAAACAATAAAACAACACAAATATATTTGAACACATACATTTTTAATTTGCATAGTAATTATCATTATCAAAAGTAACAACACAGTCAACATTATTGTTTAAATATTAATGTTTCTACATTTAGCATGAGCAAATTTGTTGATGATATAGGATGTATCAATTTCACGCAGAAGTTTATGTTCAATGCTCATTAGTGTGAGATTGTTCAATCTCTTTTGACCTATGGTGCTCCTTAGTTCATTTTAAATAAGTTTCAGTTTTGAAAATGATCGTTCTCCACTGCAGTTGGTTACCATTCGTGACAAATAGATGCGCAAGGCGATTTCTACATTTGGAAAACAAGACTCCAAAGAATTGTCAATTTTCCAACGGTAAAACTGTAACTCTACAAGGTCTAGATAAGTGCCATAATGAGAAGCCAGATCAGTTTTCAACAGTTCTGTAAACTGCACAAGTTCTTCACAAAGACTTTCTTCCAGATCTTCCGGATATGATTTAATAAGATTCGATGGTCTCGTTACCACCTCTTCAGGTGTAAACGACTGTGACTGACGAAGGAATCCAAATACATCATTCAACTTTTGATAAGCTTTCTGGCGTTTTGACAAGGCAGAGAGCAAGGTATCAATAAGGACAAGAAATGTTCGGCTTTTAAACTGCTGATCGAGACAGGAGGTTTCATAAACAAAACATCACTTCGCAGAACCATACCCATCAGTCCCCGCGTCAGACAACACAATACACCCACCGCCGCCCCCAAGGTTCAGTGCAAGTGCTTAGACATACCATAATCCCCCCATGGAGAAATACGGAGAGTTCAAAACAAGCTAAACAATTGACCGGAGGATACCTGGAAGCACCGAAAAGAGAAATCGTATACACGGATGGCACATAATATTATCAGAACACCCGCAAATATCGAACACGAAGACAACCAGAAATCGATTATCAGTTTAAATACCCAGATATGGTTGATCAAGAGATCATTTTAGAAGCCTATCGGAACACACAGTCTCCTAAGGAAAAACGTAGCCTCACGAGAAACACTGTAAACCTAGTTATTCAAGATCAACCCAGGTTGCAAAGATGTAAAGTAAGCAACCTTCGCAAAATCCCATACACTTCGAATGGATGTAGATCACCGAACGATCGAGCTGTTTCATTCCCTACACAGGACCAAATAAATTACATTGCGCACAAGTACATTGCCGTGGAGAAAGAGATAGCGCACAAGTACATTGCCGTAGTGAAAGAGAGAGCGCACAAGTACATTGCCGTGGAGAAAGAGATAGCGCACAAGTACATTGCAGTAGTGAAAGAGAGAGTGCACCAGTTATCGTGCTGGTAGCCAAGACGACTTTCTAACGATCTTGGCGAACTGAGAGAGAGATTTGCCGCGCGGAGACGGTGTTAGATTTTTCGCTCGAATTTAAGAAAAAAAATTAAGAAAAAGTACGGTGCTCCGTTTAGCTTGAAAATTTCAACAATTTTAATCTGCGGGTGAATAAAGACACAAGAACCGGAGAGGTATCAAAAAGACATGGATACCAGGGTTGAGATACACGAAGAAAATATCTGAAACCCAGCTCACACAAACTCGCTCGCGACTGAAAAAGACACAGGATTAAAATAAGCTGCGAAGCATTTCTTCCGATACGCCCGCATTCGACCTATAAAAAGGAGCAGCAGAATATTCAAATCACACACACACAGCAGAAGTCAGAAAGACGGACGCTCGTCAAGGCTAAAACCTTTAATATCTGTTTTCCGTGTAGCGCTGTCTCACCAAACCAAGTCTATTCTGGACTTTACATTTATCCTAAGAGGGGATGTAAATTTATGATTAATTAATTTGTTTTATTGCAGCTTATTTTAATAGAATTGTATCAGTATCAGACCAGAGGACTGAACTGAAATTTAATTGGGAATGTGTAAAGGAATTTGATTACTTCTTCTTTGATCCTTAGCCGCCGACCATCAAAGCAGTCAGTGGTCATCACGCCTAGTGGCGTCTTGTAGGGCAACAACAAATTGATTCCTTTTTGCTCGGTCGGCGGCCATCCTTCGTACAGTGCCCCAACTCTAGTTCCTTCTTTGCATCTCAGCCTCCACAGTCCTCCGCCAGGTTGTTTTTGGTCGGCCTCTCTTTCGTTTTCCTTAAGGGGTCTAAAGCATAGCTGTTCTTGTGATGGCATGGGGGTCTCTTCTGAGGACATGGCCAACCCAGCTCCAGCGTCTGCCAGCTATGATGGTGTGCATGTCCTCTTGCTTGCTCCGAGTAAGCAGATCTTGGTTGGTGATGGTATTCGGCCAAAAGCAGAAATTCCGGAAAGTGGAAGGAGATATATCAAAAAGACATGGATACCAGGGTTGAGATGCACGAAGAAAATGTCTGAAACCCAGCTCACACATACTCGCTCACGACTGCAAAAGACACAGGATTAAAATAAGCTGCGAAGCATTGCTTCTGATACGCCCGCGTTCAACCTATAAAAAGGAGCAGCGGAATATTCAAATCACACACACACACAGCAGAAGTCAGAAAGACGGACGCTCGTCAAGGCTAAAACCTTTAATATCTGTTTTCTGTGTAGCGCTGTCTCACCAAACCAAGTCTATTCTGGACTTTACATCTATCCTAAGAGGGTATGTAAATTTATTATTAATTAATTTGTTTTATTGCAGCTTATTTTAATAGAATTGTATCAGGATCAGACCAGAGGACTGAACTGAAATTTAGTTGGGAATGTGTAAAGGAATTTGATGACTACCAACCATTATCAGGATTGTCAATTGGAGAATAAATTAAAAGCTATTATATTGGGATAATGGACTTGACACTCCATAATGTGAAAGAAGAAGGTAGTATCATTCTTATGTATAAAATGTATTATACTTTTATTTACGTATTAATTTTTTTTTAAATTTTCTGCAGATAGACACGTCTTGTCTCGCTATTCTTAATCAGAACTGATCCATGTATCATTCATATACATGCAAACATCTGAACACTCATTCATGAACACTGTAGTGAATTTCTAAATACAATATCTAAATTAATATATAACAATATCGGGCATAAAGGAAAAGATATGAAAGTATAAAAGAATTTTTTGCTAGAACTGTTGGTATCGCCTACGCCTTCAGATTATTATTTGCTAACGAATAGCCGAACAAAACGGTACCCAAATTTTTCAAATTCGTCCTTGACATAATCACTTTTCCTAGTTCTAAGAAAATATGTGCCTAAAAATGCATTGTGGAACGAGGAGGGGAAAGGGTAGATGAAATGCTAATTCGTTTCGCATTGATTTTAAACTAAAAGCCAATACTAGCACAGGGGCAATCCTTGCCGTAGGGGTTTCCCCAAAATACGAGGAAAAAGTTAGAACATGTAGACAACTCGTGTCACAAAAACAACCTTAGCTCTTATTTCAAAGGACGTAATTATCACGTAAATAGAGAAGACAGCACATGGAAAAGAATTGAACGTGTAGTAGACTAAAAATAAAAAACACTAACTTAGAAAAAAAAACAACTGTGTACTTCTGAACCAAGCCAACTAGTCCCATATAAATTGTATATTCGTGTACCTTAGGACTTGCTGACAAAGAATATGGTAATAGTTACGCAAATAGTCCATTAATTAACTAATTATAGCCATAATACTATAGTGGATCCGACCAGACTGTCAAGTAAAGATCATGCCTGCTTGTAATTTTTTATGGCATGTTTTGAAAAAACGACTTTGGGTAAATGAGGTTAAAAGGTACGGGACATTTGATTGGGTGGATTTTAAAGGAAGGCGAAGTATGATTGGTTGACCTAAAACTAAAAATATATTTGCATTGGAAACATATTGGGAGTTGTTATTTGAAACGATAGATTCAAAAATAAATGTAAACATGGTCCCATTGGACAAAGCAGTAGATACTGGTACGAAAAGGGGACTGTTCACTGCCATTTCAAGTAAATTTTGTGCAAAGCAAGATCGATGAGAGCAGGCGGAGAAATTTTCTAACATAGGAAAAGCCTGGACATAGGGCAGATCGAAAATGTGCCATATTCTATTGCCTAGTCATCGTTTAATTGTGTTATTTCCTTGCATCTGTGGTAAGATTGATTTTCTTAACATTTTATTTAAAATAAAATTTGAATGTGAAATACTAACATACGACTATAAGTAAGTGAGTCTATGGCAGACTCAAAACAGAGTCTAGAGATTGATCCAGCATATGAAAGACTATCAGAGAGGTGTAGACCAACTAAATTATATAGGATTATCATCAGGAGCATAATACCTATCCTATTGTATAATAATAATAATAAATTCTTTAAGCACCAAACACGGCGCATAAGGCAGACCTCTCATTAATAGGTACCCAGCTGATAAGCGATGCTGCTGCTTTCTGTGTCATTAAGATGGCTACTCTCTCTGTGTGACGATTATCATTACTACCAGAGTATCGGGAGCCGCGCTGGTGTAATGGCTACAACGTTGTACTGGCGACCAGGTGTTCATGGCTCAAACCCGGGCGTCGGCGTTTGAAGAAATGTTTACGACCGGAAATTTGACTGAATAATCTGAACGGCTCCTGCACATAAATCCCGTGTGGATGGGAAGGAGCGAAGCTCCTGACCGGGTTGGAAGGAAAGTCCACTGACCCCCCAGCCTCGCAATGACATGTCATTGGGCCAAAAGGGCTAGAAAGCTCGAGTGCCGCTGGTTATAGAAGAAAAAAATAGAAAAAAAAAAAAAAACTACCAGAGTATATAATTTGCTTTTTTTCTTCTGAAAAATATTTTATGCCCTTCCCCGTCCATCTACACTCGCTGACACCCAATATGTCCAACTTATAATTATCCATTTCTTTAATTACTTCTTCCAGTTTTCCTTCTTGATACATAGTTCTTACATTCCAGTATCCAATTTTGAAAATCTCCTTAGCCCCCAAGATATTAGAATGAGTCATGTTTACTGTCGAGCCTGGTTCTGTTTCGGTAACAATCGCTTGTTTTACGATAGTGACTTTAACTCTCTGATCAACCCTCCTATCCAACTGTATGGACAACAGATTATTGCTGGAATTGCAGAGGCGTTGTAACTATTAGGGGAGAGGAATACTGGTATACCTGGTCACATCAAAAGAAACTGGTGAAAGGGATTGTCGTAAAGAGCTGATCTTACATGTTTGTTTGTAATGTGCCTGTACTGGTTGTTGAGTATTATTGTAGGCTGTTGATTACGAAGGAGGCATATCCTTCTGATTTCAGAGGGTTTTGGTTGCTGTCAATAACTGGTGCCAGACTACAGTGGGCCGATATATTCATGCCACAGTCTTGCCTTTTTCGGAGACAACTGTAAACCACCATCATTCTTGAAGAAGTGGGAGCTGAAGGTAGTCGTTCAGCGATGTGCAGGAAGAGTCCTACATCATATTACAAAGATAGGTGCATGTTTCGGCACCTGATCGCTCAACTAACATTATATTAGAAAAGAGACTGGGAATAGTGATATAAACATTCCATCAGTGACCATAAAAACTTACAAACAACATGCAGAGATGATGATAATAAACAATCAACCAGTGTATACTAGAAGTCACCTCAGTTAGATAATACAACTACACCCTTATATAATAATATGTGTATTATGGTCAGAAGACCCATTGTGTAAATTGATTGATGTAATTAATTTCTATGATTTCACTTTGATTGTCAGTCCTGATTCCAAATAAATCAGATTCAGGACCATAAATTGAAAAATATTAACTTTACCAAACTTTCAACCACTGACTTACTAAAGATAGTCTTTTAAAGTGTAGTTCGTATGTGATTGTCGTGGTACTGTTGTGTTGTATTAAATAATAAAATAATTTGTGTAATTGTTTATATGTTCAGTTGGTTAATGCAACCTTACACTAACATTTCATAACCCTAGACACCAAACGTAGTCATCTTACAGTCTATCTAGAATAAGTCTGAATGAGATCATAGTGGTGGTAGTAGAAAGGTGCCCTGGAAATTTACTCTAATATTTAGTATATTCAGGGACCTTCACAGCTGACCTCATTCAGTACACTAAGATTTCTTTACAACAAACTGTATTAACATCAAACCCACCACAAACACATAGGCTTTTGGGTCCCATAACCAAAGGCTAGCCAATTGTCCAATATTGTCCTCAGGTTCATATGTGTCATCATACATCAGAGGTCTCGAATCCAGATCAATAAGTGCTTCCTGAACAACACAGGAGTGTGATGCTGCACTGTAATTCTGTCCTTCAACAGGCCCGATTCTGTTCTTCTATTTTGAGTTTTCACCATTCTTCTTCACTTTGTAACTATATGTGTTTGCCACGTTTCTTCTCATTTGAATATGTATCGTGTTTGGTATTTTTGTGTAGGTAATTAAATGGGTTCTTTTTATGACGGTAGGTTTATTTCTTACTCCCACCAGTTTTACTTTCTTCTGATTTTCCGCGATTACGTAGATTTTCGTTGTTTACGAAAATCGCTATTTTCGTGCACGCCTGTATGACGCGTCAGAAACGTCACGTAACGTGATGCCATTTTTGGACACGCGGTCTGCGAGTTTTCACATCTGATTGGCGTAGGTTGCTAGTTATTTTATTCTTCTAGCGTTTCCATTGGCCCGATTGGATAACTTAGCAGATGCGTAGGTGATAAATAGGAGTGGTTCCCTGTGTATATAGAGTCGGTTAGACGGGGGATCTTTCTCTATGAAGAAAATAATTGCCTGCCGTGCAACTTCGTATTATCGTCTCCACTGCGGGGAAAAACAGCGGTAATTGGTATGTAACTTTTTTTTTTTTTTTGTCGTTTTACTTGTTAGTGGCGTCTTTGAAAAATTCGCCCGTAATTAAAGTTCTTCGGGGACATTAACTTTAAGTTTTAAATGGTAGCGCCATCCATTATTATCTTTGAAGAACGATGTAAAGGTAAAAGTGTGCATAAGTTTTTCTATGATTTTTGGCAGTACATAGGAGCGTGGGAAGTTATGAGATACACGGGTGCTCTGTAGTTTTAAAGTGTTGGGTAATACCACCATTTATTCCTGTGTATTTACCTATGTAATTCTATTGGGAACTCCATTGCGTGTACGTTAATTTTATCGTGCCTTAAATGTGAGAAATGCAGAAATTATCAATGAATTATACGGCTTAGGGGAGTAAATTATGCATATAGCACGAGGTTTAATTTAAATTGGGGCTTAAGTCAGGAACCCAAGGTGTAATGGGAATGTCGGACAAAGGATTTCCCTAGTTGAAATGTTTGGACACGTGGTTAGCCATGCGTAACAACCACGTAACCCGTCAGACAGTGTCTGGGGCTTTGTTTACTTACCTGGAAGATTTAAGTTGAGGGAAGGGATGAGTAGAAGGAGAGTGAGATAGAAGACACGTGGGTAGGAATATTTTATGTATTTGTTGCGTGAGAAATTCTCGCAACATCGTTTTGTGTACAATATATATATTTTGTAATGAAAGGGAAACAATCTTATGAAATTTATAGTCACTTTTCATTGTAAGCAGTTGTCTTCTCGCGTTGGTGTCAATGGCAGTTAAGTTTGTTATGCGTTCTTGAATCGTGTCCATGTATGGACTTGCTAGGCCGCTTTTCTCAGAAAGCGGTTGGCAACCTGTTGTGTTATCTTTATAAGGTAATCATTCTTAACCTGGTTCTTAGTAAAGGTCCTTGCGTTTCAAGTTATCTGAGCTGTGGTCGAATCGCGCTGGACTGCGCATGTCTAAGTCTTGGGTCTTTGTTGAACGATTTCCGCCCAGCAGTCAGAGAGCGAAGATTTGGATAGCGAGCAAGACGTCTTTGTGAGCGTCTGTGCTTTTCTTGTTCTTCAGGAATATGAAGTCCTCTTATGGATATTTCGTTTATTCGAGATGATACCTCTAGTGTATTTCCACACGCCGGGAGGCGTATTATTTCTGTGGTTATTTCCTGAAGGCAAGGTAAATTACATTTACATTAACTTTATCGATATCTGTTCGTGAGTGACATTTGATTCGTAGCCTGTCTTTGAAAGTCTTCATCACGAGATGTTTCTCAGCTCATATATTGCTACATTGTACCGCATCGGGTTGATGCATGTCCCAAGGACTATTACTTCTACTTCGCTACATGAACTAGGTTTGAAACCTTTTGTTAACTAGAGGATTTTTTTGAGGACATTATTGCTACTTCAGAAGACGTGCCTGTCTTACTGAAGTCGGATTAAGGAGAGTGAACTGATCTCATACATCTTGTTATCTCCTGGCTGTTATAGAAAAGGATGGAGATTTCCACCTGATTACATTTACAATACTATGATGTATACCATGCATATGATTCATCTTTATTATGATGCCGTCTACCGTCCATTGCTGTACTGACTATGTTGCTGTGATAATGACTGTCTGATGTACCTACATATTCGCGTATACATTTTGTCACTGTGGCGTCCACAATAAATGATACAGAAAAACGTCACTAGCTGTTACAAGCATCATTGACTTTATACGTCGTGAGTTAATTGACGTCCTTGTGTGGATTGCCCTGTTTTGTATATCATTGTTTGACTGTACATCATCTGCACACTACACAAACCAGGCCACGGGCACCATCTCTCATCCTATGGTGCACGCATCATTTGGTGGCCATAAGCTGGTTTGCTCTGGTACCAGCAAACACGGGGTCCCTTACCCACTTCATTTTCAACAAACGGCATCCTTCAAGTCAACACTTCAACATTCTTCAAGACAGTCAACATCTTCAAAATTTTCAAAGTACTCGGCGTTGTCCGGTAAATGTCAAAATTGCAATTTTTTTGACTGAAACAGAAATTTGACAGTACCCGGCGTTGTTGCATATTGCCGGATAACACGGACTGCTGTTGTCTTTAACGCAAGTCAAGCAAGTTGCTGCTGTCAAGGTTCCAGTGCTGTCGTTTTTTGTGAAGGTCAAGTGCCGGTTGAAACGGGTTGTTTTCTGAAGAAGGCCAAGTACCGATTTCCATCAATTTACTATTGGATTAGAAGGTCAAGTGCCGAAACAACCCAACATACAGTATTTCAGAAGCTCAAGTACCATCGTGTTAGCAGTGGAAGCAGTTCAGATGTGCCATCATCGTTGGAGCTTCGCTCTTTAGGACGTTGATTGATATCTATTTTTTTCTGCTGTTCTACGATTGGAAGCCTATAAGTTAAGTGGCCTGTTTGTACGTAAACTGTGCCCTTATACTTCTACTGAGTCTTCTGTGTATCATCTCATTCTATTGTTATATGTTATATGTTTATATGTTATTTGTATATTTATATCTTTATATTTCTGCGGGTCTGGCTGGGTGGCGACTGCTATAGATCATACCACGTCATAGAGGTCTTCTATTGAGAGTGTTCTGTAGGGTAGGCAAATTTCCCATAGCGAAATTTGCTAAGCGACTTCTGTTGCTGTTTATGTTAGTTGTGATGACATGTGTTAATATTGTTTTCGTTATTATTTCGTATTCTTTAGTTTTGTTTTGATTTGTTTGTATTTGTTAGCCTCCTCTTTACTATAGTTTAGTTTTATACAACATTTTTGTTTATACACTGTGGTGTCATGTGTATTGTCTAATATCCTCGCAGATATCGTCACATTTTTTGTGATGTTTCTTTAATTTCCGCTTTATTTTTAGTTGATTTCTGCGAATGTTTTTGTATTGTTGCTGATCGTTGTTATTGTTTACATTGTTATTGTTTACATTGTTTACATTGTTTACATTTTCAATGTTTACATTCTGCTTGTGTTTACATAGTCATTGTTTACAGTTATAGTAATTAGTTATGGGCTATGCTAATGCGCTGTTACTACTACACTGATGATAAATGAATGATGAATAGTGTCGTGCACTATTGAATGAGAAGTGCACGTATGATAAAGAATTGATTGTTGACATTTCATATACAAGTTCTTTGATTGGAGACTTGTTTTCCCACAGAGACTGGGATAATATAATGTGATGTGAATATACAAGTGCTTAATTAAGACTTGTTACACTTAGGTTTGAAATAAATTAGTTAATTATTTCAGGTTTTTGGACTCATATGTTAGACAACATGTCTACACTTGAGTACTTTATTGAACAGGGTAAATCCCTGGGTAAGACTGGTGATAAGTTGGAAGAGTATGCTACTGCTCTATATAACAAAGCGCTGAAGTCTGAGGAAAAAAGACAGAAAGCAGAAGCTGAGCAGAAAAAGATAGATTCTGAGAATCTGAGACTGCAGATGCAGGCAGATGAAAGAAAATTCCAAATGGAAATGGAAAAACAGAAAAGGGAATCAGAAGCTGAGGAGAGAAAACTCCAGCTACAACTAGAAGCTGAAAATAAAAGACTTGAAAAAGAGGCTGAAAATAAAAGACTTGAAAAAGAGGCTGAAAATAAAAGACTTGAAAAAGAAGATGAGAATAAAAGACTAGAAATGCTGGCTCAGGCTGAGGAAAGAAGATTACAGAAAGAGGCTGAGAATAAAAGACTGGAGAAAGAAGCTGAGAATAAAAGACTAGAAATGCAGGCTCAGGCTGAGGAAAGAAGATTACAGAGAGAGGCTGATGACAGGAAAGCAAAAATGGAACATGAAGAAAAACTCTTAGCTTTAGAGTTGGAAAAGTTGAAATTGATGAACATGAGTAATGGTAATGATTCAAACAAGGGTTCATCTTCTGATAAGGCTAATAATGATACTTTTAAGATTAAGTTACCAACATTTAGTCCTTCCAGTGATGATATAATGTTCTATCTGGACAGATTTGAACAAGCATGTAAAGCTCATAACATAGACAAAGCAAAATATGTTTATCAGTTATCAGGGATACTGACAGGTAAAGCTCTAAGTATGTTAAATATGGTGGATGAACCTGACAAGAACAATTATGAGGTTGTCAGGGCCGCTTTGTTAAAGAAATATCAGCTTAACGAAGACGGCTATCGTCTACAATTTAAAAACATGTTGTCTGAAACTGGAGTTGAATTCTCCGAGTTTATTGCAAGAATACGCATTACTTTCTCACGATGGGTTGAACTATCTAAGACGGAAAAAACTTATGAAGCACTTATGGACTTAATACTTAGAGACAAAGTCATGTCGTCTGTCAATGAGTCTTTCCTTGCTTTCCTTCATGAACGTAAACCTAAAACAATAAAAGAAATGGAAGATTTCTGTTGCCAGTATGTAACTGCGCACCCACATATAACCATTGGTAACTCTAAGGTGAAAGAAGGTTTACCAGTTGCTTCGGCAGCACCGTATGGTCAAAACTTTGCTCGTAGATCCCAACAAAATTTTGATAGAAAGAGTAACGGTAATTACTTTCAAAATCATGGAAATCAATTTCATGGTGATTCTTCTTCGAAGAATTTGAGACAACCTGATAGTTCTCGTTACTATCACCCTAATAATTATAGGCATTTCAAAAGAGGATATGGTAATAGAGGTTATTCCTCCCGAAGACCTCAAAACCAAACAAATAGATGTTCGCATCAATGTGGACATGATAGTAATCGTGGAAACTGGAATTCGAACCAGGATAACAATTACAATAGAGACAACAATAACTTCAGAGATAATAATAACTCTGATAACTTCAGAGGTAATAATAGTCGCGGTAGATCTCAACACAAAAAAGAGATATCAGCAGGCTAATTCAGTACAACAGGAAACTCAGGGAGCCTGTAATCAGGTTGTTGATAATAAAAACTTTGACGCTGTCACTGGTTCTGCTTTTCACTTTGAGAGAGCAAACAAATGCCCCCAATGCAGTACTTTATTCGAACCGAGTACCATAACTACTTTGAGTTGTGGTCACCCTCTTCCCGCTCTTCCTGCTGCTGTTGCGCATGACGGGAGGGGTTCTTTAATCCTACATAAGGGTCTTGTTAATGATACTCCGGTCTCACTACTTTTCGATTCCGGATGCACCACTATTGGTGTTAGACAATCGCTTGTAGATCCATCTTGTGCTACAGGAAAGGTTATTAAATGTGTCACATTTGGCGGCACTCTAGAAAAATATCCTACTGCTGTAATTCGCATTGCCACTCCTTTCTTTACTGGAGATGTGCATGCTTGTCTCTTACCTAATCCTATTGCGGACATTATTATTGGTCGTATTCACGGAGTTAGGGAGTGTATCCCACAGCAGATTGCTGCTTGGGAATATAATAACATGCAAGCTACAAATGCAGTGGTTACAAGAGCACAAGCTCTACAAACACCCGAAACTTCACTGAATGGTGATAATGAAGTTGATAGCCAAGATAGTCACTTAGTCATCACTCGTGACTCTTTCATAAAATTGCAAGAAGAAGATCCTTCTTTAAAAAAATTCTTCATTCTTGCGAAGAAAGGTGATCCGAATCAGGATACAAATAGAAAATCTTGGATTGCAATGAGAAACGGCGTACTTGTACGTATGGTACAAGATTCGACTACGTCGGCACATTCGCAAATTCTTGTTCCCAAGAGCATGAGAGTGCAAATATTGCAACATGCTCATGACTCGCAATGTGCTGGACATATGGGTTTTTCCCGTACGAAGTCGAGAGTCCTTGCGGCTTTCTTTTGGCCTTTTGTCAACAAGGACATTCGTATTTACTGCCGATCATGCAAGGTGTGTCAGGAGGTTAAATCTAGAGGACCACGACATGCTGCGCCTATCCAGGCTGCTGACATTCGTATTCGGCCGTTTCAGAAAATGGCCATAGATATTATTGGCCCTTTTAAGGTCAAGTCGGCCAGAGGACATCAGTTTATCCTTACATGTGTCGATATGTGCACACGTTGGCCAGAGGCTATTCCTCTTAAGAGCATATCTACTACAGATATCGCAGATGCTCTTTGGCTGATATTTTCTCGCTTGGGGTTCCCCAGAGAAATATTGTCAGACCATGGCACTCAACTCATATCTGACACTATGTCACAGGTAATGTCTACCTTACATATTAAACGATCTCTCAGTAGTATCTATCATCCTATGTCTAATGGGTTAGTTGAGCGTCTGAATAGAACGCTCAAGACTTTGCTTGGTAAGATAACTGAAGATCATCCTCAAGATTGGGACAGGGTTTTACCCGCGGCTCTCTTTGCCTATAGAGAAGTCCCAAATGAACACACAGGGTTTTCTCCCTTCGAACTTGTCTTTGGCGCGCGTCCGCGCGGCCCTATGTCTTTATTACACGAGCTCATCACTGCCGATGATATTAGCGATGAAACTCAATCCTCATATGAGTATGTCATTGCTCTGAGGCAAAAGATCATTGAGGCATGTAAACTAGCAACTGCTTCATCAGAAATTGCTAAAGAGAAGGCAAGGCAGTTTGCTAACAAGAATAGATGTCTACGAATACTTTGTCCAGGTGACAAAGCATTCGTCCTACTCCCCAGTAGAGAAAATAGACTTCTTATTGCATGGAAAGGTCCGTATGCAATAGTCTCTTGGATTTCCGATGTTGACTATGTGGTCGATATTGATGGAAAGCATAAAACTTTCCACATAAACATGCTTTCGGAATTTCACGAACGTCCGGACTATTTGCTGCCTATTTTCCAGGCAACGGATGATTCTCCTGCACCTCATGGTCATTACTCATCCCTGTCTGTCATACAGGATGAGGAATCTACTTTCTCTGATGTCAGTCTTCCCCTTCCAGTGGTTCCACTACATTCCACGGAATCTTGGAAAAACGTTTCTGTTTCTCCTAATCTTTCTGGTGACGAACATCGACAAGTCTCGTCGATGTTACAAACATTTCAGGATGTTCTCACTGACATTCCTGGACACACAGATGTCATAGAACATGACATAATTCTTACCGACAGTAATCCTATTAGGGTTAGGCCTTATCCTATCCCTATACACTTTCAGTCGCAAGTGGAAAAGGAATTGGATGAAATGATTCAATTAAATATAATTGAACCATCGACTTCACCATATTCTTCTTCCATGGTTATTGTCCGGAAGAAAGATAAGAACATACGAATTTGCGTTGATTATCGCAAATTGAATCAAGTCACAATGTTCGATGCTGAACCGATGCCTTTGTTAGAAGATCTACTGATTAAACTTTCTAATTCTAGATTCTTCACTAAACTTGACTTGTCTAAAGGGTATTGGCAAGTGCCTTTAGCAGAGCATGCCAAACCTCTTACTGCTTTTTCTACACCTAGGGGTCTATTTCAATGGAATGTTATGCCTTTCGGTCTTATGAACGCCCCTGCTACTTTCGTTCGCATGATGCGTCGAATTCTTTCACATCGTTCAGATGTCATCGCATACTTAGATGATATCTGTCTCTTCAGTGATACCTGGGAAGATCACTATTTAGGTTTATATGACTTACTGTCCACTCTACGTGAGAATAGCTTGACAGCAAAACCTTCAAAAGCTTTTGTTGGTTTTGGTGAAATCTCTTTCCTGGGTGATCGTGTTGGTCATGGTCTCTTGAAGACAGAAGACCACAATACTTCCAAAATACTGAACATCTCTGTTCCTAAAACGAAGAAACAAGTTAGGAGTCTCTTAGGTTTAATTCAATTTTATGGGAGATTTATTCCAAATTTATCTTCGATCATGGCACCTCTCTCAACATTGTTGAAGAAAGGTTCGCCTAATCTGGTCCGTTGGTCTCAAGAATGCCAATCTTCCTTAGACCAGATCAAGAATATATTTTCATCTCCTCCCATCCTAAGATTACCTACTCTTGATAGGACTTTTGTTCTACGGAGTGATGCTTCATCCACTGGGATTGGAGCAGCACTTATGCAAGAATATGCAAATACTCTGCATCCTGTTATGTACATTTCTAGAAAACTAAATGCAGCAGAGAGGAACTACTCGGTTTTAGATCGTGAGTTGTTAGCTATGGTTTGGTCAATTCTCAAACTACAAAGATTCCTCCTGGGCGCACATTTCATTCTAGAGACTGATCAAAAAGCTCTTACAGCTATTCAGACTAAGAATTTGAAGAGTTCGAGATCCACTCGATATGCTATTGCTCTTCAACCTTTTCACTTCACGGTACGAGCTATCCGTGGTGCGGATAATGTGATGGCTGACATTTTGTCTAGATGCCCACATGATTCCAATTAATACTTCGGTCCTATATTTCTATATATATTACAGAGTCATAACACACCTATTTTACTACAATAGATTAGCACATCTGTACTCACTTTATATGTACACACACTATCGTGCTTTGTTATCATCTTCTTCTGTTTCATTTTTTAAGATGATAGAGGAAGACTGAGTAGTTAATATAAGGGCCGTAAGTTTACTAAACAGCCACAATTATTAATAATGTATTGTACCTTATGAAGCATATTAGTTGTTAATTAGCGTTATATTGCTTGTACTTTCTCAGAATGTCATTGATGAGCTGAGGACTTACCTTACTATTATCAAGCATGACGAGTTCTAGATTGTGTACTAACCCTCGGAACGTCAGAGGATGTGTCCTGGATCGTCATGTACTTTAATTTCATTAATGTACTATTTAAATTTTTCTATCAGATTTGTACATCCATTTTTTAAGACAATATTAGAGTATGCTATTTAATGATGACTATGGTAACTTGCTTACGTATATTGTGTTTACATGCTAGTGTGATGTGTGTTGGTGACACCTCCCCGATGTGAATATTTTTTGAGACATATTTATTTTTCTGTTGAGGTATATTCTCTACCAGACACTCTATATTTAGCCTCATGTTAGGCAATTTAATTAATTATCCGCGCATAATTCGTGCGTTTTGGGCCGCTTATCGCATGCTCTTGGATATTTTTAAAAAAAAATATGTTCCACATTTTTTTTTAATCGGGAGGTGGTGGTGATATGTTGCGTGAGAAATTCTCGCAACATCGTTTTGTGTACAATATATATATTTTGTAATGAAAGGGAAACAATCTTATGAAATTTATAGTCACTTTTCATTGTAAGCAGTTGTCTTCTCGCGTTGGTGTCGATGGCAGTTAAGTTTGTTATGCGTTCTTGAATCGTGTCCATGTATGGACTTGCTAGGCCGCTTTTCTCAGAAAGCGGTTGGCAACCTGTTGTGTTATCCTTATAAGGTAATCATTCTTAACCTGGTTCTTAGTAAAGGTCCTTGCGTTTCAAGTTATCTGAGCTGTGGTCGAATCGCGCTGGACTGCGCATGTCTAAGTCTTGGGTCTTTGTCGAACGATTTCCGCCCAGCAGTCAGAGAGCGAAGATTTGGATAGCGAGCAAGACGTCTTTGTGAGCGTCTGTGCTTTTCTTGTTCTTCAGGAATATGAAGTCCTCTTATGGATATTTCGTTTATTCGAGATGATACCTCTAGTGTATTTCCACACGCCGGGAGGCGTATTATTTCAGTGATTATTTCCTGAAGGCAAGGTAAATTACATTTACATTAACTTTATCGATATCTGTTCGTGAGTGACATTTGATTCGTAGCCTGTCTTTGAAAGTCTTCATCACGAGATGTTTCTCAGCTCATATATTGTTACATTGTACCGCATCGGGTTGATGCATGTCCCAAGGACTATTACTTCTACTTCGCTACATGAACTAGGTTTGAAACCTTTTGTTAACTAGAGGATTTTTGAGGACATTATTGCTACTTCAGAAGACGTGCCTGTCTTACTGAAGTCGGATTAAGGAGAGTGAACTGATCTCATACATCTTGTTATCTCCTGGCTGTTATAGAAAAGGATGGAGATTTCCACCTGATTACATTTACAGTACTATGATGTATAACATGCATATGATTCATCTTTATTATGATGCCGTCTACCGTCCATTGCTGTACTGACTATGTTGCTGTGATAATGACTGTCTGATGTACCTACATATTCGCGTATACATTTTGTCACTGTGGCGTCCACAATAAATGATACAGAAAAACGTCACTAGCTGTTACAAGCATCATTGACTTTATACGTCGTGAGTTAACTGACGTCCTTGTGTGGATTGCCCTGTTTTGTATGATCATTGTTTGACTGTACATCATCTGCACACTACACAAACCAGACCACGGGCACCATCTCTCATCCTATGGTGCACGCATCAGTATTGTTGTGCAGAACGAGAGAAGGGGAGTAGAAGGAGTGAGATTGAAGAGACACGTGGGCTAGTATTATTTATGTATTGTTGTACACAACGAGTGAGGTATTGAGTAGGGGAGTTGTAAAGATTATGGGAGCTATATGTGTTAGAGATGCGTTATGTTGGAGTTGGTGTACATTAGACGCATTTTCTTTTAATTTCACCGGGTCACGGCAAACAGTGGGGGAGCATAATTTGCCAATACAAATTATCCACGGCAAAAGGACATATCTCAGGGGTCAGAGTTATCGTCAGAAGCAAAAGAAAAATAAAATACGGTCTCTTGCAGTGAAGTGCCCATGCTTTAGTGGGAACGGGGTTTATTTATCATAAAAACCCAGAGCTCTTCGCTATTATAGTCTCCGACAACGGCCCGTGGCCGGGAGACTACTGTAATTGTATACAGCCAGAAATCAATGCTGTGGTTTCCTCTAAATCCGGAGCTGGTTAAAAGTGGAAAGTTATAGAAGCTATTCAGCAGCAGAGAAGTTTCTACAGTGAATCAATTACCTCATGCTTGATACCCGAACATCATCATCATCACCGAATTCAGGAGCAGGTGACAGGGTTACCATAGCTGGGTCCTGAAAGTAACGAGAGAAGAGCGTAACGAAGACGCCGCATCATCCGAAGTCGAGTGTTAGAGAGACACTGAGATCAGGAGAGAGAGAGAGAGAGAGAGAGAGAGAGAAGGAGGGAGAGAATAGACAGGACTAGTAGGGTCGGTTTTATTATCCCTTTGACGAATAGACACTGAGCCATCGGTGTAAGCCAAGTCTATTATTGTAGCATTTCCAGTGGTGTTAGTTAGCGGCGCATATGGCCTAACAAGGTTGAAGTTGTGTAGACGTTCGGTGAGGAAGAGTCAACAGGACCGAGACCACAGAAATATTATTTGTGTTAGAGAGCGGAGGCTAAAGTTGACAGCCCCACATAATTAGAGTTGTTTAAATCAGTAATCATATTATTGTTCCCCAGCAGGGTGACAGGAGTGAATGGAATTGGGGTTTTTCTAGTGTCTACCAATTTAATTGTTACTTAGTTTTTTTTTCAGGCCATGCAACAGTGCACGCTATTTATTTGATTGATGTATGATGACATTTTATGCTTGATTGTGTAAATAAATATATATATACTGTATACTGGATCAGCTTCTACACTTTACTATACTTACTCTATGTTGTCTGTATAGTGGTGTCTGTGGTCGTTTTATACACCTTATCTCCTTGTGTTTAAAGGTAGTTAGAGGGGGTGATTCTATAGCTTTCTCTGTTGTCACGAAGCGGCAAGGGGAGAGTCAAATCCTGGTTCTAGCCCTTGAGCCAATAGTCTCATCTGTCCACAGGCATGTCAATTTTCATCTAAATTCTATCTTCTCAGACTTTCTCATACTAGGGTCTTGCTTTCTTTCAGGCAAACTCTATAAACGTAAATCCACTTCGAAGCAGAACGAAATAATACGATAGGAAGAAGAATGGAGAAAGACCAGTGCTTTCCCAGTATAGATAACGCCTTCGTTGTATAACGCCGTAATGGCTAACACAAGATTTCTACTTGTCCTAATTCGTTCGTTCCTAAATAAAATGCTTAGGCTTAACGATATGGCGATAACCGTAGTTCTAAAAATAGAATGTGTAGTAAAATCTTCTAGACGACCTTGATTTTAAAAAACTAACATTAGTGCAAAATCGCGCACAAGGTTAGCCTTGGAAAGACAGACGGGCTTAGAAGAAAAAAAGCAGAGAGAGATAGACGGACCATGGAACACAGTAACGCAAGCCACTCGCAGTGTGTCTAAAAATAAACCAACTCGCAGTGTGTATGGCCTGATTTTTTCAAATAAACAGTGATGAAAAAAACTAACGATACGATGTTAGGTTTAGAAAACAGGTTTAATTCTTATTAGGAAACCTGATATTTTACGTAGGGCTCCTGACTTTATACTGATAGTACAGTCGTAAAGAACTGAACAGGTGGTAGTTGAAATTAAACACTTAACATCGAAAAAAGATCGTATTCTTAACTACGCCACTTAGCCCCTTGAAAATCATATATTCGTGTACAGGAAAGCTAGTGGACTAGGAATATGTAATAAATTATCTAAAAAGTCCATTAGATAATTAGATATTGGTAATAAAACATATAGAGAACAGAGATACCGTCAGGTTTGGTCATATCTGCTTGGGATGGAATTCCCTGAATTTTGTTGAAACATAGTAGTGACAGAAAGTCTAAGATAAGACGAGGGAGGCCATTGGCTGAACTTTGAAGTTAAAAGAAATTTGATTGGGTGACCTATGAATAACAAATAAATGCCTAGAAACGGAATAAAAGTGAATGAAAATATTTGAATGACTGTGTACTCTTTTGAAAATATTCAAAACGATTGGCCAATATACTGGATATTGGCAGAAGAAATCTTAGAGGGGACGCCATATCGTTACACATTGTGAGAGATGAGAGCAGGCAGTGTTATCCAAAATTAAATTTATGATAACAGCCTGGACATACCGCAGATCAAACTGTGCCAGTCATCTTTAGTGTGTATTTCCTTACGAATTGTGGTAAGCTAGACATTTTTAATCTGTATTTTATATGAAAATTGAATGTGAAATGATAAATTATGTCTGTATGTGTGTGGTTCAGTAGCAAACATGAGGCAAAGCCTAGATATTGCTCCACCATGTAAAAGATTGTCAGAGAGGAGTATAACTGCATATATATATTGGATCGCCATATAGTAACATAACACCTATCCTATTGTATGGAAGGGATTACAGCTGGAATTGCAGAGGCGTTGTAACCATTAGGGAGAGGAATACTGGTGTATATTGTCACATGAAAAGCTAGCAGTTGGCCTAAAGCGCTGAACTTTATGATTGTTTGTACTGTCATGTACTTCAGTGTGGAATAATATTGTATATTAGTTATGAAGAAGCAGGCACAACCTTCTCATTTCAGGGGCCGTGGTATAGATGGTGATATTGCCTCGTCTGGTCTGAGTACTGCGTGATCCAGAAAGCTGGCAGCAGACTCCCTGCACAAGATAGCGGCCATTGTCTATCATACTATCAAACTGAGAAGCAAGCGAGCAGAGGATACAGGTTTCCTGCAGCTGCATTATGAGATAAGCGCTTGTCAGCACGAGCCGCTCAACCTTGAATATAATAACCCTGAAATGAACTTTAATATAAAAACAAAAGGGACAGAAATTAAAAAAAAAAAAATCTGTGAACCCTTCAATATTATTTCCACCTGTACAAACACATGAAGTCGTGATGACAAACAACAACCTAGCACTAAAAGCCAGTATTACCTCATAATAATACATCACAACACTACACTCATATTACAATAATATTATATGTCTGGACAAAGATCTTTTGTATAAATTCTTGTACATAAACATTGTGCTTACATTTGATTGTGATTCCTGATTCACATTGTAGTAGGATCATGATATCTATATATTGAAAAAGCTAATACATTGTTAAAAAGTTAACACTTGATTTACTTAAGATAAATCTTTAGAGTGTTATGTGTTTGTGATTGTCATAGTGTTGTAAATTGTTGTAGATCTTAACTTAGGTGTTTATCTGTCTGTTAGTTGTTGTGAACTTACACTTCATCACTATCATAACCCTAGACATTAAACGAAGTCATCATACAATTCAAGAATAAGTTTGATTGAGGTCGAAATGTGGTAGCAAGCAAGGTTCTCTGTAATACACCAAACTTATTAGATACAGAGACCTTCACAGCTGATCTCATTCAGTACACTAAGTCCCCTATAACTATATTTATATAATCCCAACTCACCACATATATTGGGGGCTCGTCCGGAACGTAAACAACTTCATATGACAGTTACAGTACATATACTCAAGACCAAAAGAAACGCACATATTAATTGTTCTGATTTTCAGACAAATAAAATAAAAAAAAATCAAGTTTAAATCGTCTTTAAACACAACTTTAGCAATGCAAGACGATACAGCACGTGGAAAATTTGTGCTTCGGTGAGTTGTTTACGGCGTAGATGAGCAAACGCTCAGAATAAAAATTCATTACAGTTCGTGCATTTCATGATTTTTCATGCACGACTTTTGGTTGTCTGTTGTTCACCCAATTCTCTATAAAATGCGCGTAGAACCCATAAAAATTTTACACAGCAAAACGATGAATAGACTGAATATTGACGAGCGTAATCAAGCAGTGGGAATGCTCAGAGGTGGAGCATCAGTTAGAGAGGTGTCCCAGGCATTTCAAGTTCACCATACCTCGAATTATCGTCTATTGCATCTTCTTCTACTTCTTCTTCTTTCGTTCGCTTGAACTATATTGTCTATATCTGCAATGTTGTTTCTTGTATAAACTTCACTGTCTTTTGTAGTTCATACAGAGGTCCATACAGTTTTGCTTCCAGTGTTGTTTCTCTGGGCCAGTGGGTTTGCCTCAATATATCATATTCGGGGCAATCTTGAAGTACGTGCTCCGCAGTCTGGGGTGCCTGTCCACATGTACACATGGCTGAATTGCCAATCTTGAATTTTGTATACATGTGGCTGCGGAGGCGGTTGTGTCCTGTTCTGAGGCGCAGAATGACTATTTGTTCTGATCTGTTCATTGCTTGGTAGTCATCCTGCGTTGGTGTTGGTGGCTTTCTGATAGATTTGATCATCTTTTTCTTCTGATGGTATGTAACTGGTACATCCGGTTGCTCGTCTGCAGCACCTTCTTTAGCCAGTCCATCTGCTCTCTCGTTTCCTGGTATTCCACAATGAGACGGTATCCACTGCATGGTGACCCTGCGCTGGTTGCACAGTTCAGAAAGTAGGGCTTGTATGCCTGGCAATTTTCTGGACTGAAGTGCTTGGAGTGCTGATCTTGCATCTGTCAGGAATACTACAGGCTGTGGACCGAGATTGGTGTTCAATAGTTTCTCAGTTGCCACCTTGATTGCCTGGACTTCTGCATCATAGTTGTTACAGAATTTCCCCGTTGGTACTCTGACAGTATCCCTAGTGTTGTTTGGGTATTCTATGTACACTCCTGCTCCTCCATTCTTTACTGCATTCTGTGCTGACCCATCCGTGTATACTCGGACCCAAAGGTCCTGTGGGTATTCATCATCCAGGAAACTGAGAGTGACTGTCCTACGTTGCACGCTGTTCTGTTCATCCCTGTCGAATATTCCTTTCACTTTTGTGTGGATGTGTACTGGTAGCCCATGCTCCTCTCTCCAAGGGGTTTGTTCTGGCACAGACTTTAGGGGGCTGTTAACTTCAGGCAGGTCTGAGGTTTGTCTACGTAATCGTTTGGCCTGGTGGATAAAGCTGCTTCTTTTCAGTCGCCCCATTGCTAGGTTTTGGAATCTGTCCTTCATTGGATGGCTCGGCATACAGAGGAACTTTTCTGCCTGTGTTAGCACTTTCGTGTCTCTGCGTTCTCTCAGTGCTTGTATCCTCCCCATTTTCTCCATCTTCACTATAGGCGTTGATTTCATTGCCCCCGTGATGACCCTAAGCGCCTGGTTTTGCACTTTATCTAGCTCTTGTAATGTGGTGTTTGATGCTGGGCACCACGCAGCTGACCCATATTCCAGGTGTGGTCGTATGCCCTGCTGGTAAACTTTACTAAGTATTTTCCCGCTGGCTCCCCATGTGGTTCCACTTAGTTTTCTCAGGATGGCTAACTTCCTCCTGGCCTTTGTTGCGGCTTTGTTGATGTGCTGCTTCCATGTCAGCCTATCATCGAATGTAACTCCGAGATAGGTGGGTTGTTTATCTTCTCTCAGGAGCTCTTCGTTTATCTTGATGACACCAGCTTTTTGTTTGGGAGAGAGGGTGAAGAGCGTAGTGCTGCACTTGTCTGAATTGATGCTGACACACCATCTATTTGCCCATGAGGTTAAGGCATCTATAGCTCTTTGTAGCAGTTTGGTGGCCACTGTTGCATGCTCATCTGTGCACCATATTACCAGGTCATCAGCGTACATTGCCACTTTCATTCCATGTGGTAGTTCAGCAACCAGGTCGTTGATGTAGACTAGGAAAAGTGTGGGGGACAGAACCCCTCCCTGAGGGACGCCATGACGCAGTAGAATTTTCTTACTCTTGAGGCCATCTAGTTGTACTCTGGCTCTTCTGTTATGCAGGTATGCTTTCACCCATTTGTACATCTTACCATTCACTCTAGAATTTCTCAGTTTTTTCAGAAGCCCTTCTTTCCAAACCTTGTCAAATGCTTTCCTTAGATCTATCCATGCTGCTAGTACCAGTTTCTTATCTTGGAACGCATCCTCAATCTCTTGGGAAAGGTAAGTTGCCTGATCTTCGGTGGAATAACACTGCCTAAAGCCCGCCTGCTGTGGTACAAGAAGGTTTTCACTTTCAAGGTACCACTGTAGCCTGAGGTTGATGATACGTTCCATTGTTTTGCAGAGGCAGCTTGTAAGGCTGATTGGTCTGTAGCTGGAGGCAGTGGAACTGTCTTTTCCTGGTTTTAGGAGTGGTATCATGATTGCTTCCCTCCAGGTCTGTGAAACTCTGCCTGAGTTCCAACAGATATTGAAGATCTGCAGCAGCTTTGTTTTTGCTGCGGTTCCCAAGTTCTTAATCATGTCATTGGAGACTCCATCAACTCCTGGCGACTTTCTCATTTTCAATTTGGATATTGCAAGCTCCAGTTCTCTAAATGTGATTGGTGCCTCCATAACTTCAGGTATGGTTCCATCTCGTCCTGCGTATTGTTGTTTCTCACGAGTCTCCTGTTGCTTCTCTGGGCTAACTTCGATGTTGTTGTCTTTAGCAAAGGAGTCTGCAAAGTGATCAGCTGCCTGTTTTCCCATGAGGATGTTTCCATCTTTGTACAGAGCAATCCTTGAGTTTCTCTCTGTACCTTCATCGTTAAGTTGTTTTACCAGCTTCCACAGTTTCCTCGTTATCTCTTTCGAAGTTCAAGGACTCTGTTTTCTCCTTCCAGCTTCTTCGCCTGGCCTGCAACTTTGAAATTTGGCCTTAGCTTGCTGGTAGTTATTGTGGTGTTCTTGGCATGGACTGGTCTCTGCCTGCTTTCGAGATGTTTCCACGTCGTTGTGCAGCTGCTCTAGTTCACTATTCCAATATGGTTTGTAGTGCTTACGAGCCCCTCTAGGTATTGTTTCACGAGCAGCCTGTAATATGCATCTGCTGAATTCATCGACTAGCTTATTGATGTCTTTGTCTGCAGTCAGATCTCTAGCCAGTATACTAGTACGGTGCTGGTACATTGTCCAGTCTGCCTTCTTGTAGTTCCACCTAGAGAGAGTGCTGCTCTCCTTGACAAGTTCATTTTCCACAATTAGGAAGACTGGCCGGTGGTCGCTGCCTCCAAGTTGTTTCCCTACAACGCGTGTGGTGTTCCACTCCAGGCTGGGTGAGTGGAATGCCAGGTCTGGTGTAGAGGTGGTGTGCCATGATCTCGAGTAGAAGGTTGGTGGGTCGATTGGCTGGTTAATCAGGATAAGCCCATTGTCATCCTGCCAGTTTTCAAGCTCCTCACCTCTCCTGTCCATGTGATCATAGCCCCAGCTCTGTGAGTGGCTGTTGAAGTCTCCGCATACAATCAGTCTTTCTTTTGCTGGGATTGTATCTAGTGCCAGTGGGCGGTCGCTCGGACAGTAGTAGTTGAGCAGGTGGAATTCTGAACTTTCTGTCCTGAGATGAAGCATCTGGTATTCCGCCCCCTCCATATATGTTTCAAGCTGACACACACTGATGTTATTCCTCACGAGTGTCAGTATTCCACCCTTTCGCCTGTCTATTCGGTCAGATCGGTAGCACTGGTAGCCTCTGATTTTGAAGGCTATGTCCTTGTTGAGGTGGGTTTCTTGCAAGCAACATACATTTACTTGCTCTTCATTCAAGATATTTTCGAGCTCTAATTTTTTGCTGTAGCCGTCTTTTTTACTATTGACGCCTTCAGCATTCCAGTGCATTATTTTAAATGGTCTTTTCTTTGCTTGGCCAGTAGCTCTATTCTCATGCCTCCTGGCTCCACGGGGCAATTGAGAAGGACCCCCAGTAGTAGGGGTTGGGCCCTTCCGAGGCAGAGGGCCCGGCACTGCACCTGCCTGGGTGTCCGTCACAGGGCGAGTGCCATAACGTTTTGCAGATATAGGCATACTTCCATAGCGCATGTGCGTGGCATCCTGATTGCTGTGGTGCGCCTCTTGGCTGGTTGCCTCCGTCTTCAGCACCTTGACTTGCTAGGGCAGACTGTGGTCTTGCTCGAGTGTAGGAGGGCCTGGCCAGTCTTGGTTTTTCAGCCGCTGATGGCTGTACTTGAGCCCCATCTCCACGTCAAGGAGCTGGCCTCGATGGGGGTCTATTGCATCGAAACCATACAACAGGGACCATCGCCGACCGACCCCGGTCTGGCATTCCACAGCAGTTGGAAATCGTAAAGAAATGGCCATAACGCCGCTGCCCTGGCATCGTTTTGCTGTGTGACATTTTTATGGGTTCTGCGCACATTTTATAGAGAATTGGGTGAACAACAGACAACCAAAAGTCGTGCATGAAAAAAATCATGAAATGCACGAACTGTAATGAATTTTTATTTTGAGCGTTTGCTCATCTACGCCGTAAACAACTCACCGCAGCACAAATTTTCCACGTAGCAGTATCGTCTTGCATTGCTAAAATTGTGTTTAAAGACGATTTAAACTTGATTTTTTTATTTTATTTGTTTGAAAATCAGAACAATTAATATGTTAGTTTCTTTTGGTCTTGAGTATAGTTGGCAAAACATCATCATATTGGGTATTTGAGTAGTAACATCAGCAACATCTTCAGTCAGCTTATGAATACATTATGGGACGACAGTAGGCAAACGTTCTGGTTGTCTATCGCCACATACTCAGCAAAGGTAAATACCTCAATATCAATAGTGGTTCCATGCTAGAACCTTTTCTTGGCTAAGTTTTTTCACAAGTCGTAAATTCATCAACTTTATGGAAGCAATGTTAGTTCCCAAAAGTATATTTCCCTGCTAGGATGATCTCTGCATCATTGTCCGATAATAGGATTTACTTTCTTTTCTCTTGACAACGATCCATATAATGATGGGAATTCAAAATGGCTACCATCACAAATTTCGCTCACTCATGAGGGTAAATGATGAGCCGAAATTAAATCTTAATTCTGGACATAAATGTTGCCAATAGGTTCCCATACCGATCTACAATCAGTAGGGCTGCCTCCTGAAAAATACATGACATCTGTAGGACAATCTGTCATCTTCATCTGTATTTAATGATCCTAGAGGTGCGCTAATACGATTGCTTCCTCTAGGCCTAACAAACATAGTTCATCGAAACAAAGGGTCTGGCGTTACCTTGATTTAGGAATACATACATACGCCATTCCTTGGCGCTACCAAAGAACAACAGGAGAATCTCACATACTATTATCGCGTAGCGAGACATCTTTCTCCCTTATAAGAATTCACAGAGATCATTTTTAACTTTCCTAAATCGACCAGCCCAGGGAACACAGCCATCATCGGCGGCTTCGTCGAGACTTCTCACACCTTTCTAGGCAGAAACCAACACCTGCCCCAGAATTCGGCAGAGAAGAATATAGTCCGACTTAAACATAAGGATATATACAATATAAGACTGAATCTTCTTGTACTAGACAAGTAATACATATAAATTCAGGCCATAAACATATCGTACAAGATTAATCTATTTTCTGGCCCTACCAAATGAGAAATGACAAATTCCGTATTAATCCGCCAAGTCAATATTCAAGAGAGACCACTCATATAATCAAAAGTATAAATCAATCATGGATTATCTAGCTTTACAAAGGAATGCATTTTCGAACACAAATAAATACAAATATATATTTTCCATATTAAATAGACATACTAAATGAATTGTATGCCTCTCTGAAGTAATCCGTGCGTCCCATAAGGATATGAGCGCAACAGATTATCACACCCCCCGGGGAAAAAAATGGTACTTTTTTTGAAATACATCCAGGAGCAACATACAATAGGCTCACAGCGCACGAATAACAATGCGCAGATGATAAGCATTCCAAACAAATGTAACGCCCAATGTAAGGCTAAGTCGTCCTATGGTACGACAAGTGAGAATATATCTCAGGAACCAGAGAAAGTTTTTCTCTGAGTATAAATATTTCCAGAGAGGTGTCTGTTGAAGGACTTTCGTGTGTGGTTACTGGTTGTGTTGCTTGAATTCTGATCGTGCTAATATTCGTACGCGAATGGGGTGAACCTCATTTTTGGGTTGTCGTAATGCCTGAACTTGGCATCAAGATGTAAACAACTGTTCATCTTATTAACTCAGCAACTTGATATAAAATACATAATTCATAATGGTTGAATGGTGTAACGTGATTCAACGAATAATGCCTCCGGTTCGAGTCCTTCACAATTTAATATGGATTACACACATACATAAACAGTTCAATTCACACATGAGGTACATGCATCAATCAATCAATAGCGTAGACTGCTGTTTTACATGTCAATGTCCGTTTAAGGATACAATGCAGTAATTGTCGTCAGAACATCACAGCTATATGCACGCGCAGATAGAATGGCTACCTGCCGACAGTGAGACTGTGAGTCTAATTACTTCGTATAAGTAGACGATTATCTTTCTCCTTCCAAGGATTTAGTTAATCACTAACCTCCATAAGTTTCCTCTCATGTAGAGTTCTAGGACTGACCCTGGTCCATCATAATGCACATATAAATGGCTATAACATGCCATTGAATTGGAAGGTTAACAAAACGCAGCTATTCAGCTTGGCGGTCAAGTAACAAAGGGTAGCGTCTCCTAGTTACCGACTGTGTCCCAAACAACGCTAGACACGTCATAATCGATCGTGTATGGAGCGTTCAATAATTGAAACATCTATCGCAATATATTAAATGTCTTAACCTTTACATTTGCACGTCCGCTAACCTTTAGCAGACGGCGTTAATATCATATACCGTAACAATTCCCTGTACACCGGGGAAAAAAAAATCGATAGATTTTTTTTCAAGATCTATCCGACTTAACAATTTTTCAAAAAATAATTTAACACAATCGTGACATATGGCCGACGATGTTCTGAGTAGAACCGTGTCGCGGTCATGTCAACTAACTATTTGTCATAGTCATCTAACATTAATCACATTATATATCAATATTATACATATTATTATATCAACTAAATAAAATGTCCAATGTTAATAGTGAATGATAGAATTAAATTAAAGTAAGGTCTGTCGTATTAGTATGTCATATAGGAATTAATTTGACTAATTAAAATTAAATTAATTAATTAAACTAAGAGTTAAATTAACGCGATGTTATGAGAGAAGAAAAGACAAAATAAGTGAGAAGAAATAGAAAGAAATTCGAATATAAGTTTAACTTAATTGGGTGTGTTAAGTGTTAGTGAATAATAACTATCTAATTTAACTAACTAAATAACGTATAGGTACATTAAAAAAATATTAATCTAATACTTGTGTGAGATTTATTTTCTCTTTTCATAATTTCTTCTTTTTATATTTCGTTCTCTTTTTTTGTTCTTTCATTTCATTTTTTTCTCACATTTCATTTTATTGATAATAATTCAATTAAGAAGTTAAGTTAACTAATTAATTAGTATAGGATATGATGATCCATCCGTAGTCTTGATCCTGATGAATTCTTTTAGGCAAAAATGTTCAAACGTTTACGTTGGAAAGAAATGTCATTTATCCCAGCATCCAAGAATTAAGTGCACATAGGATAATAAGTTCGACTTGTCGTCAGATATTGTTCCATGATTGTTCAACGAATATTCATATATTGTGTATGGACGTTAGACGAAGTTTCAATGTCAATATGTATACCTTGATTGTCTTTAGTTCAATTCTGTGATGCATATAGTGTTTATAAATATTAAATTGAAGGCAAGGTTAGTTCCCTTATAGTTGATACTTCGTTATATCCAATGTAGTGATGATTGACGTGTTTTAGGAATGTCAATGTTGATCATTCGTCGTCAATAGGATTACGTGACAACGCATCCGCCACAATATTTTCAGTGCCAGGAATATGTTCAATGGAGAATTCAAATGGCTGTAGGATGATTGCATATCTGGCGAGTTTTGGGCTCTTGTGGTTAGATCGACGCAAAGATGCTACAGCACGTTGGTCGGTTTGTATGGTGAATGGAGCACCAAGCACAAACTTTTCAAGTTTAGTTATTGCCCATATAACAGATAAAAGTTCCTTGTCCACTGTGGAATACTTTGTTTCTGCCGGCTTTAGCTTTCTTGAAATATATAAGGTAGGATGTAGAACGCCATCATGGTTCTGGAGCAGGCATGCACCAATGCCGTAGTTACTAGCATCTGTTCGTAAGAAAAATCTTTTGGAAGCATCGGGAAGTCTTAAAATTGGTTCATGCGAGAACAAATTTATAATTTTGTTGAAAGTTTCATTGCATATACCAGTCCATGTCACCTTCACCGGCATGTCTTTTTTTAACAATGAAGACAATACAGCCGTGATGGATGACAAGTTTGGTATGAATCTACTGTAATATTGAACAAGTCCTAACAAACTCCTGACCTGTTTCTTCGTCTGAGGAACTGCTATGTTTAGAATTTTGGAGACCGTACTAGGTAACGTTCGGATATATCCCGATCCAATGATATGTCCCAAAAAGGTTATCTCATTACACGCGATTTGAACCTTTGTAGGTTTAGCAGTTAGATTATAATTCCTTAGAGTGTCGAAAACATATCTAAGTCCCGAAACATGTTCCTCAAACGACGAACTCAACAAGCATATGTCGTCAATATATGTAATAACGTCTGGTCTACCTGATAAAATTTGTCGCATCAGGCGAATGAAGGTAGCTGGCGCATTAACAAGCCCAAAAGGCATCACATTCCACTGGTATAGACCTTGTGGAGTGGAAAATGCGGTGTAGTACTTAGCCTTTTCGGTCAGTGGTATCTGCCAATAACCTTTAGTTAAGTCTATCTTACTAAATATAGTTGCGTTGGATAGACGTGGCAGTAAGTCGTCGATAAGTGGATGTGGTTCGCTGTCAACTATAGTCTTAGCATTTAATTTTCTATAGTCAACACATAGTCTGATGTTATTGTCCTTCTTCCGGACAATCACTAATGGAGAAGAGAATGGCGAATTACTAGTCTCAATGATTCCCAGAGACAACATCTGTTCAAGTTCCTTAGTAGTTTTAGCAAGGAAATGTAAAGGAACCGAATAGGGATGTACACGAATAGGTGTATCATCATTGAGAGTAATGTCATGACTAATAGCCGATGTGCGACCCGGGACGTCGGTCAACACATCTGGATAAGATTGTAATAGATTAGCAATCTGTAGACGCTGTTGCGGTGTAACCGTTGAAGAGATGGTTACATCCCGCCAAGATTCAGTAGGTTGAACTACTGGTACCGGTAACGGTAACTGTACCTCAGGAAAAGAAGATTCTTCTTCCTGGATGACAGATAAGTTGGAATAATAACAAGTAGATACTGTGTTGTCATCTAGTTCATGAAAAATTGACTGTAAGTGTTCAGGACGTGTATGAAATTGCTTGAGCATGTTAATATGAAATATCTTTTTGTGTCCCTTGATATCTAAGACGTAATCAACGTCGGAAATTTTATCAATGACTTTGTAAGGACCATTCCAAGATATCAATAATTTATTGTTATTGTGAGGAAGTAACACATAAGCCTCATCGCCTGGGAATAATTGGCGTAATCGTCGAGACCTATTTTGTAGAGATCGAGCCTTAGCTTTTGCAGCCTCAGAAGAAGCTGTTGCCAACTGGCAAGACTCAATAATGTTCTTCCGAAGATTAATTACATACTCGTAAGATGACTGAGTGTCCTGAGTCATCTCCTCGTCAATTAATAAGTCTTTTATTAGTCCCATAGGACCTCTTGGGGGAGCACCAAAAACTAATTCAAAGGGAGAGAAGCCAGTTTGTTCATGCGGTACCTCCCGATAAGCAAATAGAACAGCTGGGAGTGCTCTGTCCCAGTCATGAGGGTGCTTAGCAGTAACCTTATGTAGTAGTTGTTTAAGTGTACGGTTAAGTCTTTCAACCGCACCATTACTCATAGGATGATAAATACTACTTAAATTCCTATCAATGTTCCAAATTTTCATGACTTCCTTCATGGTGTCAGATATGAACTGTGCCCCATGGTCTGATAAAAGTTTTCTAGGAAATCCTATTCTAGAAAAGATGAGATGTAGTGCATCAGCTACATCTGTGGTAGTGGTGGTTTTTAATGGGATAGCTTCTGGCCATCGTGTGTGAAGGACTTTCGTGTATGGTTACTGGTTGTGTTGCTTGAATTCTGATCGTGCTAATATTCGTACGCGAATGGGGTGAACCTCATTTTTGGGTTGTCGTAATGCCTGAACTTGGCATCAAGATGTAAACAACTGTTCATCTTATTAACTCAGCAACTTGATATAAAATACATAATTCATAATGGTTGAATGGTGTAACGTGATTCAACGAATAATGCCTCCGGTTCGAGTCCTTCACAATTTAATATGGATTACACACATACATAAACAGTTCAATTCACACATGAGGTACATGCATCAATCAATCAATAGCGTAGACTGCTGTTTTACATGTCAATGTCCGTTTAAGGATACAATGCAGTAATTGTCGTCAGAACATCACAGCTATATGCACGCGCAGATAGAATGGCTACCTGCCGACAGTGAGACTGTGAGTCTAATTACTTCGTATAAAGTAGACGATTATCTTTCTCCTTCCAAGGATTTAGTTAATCACTAACCTCCATAAGTTTCCTCTCATGTAGAGTTCTAGGACTGACCCTGGTCCATCATAATGCACATATAAATGGCTATATCATGCCATTGAATTGGAAGGTTAACAAAACGCAGCTATTCAGTTTGGCGGTCAAGTAACAAAGGGTAGCGTCTCCTAGTTACCGACTGTGTCCCAAACAACGCTAGACACGTCATAATCGATCGTGTATGGAGCGTTCAATAATTGAAACATCTATCGCAATATATTAAATGTCTTAACCTTTACATTTGCACGTCCGCTAACCTTTAGCAGACGGCGTTAATATCATATACCGTAACAGTGTCACCAACGCATACTACAATACTGGCAATGCCACAATTTCTACAATAATTTATCCAAAAATCTTTCATCTTAGGTATATTAAAATCATGATTACCAAAGAAGAAGAACATCAAAAGATCAGCGGTGAATATACATCAATGAACCGCTAAGTAGTGATACAATCAATATATATGATATATTACATATGTGTACACATTTTAGTATAGAAAAAGTGTAGTAGAGTTAGATCAGGATCTAACGGTTAGGTGAAATCATGTGGGCATCTAGATAAGATATCTGCCATCACATTTTCTGATCCACGGATAGCTCGCACCAAAAAATGAAAAGGCTGAAGAGCAATCGCGTATCGCGTTGATCTCGCGCTCTTCAGATTTTTACTCTGAATAGCCGTAAGAGCTTTCTGGTCAGTTTCCACAATGAAATGCGCGCCAAGAAGAAATCTTTGAAGTTTAAGGATTGACCAAACCATAGCCAATAATTCACGGTCTAGGACCGAGTAATTCTTCTCTGCGGCATTTAGTTTTCGAGAAATATACATCACAGGATGCAGAGTTCCAGAGTACTCTTGCATTAGTGCTGCTCCAATCCCTGTGGATGAAGCGTCACTATGAAGAACAAATGTCTTATCCTTAGTAGGTAACACCAAGATAGGTGAAGTAGAAAACATAGTTTTGACCTTATCTAAAGAGAATTGACATTCTTGAGTCCAATGGACTATATTAGGAGACCCTTTCTTTAGCAAGGAAGAAAGAGGTGACATGATCGAGGACAGATTCGGAATGAATCGTCCATAAAATTGTATTAGACCTAAGAGACTTCGTACTTGCTTTTTAGTCTTCGGAATAGAAATGTTAAGTATCTTACTTGTATTATGGTCCTCTGTTTTTAGGAAACCATGACCAACACGATGACCTAAGAAAGATATCTCGCTAAAACCAATACAGGCTTTAGATGGTTTCGCTGTCAGGTTATGCTCGCGTAAGATAGACAATAGTTCATTTAACCCGTTATAGTGATCTTCCCAAGTATCACTGAAAAGGCAGATGTCATCAAGATATGCAATGACATCTGAGCGATGAGATAGGATTCGACGCATCGTGCGTACGAATGTTGCAGGGGCGTTCATAAGGCCGAAAGGCATGAAATTCCATTGGAATAGACCCCTAGGTGTCGAAAAAGCAGTAAACGGTTTGGCGTGTTCGGATAGTGGAACTTGCCAATATCCCTTAGACAAATCAAGTTTAGTGAAGAAATGAGATTTCGATAGTCTTGTAAGTAGCTCTTCTGGTAAAGGCATAGGTTCAGCATCAAATTTCGTCACTTGGTTCAATTTGCGATAATCAACTCAAAGACGTATGTTATTGTCTTTTTTCCGTACAATAACCATCGGCGAAGAATATGCTGATGTGGATGGTTCAATTATTTTTAAATCTATCATCTCATCCAACTCTTTCTCAACCTGTGCTTGAAAATGTATCGGGATAGGATATGGTCTGACTCTTATAGGATTATGGTCAGTAAGAATAATGTCATGTTCAATGACATCAGTTTGACCAGGAATGTCAGTAAGGACATCCTGAAATTAATGTAACATAGTAGAAACTTGTTTCTGTTCTCCTAGAGATAACTCAGGAGAAACTGTAACATCTTTCCATGATTCATTAGAATGAAGAGGAATCATCGGAAAAGGAAGATTCACATCCGAGAAACTCGTTTCCTCATCCTGTATTACTGACAGCGATGAGTAATGCCCGTGTTGGACTGGAGAATCGTCCGTTGCCTGGAAAACAGGTTGTAAATAATCCGGACGTTCGTGGAATTCCGTAAGCATGTTGATATGGAAGGTTTTATGCTTCCCGTCAATATCGACGATATAGTCAACATCGGAAACTTTTGATATTACATCGTACGGACCTTTCCAAGAAATAAGAAGTCTGTTTTCCCTACAAGGTAGCAAGACAAATGCTTTGTCACCTGGACAAAGTTGTCGCAAGCATCTCTTTTTATTGGCAAATTGCCTTGCCTTCTGTTTCACAAATTCAGAAGAAGCAGTTGCCAATTTGCATGCTTCAATAATCTTGTGTCTAAGCGCAATGACATATTCGTAAGAGGATTTTGTGTCATCGACAATATTATCAGCAGTTATAAGGTCATGAAGTAAGGACATAGGACCGCGCGGTTTCGCGCCAAAGACAAGTTCAAAGGGAGAAAATCCTGTATGTTCGTTGGCGACCTCTCTGTATGCAAAGAGAGCCGCGGGTAAAACCCTATCCCAATCCTGAGGATGATCTTCAGTTATCTTACCTAGTAGGTTTTTCAGAGTTCTATTCAGACGTTCTACCATCCCATTGGACATAGGATGATAAATACTACTCAGCGATCTCTCTATCTTAAGAGTCGACATTACTTGAGACATGGTATCCGATATGAGTTGGGTACCATGGTCTGATAATATTTCTGCTGGAAATCCCAGACGAGAAAATATTTGCCAAAGAGCATTTGCAATATCAGCAGTAGTTATGTTCTTTAGAGGAACAGCCTCTGGCCAACGTGTGCACATGTCAACACACGTTAAGATAAATTGGTGTCCTCTAGCAGAATTTATTTTAAATGGACCAATGATATATATCGCCATTTTTTGAAATGGTCGAATTGGAATATCTGCAGCCTGAATAGGCGCAGCATGGCGTGAACCTTTGGATTTAACTTCTTGACATACCCTACAAGATCGAAAATAGATTCGTATGTCCCTGTTCACAAAAGGCCAAAAGAAAGACGCAAGAACTCTAGATTTAGTACGGGAAAAACCCATATGCCCAGCACACTGAGAATCATGAGCGTGCTGTAAGATTTTAACTCTCATATTTTTGGGCACAAGAATTTGAGAATTAATGGACTTAGCGGAGTCTTGTACCATACGTACAAGTACGCCATTCTTCATCGTAATCCAAGATTTGCGATTTGTATCTTTATTCGGATCACCTTTTGTTGCTAGCGTAAAGAATTTTTTTAAAGTAGGATCATCTTCCTGCTTTTTTATGAACGAGTCACGAGAAATTTCCAAGGGATCATCTTGGATCTGCGCATCATTATCTTCAGAAGGCGAAGATTGCGGCATGTTAAGAGCTTGAGCCCTAGTGACTACTGCATTAGCAGATTGCATATTATCATTTTCCCAATCAGAAATTTGTTGTGGAGTGCATTCTTTCACTCCATGAATGCGACCGATGATGAGATCAGCGATCGGATTCGACAGAAGACATGCTTGCACATCTCCTGTAAAGAAAGGAGTAGCAATATTGATAATGGCAGTAGAGTACAGTTGTGCCAATTACGTGGGTTTTCAAGGTGAGAAGCTACACAGACGTCATTATCTGGAGATTGTAAAGTACCCGCTGTTACCCATCAAATTGCAGTATTAACAGCCTATTACATTTAAAAGATCAAGTTCATAAACGTTCTCATTACTGGTACTTTGAAGAACAGGAAACCGATTATACCATCGCCATAATTTTGAAGCAAGAACAGTACTATACATTTTTCATCGATGGAACATCATTGCTGTGAACAAGTATTGGAAATGACTATTTAATATTAAAAAAAACAGTTGTAATAAAAGTAACCAGTGACTGTGTTGTAAACCATACGTTACATATTACAACCAAGCCATCTTCAACACTCTTTACTTATGAACATGATATGTATTTATATTTATGTTACATGTTATTTGTTTATATGTATAGTTGTTTATATGTCTGCGGGCCTGGATGGGAGGTGACTAGTATAAGATATACCGAGTGATATTGGTCTTGTACTAGGGTTCTATAGGTACAAATTTTCTTAATTGGAAATTTGTTAGCAACAAACTGTATCTATTTTTTGTTAGCTGTGACGACCGTGCTCATCGTTGTTTTTGTGATATTTTTTCTGTTCTTTATTTTTTGTTTGATTTGTTTGTATAATTTGTTGGTCTACTCTTTCCTATCGTATATATGTTTATACACTGTGGCGTTATTTGTCTTGTTTATTTCATTGCAGTTATTATCACAGGTTCTGTGATTATTCTCTTTAGTTCTCCTTGTTAAATTATTTAATTTCTGCAATTGTTTTCATATTGTCTTTTCTTGTTTGTCCTAGTTAATGTCTTTAGTTGACATATGATATATGAGGTATTTTTAGTACACTTATGTTATAGTACAGACCAGTACTTTATTATTATTATTGTTATACAAGAAAGTATACAAGACCTTTGTAAGGCTTGTCTCCCACAGTGATTGGGATAGAAAGATATTATTTTCCACAGGTACTCAAGTAATTATTTGTTTCATTACAAACAAGATAACCATATAAGGTTTGTCTCACACAGAGATTGTGATTGTGAGCTGATTATTCAACTTATTATAAACTTGTGGTTGCATTACTTGGAAATATATATATAATCATACACTATTGATACTATAGAGTACTTAGATTATAAAGGTGATTATACAAGCTCTTTATTAGAGACTTGTTTCACATAGTGTTGTGGTAAAGTGATACTTATTTAGAGACTTCTTCCCAGTGAGGTTGGTACAAGGTCTTTGAATAATACTAAGAGAGTAAAATAGAGTGAAGTGACTATACAAGTCTATAGTACAGACTTTCCTCCCATTGAAGTGGAATAGGGTAATTATTTTATTATTTCAGGTTACTGATCTCATTAGACAAGATGTCTAGTTTAGATTACTTTATTGCACAAGGGAAATCCCTTGATAAGACTGGGAAAGAGTTAGAAGAATGGGCAACTGCTCAATTTGCTATTGCATTAAAATCAGAAGAGAAAAAAAGAAAAGATGAGAATAAATGGAAAGCAGAAGTTGAACAAAAGAAGATAGATGCTGAGAATTTCAGATTGCAGATGCAAACTGAGGAGAGAAAAGCTGCTGCTGAGGAGAGAAAACTTCAAATAGAAGAAAATAAATTAGAAGCTGCTGCTGAGGAGAGAAAAGCTGCTGCTGATGCTGAACAAAAGGACTAGACAGAGAAGCTGATGCTGCTGCTGAACAAAAAAAATTGCAGATGCAGGTGGAGGAAAGGAGATTTGAGGCAGAACAAAAAAGAATAGACAGAGAAGCTGAACAGAAAAGATTGGACAGAGAAGCTGAGGAGAGAAAAGCAATAAGAGAACATGAATTTGAGTTAGAGAAATTAAGGTTAACTAATATGAGTAATGTTAATCAAGCACCTAGTGGTAATGGTAAACCCTTTATTTACAAGGTCAAGGTACCAGCGTTCAACTCCGCCAGTGACGATATAACATTCTGGCTTGATAGATTTGAACGTGCATGTCGAGCTCATAATGTGGATAAATCACAGTATGTAAATCAGTTGTCTGAAAATCTAAAAGAGGATTCTCTGATTAAGTTAAGTTTGGTTGAAGAGGCCGACAAGGATAACTATGATGTTATCAGGTCGGCCTTGATAAGGAAATATCAGCTGTCAGAGGAGGGTTACCGTCTTTTGTTGAAAACAATGAGACCTGAGACAGGTGTGGAATTCTCTGAATTCATTTCAAAAGCACGACTTACACTTTCACGTTGGATTGAATTATCCAAAACACAGAAAACATTTGAGGCTCTTACGGATTTATTACTCAGAGACAAGATCATGTCTTCGGTGAATAAACCATTCCTATAATTTTTACATGAGCGTAAACCAAGTACATTAAAACAAATGGAAGAATATTGTGACCAATATGTCACGGCACACCCTGACATGATTCTGAGCAACACTAACATTAAAGAGGGTATGCCAGTTGCTTCAGCAACACAATACAATAACAATTACTCACACAAGTCCCAAGGAGCTCAAGATAAATCTCACAAAAAGGTTAATTGGAATAGTTATCAAAACCAAGGTAACCACTCAAATCAGGGTTCTTCTTTGAAGACCTGAAATCGGGCTGACAGTCCTCGATACAGGGGTGCCCATAATTATAGAAATTTCCGCAAAGGGAGTAACTATAGGAACTACCCAAGTTCTTCATGGAAACAACAAAACCAACATTACAGTGATACTCATTATAATGAGTATAATGATTACGATCATGAATATTATGATTCAAACCCAAATAGGGGTTATAACAGAGGTAATAATAATTACAGAGGCAATTATAACCGAGGTAGATCACAACACAAAAGACATGGTAAAACTCATTACCAGGCTAACTCTGCACAACAAGAGTTCCATGAAGCCGGTAATCAAAATAATAGTATGAAAGACTCTAATAATGTAGGATGTTCTGCTTTCGATTTTGGCAGAGCATCTCAATGTTCCCAATGCAAAACATTATTCGATCCAACCACAGTTTCTACTTTAAGCTAAGGTCATCCGCTTCCCGCTCTCCCTGCGTCAGTCGCGCATAATGGAAGAGGTGCTCTTGTCTTCAATAGAGGTCTAGTAGATGGTACTCCGGTATCAATTCTTTTCGATTCGGGGTGCACTACCATTGGAGTGAGGCAGTCACTCGTAAATCCTTCTCGAGCCACAGGCAATGTAGTCAAATGCGTAACATTTGGTGGCACATTGGAGAAGTCTCGACGAAGCCGCCGATGATGGCTGTGTTCCCTGGGCTGGTCGATTTAGGAAAGTTGAAAATGATCTCTGTGAATTCTTATAAGGGAGAACGATGTCTCGCTACGTGATAATAGTATGTGAGATTCTCCTGTTGTTCTTTGGTAGCGCCAAGGAATGGCGTATGTATGTATTCCTAAATCAAGGTAACGCCAGACCCTTTGTTTCGATGAACTATGTTTGTTAGGCCTAGAGGAAGCAATCGTATTAGCGCACCTCTAGGATCATTAAATACAGATGAAGATGACAGATTGTCCTACAGATGTCATGTATTTTTCAGGAGGCAGCCCTACTGATTGTAGATCGGTATGGGAACCTATTGGGAACATTTATGTCCAGAATTAAGATTTAATTTCGGCTCATCATTTACCCTCATGAGTGAGCGAAATTTGTGATGGTAGCCATTTTGAATTCCCATCATTATATGGATCGTTGTCAAGAGAAAAGAAAGTAAATCCTATTATCGGACAATGATGCAGAGATCATCCTAGCAGGGAAATATACTTTTGTGAACTAACATTGCTTCCATAAAGTTGATGAATTTACGACTTGTGAAAAAACTTAGCCAAGAATAGGTTCTAGCATCGAACCACTATTGATATTGAGGTATTTACCTTTGCTGAGTATGTGGCGATAGACAACCAGAACGTTTGCCTACTGTCGTCCCATAATGTATTCATATGCTGACTGAAGATGTTGCTGATGTTACTACTCAAATACCCAATATGATGATGTTTTGCCAACTATGTACTGTAACTGTCATATGAAGTTGTTTACGTTCCTGTTGCTGTGGTCATGTAATAAATACGGGAAAGATCCACGGCTGTTCACTCACATTCTTGACTCTATACATGTGGTATGTACCTTGTGAGTCCATTGATTCTACATCTACATCTTCTTATGTGAGGAATACTTTCCACTTGTATATTACGTCCTGTGATGCAAGTCTACACTGTAACTTGGGTGTCCACCTTGATGTAATACCATATCACGCATTCGCGACAAGAGATCATCATCATCATCACACACAGAATATATATGCAAAGAAGAACAGTCAGAACATTACAGAGGGAGTCCTTCTTTTACAGAGGCTAGGGCATTGGAAGCAGAAGAAAAGAGACTAGCTGCAGAAAGAGAAGCTGAGGAAAGAAGACAGGCTGCAGAAAGGGAAGCAGAAAAGGAGGAGAAGAGATTACAAAGGGAACATGAGTTACGACTAAGGGAGTTAGAATTTCAAGGCCATGCTCCTGAAAATGGTGCCAGTCCCTTTGGCTCAGATGCCACTGTTAGTCAGGGAGCCTCAACCTGAGCTATGAGTTTTCATTTAGACCATTTTGTTGAGAAAGACGATGACATAGAAAGTTACCTAAATAGATATGAACTTTTAGCTACCACGTATGGTTTAGAGAGAGAAAGGTGGAGCCTAAAGTTATCACAAGGGCTTCGTGGTACAGCTTATGAAGTTTTTGCCAAGATGAGCAGAGATGACCAAGACAATTATGACATGTTAAAGCAGGCTCTTTTGTTAAGATATGAAAAGAATGGAGAATTTTATAGAAAAAAGTTTAGGAATGCTAAACTACTGTCAGGTGAGACATATCACCAGTTCTCTGCACGGTTAGAGACCTACTTGGAGAAATGGACTGCTCTGGGGAAAACCCAAGATCTTAAGGAAATGATCCTTATAGAGCAGCTAAGAGAGTCCATGGCTCCAGACCTGAGAAAGTTTCTCATGGAACAAGGTGCAGAGAGGCTGGGTGAGTTACTAAATGTCGCTGAAAGATATCAGGCAGCTCAAGCAGAGGTAACTGGTAATAAAAAGAAACAGGTAGACAATTTTAAGGCACCACAAAACTTTAATAAGTTTGATCATAGAGATCAGAACAAAGGTAAACACCAGTTTGATGGGCCACGGTATGATAATAAAAATAAAACCCCACAATTCGATGAAAGGAAATTTGATGAAAGAAAATCTTTCAACCAACGAAAGAAGTGGTGTAAAGTTTGTCGGATGAACAATCATGACACTGACCGTTGTAGAAGGAATCCTGTAGTAATGGCCACCCTTCAGGTCAGGTCGACCTCTAGAAAGGAGGAGGATAATATGATAAATACCACTCCAGATTAGATGAGGAAGGCACAGGCTGGGGATAAGACCCTCAAGCCTTGTTTTAAGAAATTGTCAACATGTCATACACCTCCAGGCAAGGGAGATTTCTATATGAAAAACAAGTTGATTTACAGGAAGGCCGGAACTAGATCCAATGGTCAGGGACAGCTGGTACTTCCTAAAAAGTATAGGGCAGAGTTAATAAGGAGCTTACATGTGAGAAAAGATGGGGACCATGAGAAAATAGGTACCATCATCCAAAAGGTGGCTCACAATTATTATTGGCCCAAGGCAATGTTTGACATTGAGAATTTTGTAGAAAGATGTGGCATATTACATGAGGGAACACCCACAAGTGGGAACATTGATCAGGACCTAGACACGCCACGGGGCAAACTTAGGCCTGACAATGGAAAGAAAAATAAATTTAATAAAGTGGACCAAGTGGAATGGGAACCCCCTTTTCACGGACAATCTTCACTTGGATGTTTTACAATGGCCACTATGCAGCGAGTACAAAGAGATGTCTTACCCCAGAATAAGCCGAAAATCCCTCGATCGGACTTATGTAAACTGGAGGAAGAAAATGTAGAGAGGAGATCTCTCACAAGGAATTTTAAGTGGAGAGAAAACCCCAAGAAAAGAATTGGTAGCGGTCGATTTGTGAATGATGATTCAGGGAAGAAAAATCATCACTATGGTGCTTCTAGTGGAAGAGACCATACCGGTACCTGGAAAAACAGGTCAACAGTATTCAAATTCCATATGTAACCCTGTTAAGAACGTGGACTGATGAAAAGGCAGAGGAAAATATTACATCATCATACCAATATGTGAATGAGCTGACCACTCGTTTAAAAACTAGCTGGAAACTTGCCAATGAAAATTTGAGACAAGCCAGGAAAAAGCATGCTGCCTATTATAACAAGAAAGCAAAAGACAGAGATTTGGCTGTGAGAGAGAAGGTACTGCTTCTTCTACCCGGTAGCCAGAATAAGTTGCAAATTGGATGGCAAGGTCCATATACAGTTCTAGAGAAGGTGTCTAGAACAAATTATAAGATAGATAAGAAGGGGAAAGAAAAAAATTTATCATGTGAATCTCCTGATGAAATATTTGGAAAGAGAAAATCAGGAAGAGACACATTTGCTGACCTTGTCTATTGCAATGGAGATGAAAAAAGAACCACTTTCATCATTTGAATATCCATTACACCCCTGTGAGACCGCTGCACAGGTGAAAATCAGTACACATTTAACGAAAAATCAGAAGGAGAGAGTGCAACAGGTTCTAGATGATCATACAGAGGTGCTAACGGACCGTCCGGGGCATACAAACTTATTAGAATATGATATGAAACTTATAGACCCAACACCAGTCTGTATGAAAGCCTATTCGATTCCTTTCGCTAAGGAGAAAGCTTTGAAGGAAGAGATAGACTATTTGTTGAAGGAAGGAATTATTTCACACAGTGAATCTCAGTATAGTTCCAGTGTGGTTTTATTGAGAAAACCCTTTGGAGAACATAGACTCTGTATAGATTACAGGAGACTGAATGCTATCACAGAAGGTCAGGTGGATCCATTGCCGGATACAAATCAGCTGTTTGCCAGGCTGAATAAAGCTAAATATTTCTCAAAGGTGGATTTGAGCAAAGGCTACTATCAGATTCCAGTAAAGCCTGAGGTTAGACCTTATCTAGCTTTTAGTACCTCAGAGGGACACTATGAATTTAACAGATTGCCATTTGGATTGAAAAATGCGCCCAGTGTCTTCTCTAGAATGATGAGAAAATTGTTGGATCCCCTGAATAATCCATGCATCACAAACTTCATGGATGATATCCTCATAGCGACAGAAACATTTGAGGAACACATTAACTCTCTGAACATGTTGTTTGATCGACTTAGAGAAGCGAATTTGACAGCCCGACCAACCAAATGTTGCGTTGGATGTAAAGAATTAGAATTCTTGGGACACACAGTCCATCAGGGAAACATGACCCCTGACCCCAAGAACTTGGAGAAACTGAGAAAAGCACCGAGGCCACAAACAAAGAAAGACGTGAGATCTTTTGTCTCATTATGTGGTTTCTACCAAAAGTATATCAAAAACTTTAACTCCATATGTGCACCGTTAACTGATTTGATACGCAAAGGAAATTCAGATCGAATTACCTGGACAGCACAGTGTGAATTAGCCTACCAAGAATTGAAGGAAAAGCTCACAAGCAAACCTATTTTGAAATTACCTGACTTAAGTCAAGAATTCATTGTGAGAACGGATGCTAGTAATCTAGGGTTGGGTGCCACCCTGTTACAGAAGTCAGATTCACTGGATGGGGAATTAACCCCAGTGGCATATGCTAGTCGTAAGTTGAATACAGCTGAAAAAAATTATTCAACTAATGAAAAAGAATGTCTCGCAGTGATATGGGCGATCAAGAAATTCAATATTTATCTATATGGGAAGGCATTCAAGTTACAAACGGATCACAAACCCCTGGCTTTTCTAGCGCAAGCAAGGCATGAAAATGCTAGGTTACTGCGCTGGTCTTTGCTATTACAGCCATATCAGTTCAGTATATAATATATTTCTGGAAAAACTAACCTAGGTGCTGATTTTCTAAGCCGCCATCCGTGCGATGAGAATCAGAGTAATCACCAGGCATAGATAGAAATTAATCTATGTGTACCTAGAATTAGGGACTGACATATGATGTCTGTTTTAAGTGGGGAGAATTGTGGTGAAAAATTCTAATACCCATATATAAATTAGAACATAAATGTAAAGCCGAACGAAATAATACGATAGGAAGAAGAATGGAGAAAGACCAGTGCTTTCCCAGTATAGATAACGCCTTCGTTGTATAACGCCGTAATGGCTAACACAAGATTTCTACTTGTCCTAATTCGTTCGTTCCTAAATAAAATGCTTAGGCTTAACAATACGGCGATAACCGTAGTTCTAAAAATAGAATGTGTAGTAAAATCTTCTAGACGACCTTGATTTTAAAAAACTAACATTAGTGCAAAATCGCGCACAAGGTTAGCCTTGGAAAGACAGACGGGCTTAGAAGAAAAAAAGCAGAGAGAGATAGACGGACCATGGAACACAGTAACGCAAGCCACTCGTAGTGTGTCTAAAAATAAACCAACTCGCAGTGTGCATGGCCTGATTTTTTTCAAATAAACAGTGATGAAAAAAACTAACGATACGATGTTAGGTTTTGAAAACAGGTTTAATTCTTATTAGGAAACCTGATATTTTACGTAGGGCTCCTGACTTTATACTGATAGTACAGTCGTAAAGAATTGAACAGGTGGTAGTTGAAATTAAACACTTAACATCGAAAAAAGATCGTATTCTTAACTACGCCACTTAGCCCCTTGAAAATCATATATTCGTGTACAGGAAGGCTAGTGGACTAGGAATATGTAATAAATTATCTAAAAAGTCCATTAGATAATTAGATATTGGTAATAAAACATATAGAGAACAGAGATACTGTCAGGTTTGGTCATATCTGCTTGGGATGGAATTCCCTGAATTTTGTTGAAACATAGTAGTGACAGAAAGTCTAAGATAGTACGAGGGAGGCCATTGGCTGAACTTTGAAGTTAAAAGAAATTTGATTGGGTGACCTATGAATAACAAATAAATGCCTAGAAACGGAGTAAAAGTGAATGAAAATATTTGAATGACTGTGTACTCTTTTGAAAATATTCAAAACGATTGGCCAATATACTGGATATTGGCAGAAGAAATCTTAGAGGGGACGCCATATCGTTACACATTGTGAGAGATGAGAGCAGGCAGTGTTATCCAAAATTAAATATATGATAACAGCCTGGACATACCGCAGATCAAACTGTGCCAGTCATCTTTAGTGTGTATTTCCTTACGAATTGTGGTAAGCTAGACATTTTTAATCTGTATTTTATATGAAAATTGAATGTGAAATGATAAATTATGTCTGTATGTGTGTGGTTCAGTAGCAAACATGAGGCAAAGCCTAGATATTGCTCCACCATGTAAAAGATTGTCAGAGAGGAGTATAACTGCATATATATATTGGATTGCCATATAGTAACATAACACCTATCCTATTGTATGGAAGGGATTACAGCTGGAATTGCAGAGGCGTTGTAACCATTAGGGAGAGGAATACTGGTGTATATTGTCACATGAAAAGCTAGCAGTTGGCCTAAAGCGCTGAACTTTATGTTTGTTTGTACTGTCATGTACTTCAGTGTGGAATAATATTGTATATTAGTTATGAAGAAGGAGGCACAACCTTCTCATTTCAGGGGCCGTGGTATAGATGGTGATATTGCATCGTCCGGTCTGAGTACTGCGTGATCCAGAAAGCTGGCAGCAGACTCCCTGCACAAGATAGCGGCCATTGTCTATCATACTATCAAACTGAGAAGCAAGCGAGCAGAGGATACAGGTTTTCTGCAGCTGCATTATGAGATAAGCGCTTGTCAGCACGAAAAAGCTCAACCTTGAATAAAATAACCCTGAACTGAACTTTATTATAAAAACAAAAGGGACAGAAATTTTAAAAAACCAGAATCTGTGGATCCCTCAATATTATTTCCACCAGTACAAACACATGAAGTCGTGATGACAAACAACAACCTAGCACTAAAAGCCAGTATTACCTCATAATAATACATCACAACACTACACTCATATTACAATAATATTATATGTCTGGACAAAGATCTTTTGTATAAATTCTTGTACATAAACATTGTGCTTACATTTGATTGTGATTCCTGATTCACATTGTAGTAGGATCAGGATATCTATATATTGAAAAAGCTAATACATTGTAAAAAAGTTAACACTTGACTTACTTAAGATAAATCTTTAGAGTGTTATGTGTTTGTGATTGAGGTCGAAATGTGGTAGCAAGCAAGGTTCTCTGTAATACACCAAACTTATTAGATACAGAGACCTTCACAGCTGATCTCATTCAGTACACTAAGTCCCCTATAACTATATTTATATAATCCCAACTCACCACAGTGTTATGATGATAAAACAGTTTTGATTAATAGACCTGACAAGAGACTAGTGATAAAGGTACATTGGATGAACTTTTTTTAAGTTAAAAGTAAAGAATCCATAAAGGACTTCATAATTAGTTATAGAATATAACTTAACCATCATTCCATTTTATAATTAATGTTATTCGTTCAATTTAATCATTTCACCATTCATAATTTCACAAGAAGAAAGTTAGATGTACATTATAAATTGATTCAGTAATTATATTGTTACAGTTTGAGTTTTACTGAATTTGTTTGATTATCATTGGTAGTTACATAGCGAAGGTGGCACCTTAGGCTCTAACTTATATCTAATCACTATCTAAAGTAGAGACTGTGACGTAGAATGGAAATATTGATACAGTAATCTGACAGCCTTTGCTTTCCCTTTAGGGTCTACCATTGGCTAAGCCAAATCACGCAATTTTCTGTTTGTATGACTCACCTTTGAATCCACGCCTTTTCTGGGAACATAACAGCAGAGTTGTTTACCAACTTTTCGCAACCTGCCAGTTTTAACAGGGGAGCGAATCACGTTATTTTACCTGAGTTTCTCACGCGAGCTGATTTGCAAATTATCGGTCATTAGACAGATGCGCGGAGAAATAACGGACTGTTTGAAGAGATACAGGGGTGATAATATTTTCCCGACCACCTTTGATATTCGTACGTTCCGGGGGGGGGGGGGGGGGAATGTTTGATCTGCGAAAAGGGGACGTAATCTAAGAGAAGCCCGTTGCACGGCTAAGTCTTCTGATGTCGGTCAGCATCGCTGAGTAGAATGAACAAACAAACCTTTGATCCGGGAAACGCAGTTTCCTGATGTCTCTGCTATACAGAAGGTGTGAATTGTAACGTCCTCTGGTGATAGTAGCACCATGATCTGTATATATGCCGCGCTCTCTCAAATTCAGTTATTAGAGTCCCTCAGAAATTCTTGGATAATCTAAACACGCCAGACTAGAACCATTCTTCGCTAAATGTGTTAAATTGTCTCGTGGGGATTTCATTTTCTGATTTGTGGTAATAGAAATTGTGCTTAAGTGTTAAAATGTGTTAAGTTTACTTTTTAAATTCAGTGTAATTCACTAACGTTTAAAACTAGTGAAATAACATAACGCGTAGATATTTTCTTGCCAGTCTTTCAGTGTAATGTAATTTCATCATTCGTACACAAGAAGATACGGCTTAGCTGACTGAGATTATTACGCGTGACGGCTGAGTGACAGAATAGAATTCGCATTATATTTCATTGTGTGAAATTATATAAGTGACTAGTGTTAATGTCATGTGACAAAACAACAGACGCCGACAAATAGCTAGTAGTGACAGGCGATTTTTGTTAAAGTGCGCGTAGGGATAAATTAAATAATAATTGACTTTGTGCGCTGTTCATTTCTTGAGGGCAATGACGGGGGACGGTGCATACCCTTTTTTCCCGACATGCCATAGCGGAAAACTTACGGGTGGATAGGATAGTAGCAGTTTTTTTCATAAATGTTCTTTTCTTTCTAATATAGCACCTGATCAAAACCAGCGGCCAGCGGTCTTCAACATTATTATTATTTTGGGTCTTCAATTTGTTTGGGCTAGTTTGGTCCTCTTTCTTCATTCAGTGAAGAATTAATGGTGTCTTCTTCGTGGCTACAAGTCCCAAGTTCCTTCGTGAACCGGTTGGGCCCAAGAGACCAATAAACATTAATGTTAAAATCGTAACTGGACTGTACCTTACCCAGAATTATTTATTCAATTTTTCCAGCCCACTGGGCATACGAAAGAACATATATTCCTGACGATTGACAGCCGTAGCAACGGAGTGATCCAGAAAACTACGCTGTTTCAAAATCGGCATTCACCATAGAGCCAACCGAGAGGATTTACCATCATCATCATTTTTACATATTGTAACATTTGTCTTAGCAACCAGATGCTTAGCTATACGGAAATTACTTTTCTCCTTTTGCAACCGTGAACGTCCAGAGCACGTCTTGCTTCAGTAACTATTCGCGGTGACCTTTGTTTCATCCAGGAAAAATTAAACCACCAAATTTGTCGGCCACCTTGTAATTATTATTCGATATATAGGCTGGACTGGGGCCATATTTGGACAACCCACCTGACAGTATAGGTTCAGGAACTATTGTAATTTTTTCAAGAGCTACCAACACCACAAGTGGGTAAGCGAGATTGTTTGTGGCCACGTACGAGAGAGAGAGAGAGAGAGAGAGAGAGAGAGAGAGAGAGAGAGAGAGAATATTTTCCTTCGTTACAATCATTGTACTAACTTCCTTTTTTTATTTCGCTAAACTTGTGTACTTTACTGAGTAGTAATTTAGTGGGAACTTGTTCTTCACAGTCTATTCTGTAACCTAGTGCTTATCTTTGTCCTTTGGGTTATTAACTTCTTTTGGGATCCTTTCTCAACAAGGGGGAGGGCACTTATTTGGTTATTTTCATATATCTGTAAACATGATTTTATTGATTTCTCTATATCTTTGATGTTGTAAATAAACAACAAAAAGAACTTAACTTTGTGTGTTGGTCAGACCCATACCCAATTAACCATAGTTTTTCACGTTTGTGTGTATTTTCTGTCACATAATTGTATGTGGGTGTGTTTAGTTTAACTTATCTTTCGAGAGATAAGGGGTGAAAGATTGTCTTACACTAAATTATAGTCGTATAGATAGGCTGGACTAGAGAAACTATTCAGTCCAGAGACAGATCTTCTCCTTAACTATTCACTCGTGAAATATATTTCTTACACCTTTATTCTCACATATTTACCACTATCACCTCTGCTCAGACGGGACCATAACTATCTTCTAACCTATCTAAAATTTAGACAAAGATCTTCACAGCCGTGACTATCCTGTGACACCAGTGCTCTTCTCTAACACAGGGACTACACTCTTTTCAGACAGAATTCTATTTCCATTCTTTCAGTAATACTACTGACACTACACTCATAAAAACCTTTCTCCACAGATATATATGAAACCATTAGAAGATTTCACACATTTTTCATGTACGAGCTTCTAGTCAATAACTGATAACGATGATGCATTTGACGATGCGAGTGCTGTGATAAACTTAACAATCTGACATTTGATGAAAGTAACACTAATGATGAAGGAGCTATGTAGTTGCTTACACATGAGAAATCTATCAATTTTTTTTAAGTCAGTGAAGCTTTAATTTCATTCTGAACTTCTAATGATCGTACAATATTTCTTTGCAGCACCTGGTCACAATACAAACGTGGACAAGTCTTATTTCATTGATAGAAAGTCCCTGGAAAAAATATAGGACACGTTTCTATGTGGGTTCCATTAACGGAATTTTACTTCTGCAATATAATTTGTCGACGTCTGTGGCCTAATGGATATGAACGCAGTTTCATAATCCAGATATACCAGGTTCGAAATCTGCTGCAGGCGGTTTTGTAGCAGATCGCTTTGTGTGGATTTTTAACAATGTTACAAGCGCCGTACCGTTCAGAAAGCAATGGCAAACTACTGAATGAAAAAATTGCCTAGAAAAATCAAAAACAGCCAATAAAAGCTGGGGTTGATTGCCACGTCCTGTAAAGGATAAGCAACTAACTAAATATAATTTCAAAAGTTTTATGCTCTCAGTTCCATGATTATTTAAAAGAACATATTGAATTGTTGAAGAAGATAATATCTGCAAATAAATAAATAATATTAACATAACAGTAATAATAATAATAACAATGCAATAATAATATTTTATCAATACTGATTAAATGGGGCAACTTATTTTTTAAAGTTAAAATGGTTTAAAACATACATTTTAAATACGTTTTACTTCTAATTTTTCTACCCTTTATAAAACCAGCTCTAGTCAACACAATTGTCATAACACGGGAAAAGACACTCTGAAATTGCCATGTAAACTAGTGTATCTATAATAAATTATGAATTGCACAACAGTATTTCTGCAATAACTTCATGAGTAATGCCCCTAACGGAATCATTCCTTTTGGGATTTGAACATACAAACATGTGTAATTATGACAGTGGGAATTCATTATCTTTGGTAATTGACGAGGAAATCGGGATTTTGTCGGAAAAATCGTACAACAGCATTGAAATCCCACGAAAGTTACAAGTAGATAAGTGAACGCCGATACGGACCTCCGAAAATGAAAGGGGTAGACATAGGTTGGTTATATAATCCCGCTCAGATTAAATTCTGGACTCAAAATTTCGTAGCTGAAAAGACGTCCAACTTGTCGAAGCCACATAGCCACAACCCATAGCTGAGAAAAGCAAAGCTGAACTGCTTGTGAGCAGACTTGCATACATGATAATCTCAGATTCGTAATATTGTGTCTGAAGGGTTCTTATCCGTCACAACAAAAGCTTCTGGTAAGAAGCATAACAGACTGCAGTGTGCAATTCAAGGACCACCTCTGCAAAATCGCCTTTTTATAACTTTTGTTTCCAACTTGTGATTTGTGTAAATAAATATCTGTAATCTTGACCAAACTTCTATTTTAATTAATAAATGTACAGATATATTTAACAAATCTCAGTTGATTAATTTTGCTTAAATTCAAGTTGTCCGAATTTTTTTTTATTGTGTGGACATTAAGAGAATTATTTAATATTTAAAAATTGGTAGGGATAATTAACGAGCTGCACTTCACACCAACTATTACTAGAGACACCCTTGGAGCATAGGATAGGTCTAGCGAGTTGACTTACTTCACAGCTCTCTCCTACAGTTACCATCTACCATCTAGGACTGTGCAGTTAATTACCTGACTTGTCTTGTGCCATACCTACCACTAGTTCCCCAGTTTTCTTCATTTCTGGGAAACTATATCTATTATTTTCTATCCAACATCCTTCTCCCCACAACAGTCACACATTAATATACCGTATATAAATTAACTAAGTCTTCTTATGCATTAACAGATATACATTTTTGTCCTACTTTTTGGCTTGTACTATCCTCTTTTTTTACGTCAAAAAGTCAGAAAATATTCTCTTCTTGTTAAAAACGATATGGTCATCCTAGTCCAAATAGCAGTAGAGAGCTATAAATCAACTATACGTGAAATTGGCATCAGAACTCCTGGCCAATCATTGTAAATAGGGCAAATCAAAATTACCAAATTGGCGAGCACGTCATTAATAAAACAAACAAACAAATATAATATACTGGGGGAGAGGTATACGGGCTTTGGGTGTTCAGTTACATTATTTCATTTGTCATAAGTTTCATATACCTACCAATACCATTCTCTGACCTATACATGATCTGCTTTGTTTAAAACCTGCTTCTCCGTCTCTAAGCCCTCTGTCTATGCTTTGTGGCTTCTTTTACCTGTCAAGGATGATCCCGTTTCATATTTTCCCTGGCACTCATTAACATTATTCCTCCGTAGTATCCCGTTGAAACCTTGGTGGGTTATAATTAGGATATCTGGTGTACTAATTAAAGTAAATAGTCAGATTTCCAATATCCAAATATAGCACCTTCTTCCCCCCTCCACTCAGTCCAAATAGAGTAAATCAAAACTAAATTTGTGTGAATGTTTTTGTGTGTGACCTCCCCTTTCCAGGAAACAAACAATAAAAAACAAACAAACAAAACTAAAATGAAGTCTCTCATAACTGCCCTGTTAACAAGGTGAAAAGGTGTGAGAAAGCCAGAGGGTGTCCGAGATTACATCAAATGTCTGCCATCAGCCATACAAGCACCCCATCAGACTATCCCTTCTCATACCATCATTGATCATTATACAATAATAATTTTAGTTCTTGTTATGTGCTGTTTTACTATATTGTGCAATTCTCTTGTGCAAATTTCTCTTCTTTGGACACGTGACCAACATATCGTTCCTTCCGATTTGCTGGTATCTTTTTCTCTCTTCAAGTAATTTGTATAAATTCTCGATGAGAGGTCACAACAAGTGGGCCTGAAAATAAACAGCGAAAAGACAAAGATTATGAGAATAAATCCATGAAATGATAATGTCGTGGAATATTCTAATCCACATATATAAATTATTAGGTAAATATGAAGCCTAACAAATAAAATTAATAAAGAAAAGAGCAATGGTAAAATAACAGTGCTGTCACAAAGAAGGTACTCGAAATCCCCCTTGTTTTCTGCTTCGTCTGCAAATTGTAACGCTTTCACGTTGATAGTAAAAGCTTACTGTATTATACCCGCTTTCTTCAATGAAACGTGTGCTGTATTTCTTGGAAAAACATTGAGAGGCAGACTGCGTAATGACCTAAATTAATCCTAACATTAATTATACTGCGTTACCAAAACGAACGAACAGATGGACTCAAATAAAAAGAGAGAGGGGCGAATAAAATCAGGAACGCATGCAAAATTAAACACGCGTCTCGCTATTAATGCCACCCCCAACAAGCGTAACGCGATACATAATTACTACTATCACGCGTGTTAGGCTACATGCACTAACTTTTTCGGACGAACAGTGATAAAATACACTACCCTTCCCAGAGTTAGGTTTTAAAATCATAAAAAACGCTTATTAGGAAAGATAACAATAGATGGGTTTACGTTTGAAAACATTACAGTACCCAGACAGCACATCTTCGAAACAGGAGGTAGAAGAAATTGCATATTTTGAACGCAGCCACGTAGCTCTTTTAAATTTGGATATTTGGGTTCCTTAGGGCTTGCTGACAAAGAATATGTAAAACGTTACGCAAATAGTCCAGGAATTAATAAATTATAACCAAAATAAAATAGTGGGGATGCCTGACAACATGGAATCATTTCTGCTCATAAAATTTTTTTATAACATGTTTGAAAAAACCTTACGTTACAGAAATAGCCTACCATGTAAACTCCAAATTGATTGGAGCGCAACAAATGAAAGACTAACCACGATTGGTCGGGCTATAAATACTATCTATCGTTGTTAGGGGAGACGTGGAAAGGTAACATTTTTTCAAACACTTGTCGAAACGTGGCTCCATTGGCTAGACTCGCTGATATACTCACTTAGGAGCGTTAGTTCGAGACCACTAGTGCAAATAAGCTTGATAAAGCAACAGTGCGTTGAAGCCAGCTCATATTTGTGTTAAATAAAAGCCTGGAACATAAGCAGATGGGAATTTGTGCCAGTATTTTGTGCCAGAATTCATTGCTAATCAACGTATCTGTGTTTGTTTCCATGAATTGTGGTAAGCTTGAAACATTCAGTATCTTTTAATGAAAATTGAATGTGAATTGTTAATTTATGCCTGTATATATGTGTAGTTCAGTAGCAAACATGATATAAAGCCTATAATGCTCCAGCCTGAACAGAAGGTGTCGGAGGAAAGTAAAACTGCATGGAATGGCCAAACAGTACACTGACACCTAGATTATTGATTAGACAGAAATAATGCTGGAAGTGCAGAGGCGTAGTAACCATTAAGGAGGTTAATGCTGGTATAAAGTATTTCAGATGAAGCTGATAGTTGGCCTAACGCTCTGAACTCAATGTTTGTGATGTGTTGTGATCAGTGTAAAAAGAGAGTATAAGTTAGTTATGAAGTAGAAGGTACATCCTTCTTGATTTCAGGGACCGTGGTCTTGATGGTACTGAGCAGCACCTGGTCAGAGCTTTGCTGAATCCAGAGTCGGACAGCATACTCCTTGGTCTTTTTAGCTATCAGTGAGGTGTCTCCAGAGCCCAGGGGAGAATTCGAGCAGAGGAGTCCTTTCCTGCCGCCATCACGCAAGATAAGCTGATTTGGCCAGCTGAGCTCAACATTATGTCCCCTCATCTTGAAATGACTTTGTAAAAATAACATTCAGAGGGGAATTTAATTGTCTTAATATCAGGAACTGAGAACATCTCCAATACTAGTCCCAAAAGACAAACTATTGAAGTCATGATGACAAATACCAACAGAGCTTGAACAAAACAAAACCAGTATTACCTCATATTACTACTACACAACTGACACACATAGGATATTTTTAATAATATATGTCACTACAATATTCATATTGATAAAGTCTGTACATATACTTGTAATTAAAATTGATTGTGATTCCTGGTTCCTTTGTATTTGAATCAGGACACATATACCTTTATAACAACAATGAATACATATTGTTATTTGAAAAGTTATCAGTGACTCCTTAAGATATTCTCATAGAGTGTTATATGTATGTGAGTGTCACAGTGTTGTCAAGAGTAGTGGATTAAATTAAATTGTTTATCTGTCTGTTGTTGTTATGACTTACACTTCATCATACACATACCCTAGACATACAACGTAGTCATCACACTATTCCAGAATAATTCTGACTGAGATATATATATATGTGGCAGCAAGTAAGGTTATCTATAATACACTACACTTATTAGATATAGATACCTTCACAGCTGGTCTCAGTCAGTACACTAAGTCCCCTATAAATATTTATAACATCCCACTTCACCACATATAACAAGGTTGAAGAAACACCACAAAAGGATGTAGAATCGTACACATATCTTGGCAGTAATATAGACACTGTTGGAGGGACAGTCAATGGTATCAAAATAAGAATACAAAAAGCAAGTGGAGTTTTCATTGCATTGCGAAACATGGAGAACAAGAGAAATCAAGTCCAACACGAAAATAAGAATCTTCAACTCAAATGTCAAGTCAGTCCTATTGTATGGCTCTGAGACATGGAGAGCAACAAAAACAACAACCAAAAAGCTACAGACTTTTATAAACGGGTGCTTGCGTAGAATAGAAGGACTGAAATGGTATGACAAAGTAACAAATGTGGAATTGATGACAAGAACCAGACAAGTGCCAGTGGACCAAGAGTTGAGAACAAGACGCTGGCGATGGATAGGACACACATTGAGGAAACCTGTTGATAGCATTACAAGGCAGTCCTTGTTCTGGAATCCACAGGGAAAGAGAGGCAAAGGTAGACCAAAAAACACATGGAGAAGAGAACTGGATACAGAGGTGAAAATGATGAGGAAAACATGGAAAGAACTTGAGCAGATGGCACAGGACAGAAAGGCCTATGCTCCTCGGGGAGCTAAAGGGTATTGATTGAAGTAATTTGTATTTCTTTGTAAATGCGTTAGCATCCGCCTGTGCTGGAATGCCATCTGGGGGAGATTTTGTCCATCTCTTAGAGGCTTTACGGCCTATTTGGTTTTCTACACTTCGTTTTGTAGCTCATGTGCAGGCTAGATGTCTTGGTAATTTAGGAGTCCTCATATTATTCTGACCATCTCTTCATTTTCTCATTCATGTTGTTAGCCAGTTTTATTCTTGCCCTTGATATAGCCATTCATTGCTTATACTTCTGTTAGCTTCTTTATACCGTACTGCTATTAAGGTCCTTTATATCACCTTTGGCTAGTTTTTCTGCCTCTCAACTAATTATTAATAGTATGTTTTCTTATTGTCTCTTCTAAGACTTCATTTTTAGCTTCTGTGTATAGTTCATGAGCCGTGGGTATAGAATTTCTGGTTTTTTTTCTTGTTAATTCTGCTGTCTCAATTTCTTTTATCTCACAAAAATAATTAATGAATGCAAAGTTTCCTAATCTTCTTAATGGTTTCTGTTATTATAGTGGTGTTCTTTTCCAAAACTTTTGCGCATGGTTCATTCCGTATATTTTTTTTTGTGTGTGTTGCCAATCGTCTACTTATTTGCTTCATCATATAAATGTTAAAGCGATTGTTGCTTATGGGATTACCCGTGAATTTCTCTTTTAGTTAGTTTTTTTAACATCCTGAGACATCCAATATTAAACTGTTATCTATAGTAGGCATGTATTGTGTATCTTCTGATGAGTTTCATCTTTATGTTTGGCTAATAATATTTTTACATCTTACTTAGTCGTTCCCCTTCTACCGTGAGGTGTAGAGATTTGGAAGAGAGAGTGCCAGACTATCCTATCGGCTGTCTTCCTCCTGGCCTGCTTCCATTCTAGTCCTCGGTCCTTCAAAGATTGTCTAGTGTTGTCCTCCCAGCGGACTCGGTGGGTCGTCCTGTGGGTCTGGATCCCTGGCTCTTTGTTTCCCATGCTTGTCGTGGTAGCTGATCTTCTCCCATTCTGCAGACATGGCCAAACCATCTTAGTTGGGACTGTTCTACTTGGGTCTGCAGGGGGTGGGATTTTATCGTTTCTTCTTGTTACTTCCTCAGATACCTCATTTCTGAGGTTTGGATCTGGCTTTTGTGGGTTGTAGTCATTGCCTATGACTCACATCCATATGTCAAGACTGGGACATAGGTGGAGCGGTATACAGCCATCTTCATTTTCTTACCAACCTCTCTCTTGCTGAGGAATCCTCGATTTATGGCCTGAAAAAGTCTCCCAGCCACTGCTTTTCGAGTGGCAAACTCTTCTTTGATGCCTCCCTTTCAGTCTATAATAGCTCTGATGTATTTAAAGTGGTCGACCTGCTCCAGGACCTGTTCTCCCAGCTTAATCTGATGTCTTCTTTCTTCTCATGATATCACCATGGATTTTGTTTTAGAGCTGCTTATGACCATCCCTCTCTTCTCCAGCTCTTCCTTCCAGGTTGGATTGGAGATGTGCCTCTGATTTAGCAATCAGGGTAACATCATCAGCATATGCCAGCTCTGAAATACAGACCTGTCTCATCTTCCAGTACCCCACTGAATACTTTCTTGTTCTCTCCTTATATGCCTAGAAAATTATGGAGGCTCGCCAAAGTCTTAAATAATGAGGAATGCAAAAATAAGGAAATAGCCCTACAACAAAATGAAAAAATACTCACAAAGAAAGAGGCAGCTAATGTTTTTGCTCAAAAATTCTCACTTGAGAGCCAGATAAATATTCCACTGGACAGAAAACAGGAAATTTCCAAAGAGCAAGAAATTTACCAAAATATACCAACTGTTCCAGAAGAGCATATGACAACAAACCTCACCATGAGAGAGCTAGAGGCAGCCATCGTATCCCTTAAGCAAAGAAAGTCACCTGGAAAAGACAGGGTAACAAATGACATGCTTAAAGAGCTAGGGCCTAAGGCCAAGAAAGTACTCCTCAAGATTATGAACTATAGCTGGAAGCGTGGAATAGTACCACAAGCCTGGAAAGAAGCAATACTAATTCCAATCCCCAAAAAGGACAAAGACCGAATGGACCCCAACAGCTACAGACCCATCAGCCTTCTAAGCTGCACGGGAAAGCTTATGGAGAGAATGATCAATACCAGATTAAGCTGGCACCTCGAAGAAAAACAAATTTTACTGCACCAACAGGCAGGCTTCAGGCAACATAGGTCTACAGAGGACCAAGTCACCTACATTGCACAGGAAATCGAAGATGCTTTCCAAGAAAGAAAGCACACTTTAGCAGTCTGGGTAGATATGGAGAAAGCATTTGATAAAGTTTGGAAAGATGGGCTAAGAGTTAAAATGCTTAAATATGGAGTCTGTGGAAGAATGTATAACTGGATCAGCAACTATCTAACAAACAGAACAGCTAGAGTGCAGGTGCACGGGCAGTTAAGCAAAAAGACTACAATGGAACATGGAGTTCCACAGGGTGGGGTCCTTTCCCCAACACTCTTCCTCATATATATAAATGATATAACAGAAAACATCCACAAGAATGTCCACAACTCCCTCTACGCTGATGACCTGGCCATGTGGACTTCAGAACAATACATCTCCACAGCAAGAGTGCGCATGCAGGATTCACTGCTAGCCCTTGAAAGTTGGTCCAAAAAGTGGTTGCTCAAAATAAATGAACAAAAAACTACACACACTATTTTTTACCTTGTCAAATAAACCACAGCAAGCAAAGCTGCAATTAAATGGACAGGCAGTAAGAGGAGATGAAACACCAACATACTTAGGAATCACACTAGACCGCCGAATGACATGGAAATCACAGATTAACAAAATACAGCTAAGGGCAAAACTTCGCATGGCCATCATGAAAAAGTTAGCAGGTACCACATGGGGTGCTGATGAGAATATCCTCAAAAAGCTGTACACAGGCAGAGTCAGACCTGCTATGGAATATGGCATCACAGCTTGGTCGACGGCAGCAAAGTCAAATTTTGACAGAGTAAACAGACTCCAAAACCAAGCAGCACGTATTATAACAGGGGCCCTAAAGTCTACACAAATCAACCATATGGAAAACATCACAGGGCTACAGTCAATGGAGGATAGACGTGACAGCAGAGTCTTAAAACAAGCTGAAAAATTTAAGAGGCTCGAAGGACACCCCATGTACCAAAGAATGAATAGGCTAGGAAGAGGCAGGCTCAAGCGAACTAACTTTGTCGCCCAAGCAAAAGAAAAAAATTAACAATAATACCATACTAGCTAGCTCAGTTGCAAAGAAAATCCCAACAAGCTCAACTATCCCACTGTGGAAAATAAGATGCTTTCCTGAGTTAAAATCTGATATTCCAGGCACTGAAGGTAAGGGAACACAGACAGAAACACAAAGAAAGTGTATAGCAACCAAGTATATTGACCAAAGATTTCCAGCGAAGCTTTGGACACATGCATATACTGATGGTTCGGCAACAAATGCAGTTGAAAATGGGGGTGCCGGCATCCTCATAAAATTAAAGAATAGAATTCACTCTATGGCAATTGCCACTGGAAAATACTGCAACAACTTCTGTGCTGAAGCAGAAGCCCTGAAACAGGCAGCTGAAACTCTTATTGAATGCAAAGCACAGGCAGAAAAACAGATAGTAATCTTTTCAGATGCCCTCTCAATAATATCAGCGCTGAAGAGCCACCAAACTAAAGGATTGAAAGATCTGATAATCTCCCTTGAAAGACTGGCCGAATGCTTCAAGAAGTGCACTATCCAGTGGATACCAGCCCATTGCAACATACCAGGAAATGAAGAGGCAGATAGACTTGCTAAAGAAGGAGGTGCCTTACAGCAAAATGATATAGAGACAACTTACGCAACGGCAAAGACCACTATAAAGGCTACATTCAAGTCCAAATGAGAAAGAGAGCACCCGGGACATTTGAAAAATGACGCATATCATCAACTATCCAGAAAAGAACAGGTCATCATTTTTCGACTGCGCACAACAGATTGAGATACCATCTGTACCACAAATACAAAATTGGTGCAACAGATCTCTGCACCTGCGGTACCAGCCCGATGACAGTCGAACACCTGCTGCAGTACTGCCCAACCTACAGTAATGAACGGGGTAGCATATGGCAACAACCTACTTCTGTCAACGAAAAACTGTTTGGAGATGTCAGGAACCTTGAGTTGACTGCTGCCTTTATTAGAGTCATAAATGTGGAAGTCTGAAGGCGAACGAGGAAGAAGAAGAAGAAGAATATGCCTAGATGACATCATCCATGAGGAGTATGAAAAGATGAGGTGACAGGATATCACCTTGTCTTACACCAGTGGTGGTCCTGAACTCTTCTGACTTATGGTTTGTTGCCCTCACATAATTTCTGAGACTTGTAGAAGCTCTGTATAGCATGAATCAGAGGTGCTGGAATGTTCTTCCTTGCCAAACAGTCCCAAAGTTTGCTCCAGGGGACCCTGCCAAACGCCTTTTCCAGATCTATGAAACAAAGATGGATCTCACTCTTATACTCAAGGGCCTTTTCACTCAGCTGTCTGAGTGTGAAGATTAGGTCTTCGAGTACTTGAGTTTGCTCAGAATCCGCACTGGACCTCATCCAATTGTGGCTCAGCTAGGCGTCGGAGTCTCTGCTCTAGGATTCTAGAGTAGATTTTACCAGGGACACTGAGAAGGGATATGCCTCTATGGTTTCCACATTGTCGATCGTCACCCTTTTTGAAAATTGGTGTTATGATGGCAATCTCCCAATCCTTTGGTATAGTCTTGTTGCACCACACTGCCTGTAGGACCCTTAAGAGTAATAGGTCACCTGATGCTCCCATGTACTTAACCATTTCTAGTGTTCTTATACCATCATGCCCTGCTGCTTTGCCCATCTTGATTTTCTCCAGTGCTGCCTTCAGTTCTTCCATCTTTATGTCATCTTCACCACCATTGGTTTTCTCTTCTGTGCTAGTGGTTATCATTTCTGATGCTTTACCATGCTCACCATCCAGGAGTTCTGAGAAATATTCTTTCCATTACTTCCTTCGGGGCAGTAAGCAATTTGCCTTGCTTGTCCTTTATAAATTTGAGAGGGCATTGTTTTTCCTTCATGTTCTTTAGGGTCTTATAGAACAATTCCTGGTTTTCTTGTGCTTCTTTTCCTAGCCTTTCTCCAAATTCTTTCCAAGACTTCTGTTTTACTGCTAGCACCTTGTTCTTTGCTTCTGTTCTGAGTGTCACATATTCTCTATATTTCTCCATTTGTCCTGTTGTGTTTTTAGCTCCTAAGTATTGTTTCCATGCCATTTTCTTCTCTTAGACTTCCTGTCTTTCTCTTGTTCCCAAGTCTGACTTCACCACATGCTTCTGTCTTTATGATATCCTTGAATTTAAGCCAGAGGGTTTCCAAGTCATCAGGTTGTTTTTCTGTGTTTCTCACCGCTGTAGCAATAAGCCCCTGATACTTTCTTGCGTGATGTTCGGCAGTTCCTAGGCTGAGCAACACTTTCAGTTGTTCTTTTGATTGTAAGCAGGTAGTGATCACTTCCAATATTTTTACATCACGTAATTATAATCTGAACTTGTGTAGGCGTAAATAATCGATTTGACTTGCTGACCATGACCTTTTGATATCCATGCTGCTTTGTGCACTTTCATGCGGAAATATGCTTCCTTCTATTGCACGTTCATCTGAACGTGTTATAAGCAACTCAAGAAATGAACAAAGACAAACAGATCTTCCACTCTGAACAAATACAGCCACGCAACCATCTGTGGGATAAAGTGGACAAGACATTAATGGTGATACCAGTCAATTTTATTTATTTCCAATAATGCATGAAATATATGAAACATTTTGGATTTGATTCATTTCTGTTCCTTAGTGACTGTAAAAAAAGTTTCATGAAAAGCTCGATGAGCAATTGAATAAATGATTGAGGAAATGAACGAATCGATCTTACAAGAGCAGCACTTCTTTGTGTGGTCATGAAGGATGGTTATTTCCCATGACACATTCATTCAGCAAACCACACATTTATTTTACCACGCAGCAATACTCAGACACTCACACTGTTATTGTAAATCAAGAAGTATAAGTAATCATAGTAAGTGGTAAACCTATGGGAAGACCTAACAAATCAAAAAAAAACCTGGAACTTGCTAGTGCATGATCAAATGTAAAATGATCCAAGAATGCCCCCTGTTCCCCACTACACAAGAACAAACAACATACTTACTGCTTACTTTAAAGCAATTTGTGTACAGGAAACAAAAATAATATGACTATTGCTAAGGACATTTCTGAGTTTCCTAAATATTAACCATCATTTAAACAAATTAAAAACCAGATGGACAAATGTGTCCACATGGGGAAGACGAGAGGAAAAAAAAAAAAAGAAAGAATAATGATGCAGGCACCCAAAAGCGGATAAAAAATCTGGAGCCAGGTGCCTGAACATGCACAGAATGCAAAACTTGGTATTGTCTGCTATAACTTCAATGGTGCATATTCAAATTTTAAAAGATGCACACAATGTCCAGACATTTAAACTGACACCAGGGCACTAAGGAGTGGGATGCCCAAATAAGACATGGGATGGGCTGATGTAACTGAAAAATTCTAAACCTAATAATGCTGTTCTGAGCATAGATGGTTACCCTACTGTGTGAATTCTATACTCCAAGAAGACTCCTTCAGACACAAGAGAACAGAAGGGAAGCACTGCTCCAATAATGGCATTTTTTAAATATTCCAAAACAACTTGCGTTATCAAAATACTTTTAATTTTTAGTTCTTGCTACATTCAAAAATCTCAAGAACACATGGGCATTTAACACACACATAAAAAAAAAAAAGAGAAACATGATCTATGACAAGGGTACCTGGCACTGAGATTTTGTGAAAAAAAAAACCCACTAATAAATATACAAATCTGTGGGTTTATATTAAGAAATTTGGTCAACATGGTCAAGATTGATAGTGTCTTCTCAATTAATGCACATAAAAGATTTGCATATCTTGTGCTTCCCACAGACTTTAAAAATCTGACTTCAGAACGTAACAAGTACAATATTCTGTGTGCATACTTCATATGCAGATACAATTCCCATACATTAATATAACATCTGCTTTCAGAGAAAAGACAGCAGTATGTTTCCAAAAATCTGATGGCAGCAAGATTTCAGAAATCAAAATGCATTACTAACAATGATGATATTTATTCCTTGTCAGAAAACCCTTGCCACTACAATCATGTCTTGTGGTTCTCATAGAAATATTAAAAGGTAAATTTGCTATAATTAAAAACTGACACATAAGTGATACAGCAAAAACACACACAAAAAAAACCCCAACAAAAAACCTTGCAAATTAAAAAAAGAATAATGCTCATTCATACCATGTCCATTCACATCACTCAGTATATACACACAAACCCACTGGCTGACACAAAACCAAACACCATAATCTTCTGTGGCTGCAACTATGCATCATCTTCCTCAGGTTCCTCCTCTTCCTCATGCTTCCTCTTTGTCCCCCTGGCACCTCCTTCCTCTGCCTCATCTTCTTCACCTTCTTCCTCCTCTTCAGCACCCTCTTCTTCTTCTGTGAAAGAAAACCATATAAATTACTGGACTGACAAGGTCTTAGTTTAGAAACAGCACTGTGGAAGCATGTTATACTGTGTTTTTGAAACATAAATGCAAGTTAAAAATACATTCTGTGTCCACTACATTACACTATGAGATTGCTTTTTTAGGGGATTAGAGTCCATAAAAGTGGAGTGTGAATTAATAAAATAATAAACATAACACTAACAGTAGAACAGTTTTCATATAACACGCAATCAAACATGTCAGGTCAGTGTCGCACATTAGATGGAATCAGTATAATCATAGCCCAGTGCTTACTCATCATTCCAAACAGCCAAAACATCACATAAAGCATATTTAAAACCAGATGAGTGACTTAAGATTGTATGATAAAACGTGTGTTCAAATTAGTCTGGACATGACTTACCGCCATCTTCTTCCCCACCAGCAGCATCTTCATCTTCGTCATCATCTTCCTCGTCTCCACCCTCGACAATCTGGTCATCATCATCATCGTCATCTTCACCGGGCTCAAAGTCTTCCTCATCGTCATCCTCCTCCTGAAATAAACACTTGATGAAGTGTGTTGCTCATATTAACTTTCACTTACAACAAAACATTACAAATAATTTTTTCAGAGGAACATTTAAACAGAAAATTACAAGCATAAAACAGACATATCAGAAGTGCACATATGAATCATAAATGAGTCATAGCCCAGTGCTAAGATCATCATAGCATGTCATATTGGTATAGTGAGGCCCTTCAACTAGACAAATTGTGATTTGTGACACAGCTGACTCAAGCTTCTGTTTAAATAGACTAAACATAGGAACACATCTGTTCTAGCTCCCATTGTAGTCACAGATAGCATAAGTGTAAATGGTCAAACACAACAAATATTTCCTAGACACGTTCACCTAAAATTTTTACGTATATGCCCAAAGTGGAACAAAGAATAATAATACTGTACCCTACCACATGTGACAGAAGGGCTGTGATGCCAGTTATACCATCCTGTAGAATCTTGAAACCACAAAGCTTCAACAAGATCTATAGGTCATGCAAAGCAAGCAATTCAGGTAATTCAAGATGAAAAGGGCCTCTATTACAGAGGTTTTATGATGAGGCCCAGAGAAAGCCAAAAGCATATCTTTATCTTCTATAAAAATTTCTAGAATGGGAACCTCGCATGTTCAACTAGTAAAAAAATCAAAGGAACCCACAGGCGACAGCAGAAATAAGCAGGTGACAGCAGAAAATAAGCAACTACAAAACATACATTCTGGGACATAATTACATAACTAAACCACATCAACAAACAAAAATATTTAAGCACAAAATGCTGAAACAGACATGTCAGAAGTGCACATATGAATCATGAATGAGTCATAGCCCAGTGCTAAGTTCATCATAGCATGTCATATTATTGATACTATTGTGAGGCCACTCAACTAGACATTCAGATTTGGCAAAGTTGACTCAAGCTTCTGTATTCAGACTAGACTAAAGTTACAGATATAATTAGGCTCTGTTCTGGTTCCAAACGCTGAAAGTAAGTCTAAGCAAATGGTCAAACAAATATTTACTACAAAATAAATTTATACTAAAACAAAGTCAAGATGAAAATGCCAAGTCAGCTTGTTAGCTTGGCCATGTGCAGTTACACGCAATGTTATAGAAGTCAACTCAGAATGATTGGGGATGACACCAGATGTCACATCCTGTAGTCTTAAAGCCACAAATCCTTCACTGATTGTTATTCAAAACAAGGCAAGCAATTTAGACAATTGAAAATGAAAACCTCTGTTAACAAAATTTGTGACGTGATCATGTAACGAGTCAATCTTCGATCGTTACATTTTCCTGTGTCATCCTTTTAACTTTTTTCTGTGCCCTTCCTTTTTCTTATAATCCTTTGTTACTCCCTAGTTTTACATGAGTGATTGACTCGTTTTTGAAGCAACACTGACCACTGTTTGTGCAGAGTAAACTTGCTACATTGATTTTTTGCTTATTGCTTGCTCCAGGCGGAGTAAGATATTACAAGGAGCGACATTTCCATTGTTAGCCCAGAGTTTTCGTCTGGGAAGATACACAAACCATGCTTTTCACAGGTTCCAATATGAATGGACAGAGGGTATTGGGAGAAAACTTGTGAGTTTGCACTTGACGTGTCGGGAGATGTTGATCTGGTTAAAGATTAAGATGAGGACAGTAGGATAAAGTGATTTTGGAGCACGGAAAGATACGTAATCACTTCCATCCAGACACTGTTGTAATAAATAATTACAAGGAAATATCTGTGAGGATATTATAATGTTAGGTCCGTGAAGTAGTGAGTTTGTAAACATGTGAAATTAAACCACATCTGATTGGGAGTTTTCCCCCAAATAAACCACATGGGCGGTTGAGGCGAAAATGTCGCTCATAATCTGCTTCACTGCATTTCCAACATCAAGAAGACGCCAGAGTTTCAATTAGAAACAGGATTCCAACATAAGGACAGGACCAAGTATTAGAGGATCTGATATCAGACAGAAAGAAAACGTGACTATAGTGCTGGAAACTAGTCATAGGAACCTACATACAGAATAACAGTGGGATTATAATTGAACTAATACCGTGACCACCTGTAAGACGGCCTCTAAAACCAGTGGCCTGACACTGGAAATTTCTGTGAAAGAAGTCTGTGAAATTCATTCCCGGTAATCGGAGTAAGTTAATATACTTATATTTTTAGCATTTAACGTGTAAATTGCTTGTGGATGCACAAGTTCACACAACCTCAGCAATAAAATGACTGTATTCATAACCCACCATGGCAAGAGCTGGTGATTGCTTTGTGCAGGTTTCCTCACAAGGAACCCAAAAGCAGAGGTAGCCCTAGGCTCCATGTGAAGCAGGGAGTGGATGATGATGACACATTGGTGTACATATTTATTACATTAACATTTAATAAGTTTATGCGTATATATATATATAATGCTATTGGCGTTTTCAGCTGTCCAAACGCACTATAATTCGATTCACTGGGTTTAACATTAATGCTCAGGGAGGGCAAAGTTTCTGAGGAAGATGAAGTAGTGGAATAGAAGTGGGGGGGCACCTAATTCCTGTGTCAGGAGACCCTATACTTAGAAGAGACATTTGTTTTCTCTCAGTTTGTGGTTAAGTTGCCAGCAGTCTCCGCTAGACGCCTATAGATGGGTCTACAAGACGCTTGCCTTGACTACTGGAGTGGTTGGTTACCCCTGCATTACCGCCAGGGATGTACTACCACCACAATGTGACGACTGACGGAACTGCCAACAACACTTTTGGGAACCAAGTGATGGAACATCAACAAATCATCATTAACACCTGGCTAGTTAAAATTGTCAGGCCCAACCTTATATTTAGCGATAGCCACTTTAAAGTCACTACCTGTGATAAAAAACATCAGTGCTTCATTGTTTCATAAAAACCCTATTTTAACTAACGAGGGAAACTTCACAGGTGACAGCAGATTTGAGAAACTGCAAAACTGACATTCTGGAACTGTGACACAACATAACAAAAAAATAATTATATAAGTAAAACACTTTAGAATACAAAGTATAAACTGCAAATAGACATGTCAGAAGTGCACTTATGAATCAATAATTAGTCATAGCCCAGTGCTAAGTTCATCATAGCATGTCATATTAATGACATGGTTAGGCCGCCAAAGTAGATCAATTGTGATTTCTGTCACAGCTGATGATGATACAAGACTAAAATTAGACACACATGCCTGTAGTATTAAATACCTTTGAGACATATTCAGACTATTCTGGTTTCAAGCAAGGGGTAAGAGGCAGAAACCAAGTCAGTGGAAATGGTCAAACGACACATCTTTACTACAGAATAAATTTCCTAGACAAGTTAAACAAATTCTCAAGTTACCTAGGCCCAAAAAGGAAACAAAGAATAGTGCTGTACACTCTGCCATGCATGTCACAAACAGGGAATAAGGAGGGCTGGGTTTAATTCCAAATTTGCAGAATTGAAAGTCACAAAACTTTACCAACAACATCTATATATAGGTCATTCAAGGTTAACTATTCTGGAACATCAAGATGACAAGGGCCTCTTATTTAAGAAGTTTATAACATAATCCAGTGGGTCTGAACTATCAACCCACCTTTATCTGCTATTAAAATGTCCAGAATGGGAACACTCAACACACGTGGAAAACTTCACAGGTGACATCAAAAATGAGCAACTACAAAGCAGACATTCTGGGACATAATTACTAAACCATTTCAAAAAAAAAAAAATTTAACTAAGCACAAAATGCTGGATATCAGATAGTGCACATATGAATCATAATTGAGTCATAGCCCAGTGCTAAAGTCATCATAGCATGTCATGTTATTGATATTTACTTTAGTATTAAATACCTGTGATACATTCTGGCCCTGTTCTGGTTTCAAGTGTTGAAACTACGTCAAATTTAATAGTCAAACAAATATTTACTACTGAATAAATTTCTAAGATAAGTCAAGTCTGTATGTTACTTAGCCCAGAAGGGGAATACGGGATAGTAATACTGTAGCCTAACAAGCAATGTCATCGAAGACAACTCAGGAGGGTTGGGTATTACATCGGACACATCATCCGGTGTCACAAAACATCAACAGGGCATTCAAAGCAAGCAGTTTAGGTAACTGAAGATAAAAATGGCCTCTAAGAAAGAGGTTTATGATGTGATCTAAAGAGTGCTGAAAGGAGTCACCGTTTATCATCTAGGAAAATCTCAGGAATGGGAACCTGGCATGGTTAAATACTAAATAAACAAAGGAACTGTCATAGGTGTCCATCAAATACAACAAACTAAACTACATAATTATATAACTAAAGCATTTAAACGTAAACAAAAGTATGGATTGCTGCAGACATGTCAGAAATGCACTTATGAATCATAAATCAATCATAGCCCAGTGCTAAGTTCATCATAGCATGTCTTATTTTTTATATACTGAGGTCATTCAACTAGGCAAATTGCAATTTCTGACATGGCCAACTTATGCTTCATACTAGACTAAAAATAGGGACATAAACCCCTATGAGACACATTTAGGTTCTATTCTGGCTTAACATGAAGGGCTAGAGACAGAAACCATGTCAGTGTAAATGGTCAAACACAATATTTACTACAGAATAGATATGCCAGTGACAACAGTCTAAGCCAGAAAAGGGAACAAACTTCAATATATGCAAATGAGAACTTGTTTAAAAACACACACAAAAACTAAAGGTGGTGGCTGAATTAATAAATAAACTATAAAACTGACACCTTGGGACTGTGTGACTCAAGATGGAAGGGATCAGAAAAGAATCCATTCAACACACATACTATCCTTAGGACATGAATAAGTAAGCTTCCATTTTCATCTTCCCGATAAACATTTGATGAAGTGTTTTGCCCATCTTAATTTACAAGGGAACATTTAAACAAACACATTAAATAAACAAAAAATTATTTTTTTTAAATACACTAACTACTACACAACTAAGCACAAAATTACGAAAACAGACACGTCAGAACTGCACTTATGAATCACAAATAAATCATAGCCCAGTGCTAAGCTCATCATAGAATGTCATATTTTTGATATACTGAGGTCATTCAACTAGGCCAACTTATGCTTCATACTAGACTAAAAATAGGGACATAAACCCCTGAGACACATTTAGGTTCTATTCTGGCTTAACATGAAGGGCTAGAGACAGAAACCATGTCAGTGTAAATAGTCAAACACAATATTTACTACAGAATAGATATGCCAGTGACAACAGTCTAAGCCAGAAAAGGGAACAAACTTCAATATATGCAAATGAGAACTTGTTTAAAAACACACACAAAAACTAAAGGTGGTGGCTGAATTAATAAATAAACTATAAAACTGACACCTTGGGACTGTGCGACTCAAGATGGAAGGGATCAGAAAAGAATCCATTCAACACAAATACTATCCTTAGGACATGAATAAGTAAGCTTCCATTTTCATCTTCCCGATAAACATTTGATGAAGTGTTTTGCCCATCTTAATTTACAAGGGAACATTTAAACAAACACATTAAATAAACAAAAAATTATTATTTTTTTTTAAATACACTAACTACTACACAACTAAGCACAAAATTACGAAAACAGACACGTCAGAACTGCACTTATGAATCACAAATAAATCATAGCCCAGTGCTAAGCTCATCATAGAATGTCATATTTTTGATATACTGAGGTCATTCAACTAGGCCAACTTATGCTTCATACTAGACTAAAAATAGGGACATAAACCCCTGAGACACATTTAGGTTCTATTCTGGCTTAACATGAAGGGCTAGAGACAGAAACCATGTCAGTGTAAATAGTCAAACACAATATTTACTACAGAATAGATATGCCAGTGACAACAGTCTAAGCCAGAAAAGGGAACAAACTTCAATATATGCAAATGAGAACTTGTTTAAAAACACACACAAAAACTAAAGGTGGTGGCTGAATTAATAAATAAACTATAAAACTGACACCTTGGGACTGTGCGACTCAAGATGGAAGGGATCAGAAAAGAATCCATTCAACACAAATACTATCCTTAGGACATGAATAAGTAAGCTTCCATTTTCATCTTCCCGATAAACATTTGATGAAGTGTTTTGCCCATCTTAATTTACAAGGGAACATTTAAACAAACACATTAAATAAACAAAAAATTATTTTTTTTAAATACACTAACTACTACACAACTAAGCACAAAATTACGAAAACAGACACGTCAGAACTGCACTTATGAATCACAAATAAATCATAGCCCAGTGCTAAGCTCATCATAGAATGTCATATTTTTGATATACTGAGGTCATTCAACTAGGCCAACTTATGCTTCATACTAGACTAAAAATAGGGACATAAACCCCTATGAGACACATTTAGGTTCTATTCTGGCTTAACATGAAGGGCTAGAGACAGAAACCATGTCAGTGTAAATGGTCAAACACAACATTTACTACAGAATAGATATGCCAGTGACAACAGTCTAAGCCAGAAAAGGGAACAAACTTCAATATATGCAAATGAGAACTTGTTTAAAAACATTGTCATCTTCCCGATAAACATTTGATGAAGTGTTTTGCCCATCTTAATTTACGAGGGAACATTTAAACAAACACCACATTAAATAAACAAAAAATTATTTTTTTTTAAATACACTAACTACTACACAAAATTATGAAAACAGACATGTCAGAACTGCACTTATGAATCACAAATAAATCATAGCCCAGTGCTAAGCTCATCATAGCATGTCATATTATTGATATAGTCGAAAGGAGCACTAGGAAAATAAGCAGCTGAGGGCGCATTCCCATAGTCAGTTTTGACTGAAGGGGCTATTATTATTAGTGAGCCACTCAGCTAGACAAATTGACTGAGGTTATTGTGTTTAGAATAGACAAATTAGGGTACACAACTTTAGTATTAAATACCTATGAGACACACATAGGCCCTGCTCTGGTTTTATACAAGGAGTAAGAGGCAGAAACCATGTCAGTGCTAAAAACATGACATTGAATTTGTCATGTCTGTGTTTCCTAGCCAAAAAAGAACAAAGAATGGTAATATTTTACACCAATATACGTCATAAAACGCACTTAGAAGAGTTGGGACTACGGGCTAAAAATATAGATACAGTAGACATTCAAAAATCCGGCAACCTCCGGACCTGAGGAGTGCCGGATTTTTTATGGTTATATATTCTGTATATATTTAACAGAAAATGACTACCTGTACACTTTATCTGCGATCGACAATGCACGATGTTTACGTTTTACACCACTCCTTTTATTTGCTGAATCCATAATAGGGCTAAACAGCAGCAAATAAATGATAAAATGAGAAGGAATGAGCAGGAATGCCTGTTAACACGTGCAAGCAAGACCCAACAGCTGCATCAAAACATATAAACTGCTCCAGAAAACAGTGGCGCGCCAACGCGGTAAATTTAAAAATGCGCTCCGAAATCCATGCCGGAAATCTGAAGGAACCGGATTATCGATGGCCGGATTTTTGAATGTCAACTGTATAATCAACTTTAGTATTAAATGCACATACGATACATTTAGGCTTTGTTCTGGTACTAAATGTTATGACAGAAACCATGTCAGTGTTAACAGACAATCAAATATTAACTACAGAATAAATTTCTAAGACAATTGAGAATGTCAAGTCTGCGCGTTACAGAAAGCTGAAAAGATGAGTCAACACACATGCTATCCTTAGGACATGAATAAGTAAGCTTCCCTTTTCATTGTCTTCTTCCCGATAAACATTTGATGAAGTTTTACAAGGGAACATTTAAACACATTAAATAAAAAATTACATTTAAGCTTTGTTCTGGTTCTAAATGTTATGACAGAAACCATGTCAGTGTTAAAAGACAATCAAATACAAAACTACTGACTCATCTTGTTCTGTTCTTTGAAATATCTGAATGCGAACCTGGCATGTTCAAACATTAGATATATACAGGAAACCCTACATGTGGCAGCAGAACTATGGAACTATAAAACTGACATTATGGGACAGTGTGACACAAGACAAATAGGAAGACAAAAGAATAAATTCAACACATGACAAATATGCTATCTTCAGGACATACGTAAGAAAACTTTCCTTTTTTTATCACCATCTTTCTGACAAACATCTGATGAAGTGTTTTGGTGTCCTTAATTTCACTATTTACAACATATTGCTTTTGAAAATATTCACGGAAACATTTAAAGAAACATAATTATTTAGCTCAGTATGAATTTTTGCAAAAAGACATGTCAGAAGTGCACTTATGAATCATAAATAAATCATAGCCCAGTGCTTAGCTCATCATAGCATGTCATGTTATTGATATATAGCCGATCAACTAGTCAAATTGTGATTTCTAACACAGTTGACTGATGCTTCTAGAAGCCTGCATGGAATAAAAGGACCGAAATGCTATGACGAGAACAAATGGGGAGCTGACAAATTCCAGTTCAAACAAGGCGCTGGATAGCACATACAATGAGGAAACCAGCTGACATCTGGAATCCACAGAGAAATGGGAGGAAATTGGGAACCGATAAAGAAGATATGGTAAGACCACAGAGTCATGAATGAAGAAGCAATGGGATTAGCTTAATGCTTCCATTGGAAATATCTGCGGTGCTATTATAAATGCTCGAAATGAGAAGGCAGGTGGGTTGGTGGGGCTTGAATAATCAGTTATGTTTAACTTTTAGCACGCTGCATTAAAATCCCGGAAATGTGCCCTGCAGCTGCATTCTTTTTCACAACGCCCCCGTTTTTATAGTGGGTGACTTGTAATGTCAATAGTTTGTGTTTTGTTCAATTGCTATGATTTTTGGAATATATATAAATAAATGAATGACGAATCTGATGATATAAGTTTTGTTGGTGTATATGTTAGATGTGATAGGAAGAAAGGAATGGAAAGATGGAAAAAAAGAAAAAAAAACAACAAACGAAGATGTACTGCATAAGGCTGGTCCTATCTATGAAAGCTATCATACTCTCATCAACACTAAGTTCTTTAGAGGGTATGTAATGGCTTTGCAGCAAAACCCCAACAATTGAACAACAAAAGAATTTTTAAAAGCAACGATATAAATGATTACATGCAATGCGTCTTCTACAAGGTTAATTCTACTTTCAGCTATTGGTTACATCTATAAGACACTGGTAGTAGGAAATTTCACTGCCGTTATTTTTAATAGATACTGATGTGGTCATGTAACTATCGCCTATGCATACGTCTGCCAACCATCAAACACCAGAAAAAGTAGTGTTAAACTGAAATATATGTTAATACTGACAGTGGTATGAAAACATTAAGTTCATGAACTAACATCAATGTTCTTTGTCAGGTATGACAGACCAACCTCATCCTCATCGTCGTCGTCATCATCATCCTCTTCATCAACTTCATTTTCATCTGTTTGTGACAAAAAAAATATATATAATAATTTTAAAGAACACAGATTGTTGCTCAAAGTAGTTACAATCAATAAGTAAACTCGTGTGGAAATGGGAAGTAAGCATTCAACAATAGCTGCTTCTCTTAATATAAGACATTTGACAAATGAGCCTACAGAAATGTGACACCGAAATAATATTTGGCACTTAAGATTTTTCTCATTTAAAAAAGTTGTATACCTTTAAAAGGGGGTTTTTTTTTTTTAAATATATCTGTGGATATCCAGTTATGAGCTATAATAATTTGAGGAAAAGATAATCATTAAATTTCTTTAAAAGAGGGCACTAAATACTTAAATATGCAGATCTGATGCCTATACTCACCCTCATCGTCATCATCCTCTTCACCTGAAAAGAGAAAAGTAACCAATATATAAAATAATTTCAGAACTGGGTCCCTACAAAATGCTAATGTTTTCATACAATTGTGCTTGTGTAAAACACCATCCACATTAACATTAGTAAATCATCTGACAAAAGAATATGTAACTAAACTGGGCAAAGAATGATTACGGTAAAGAGTCTAAAGAAGGACTCCAAGGATGACGGAACATATTTACATTTTTATCAGACAGATTCTTGCTGAGGTTTACACAACTGTTTTGATTGCTGGCATAACTAATTTCTCATGTGCTGGTGGCAGTTCAAACAAAGTTACCATTTGTTACAGCTATTAGTTCCCCACGTTCTTTTCTGCTACCGTTCGGTCATGGAGTCAAATTCTTACCGGATGTCTGGAATTCCAGTCGAAGCGCACTAAACATTCGATAGGGGGTAATTAAACCTTCGCTGCAAAGTTATCATTGGAAACTCCAGTTTTAAAGCTGCTTTTGTTGATAGTATGTTACTCTAAGTTTCTGTTTAAAAACTAACATTGTACTATAATTACAACAGAAGATATGAGAGTCTGAAAAAGTGCAAAAAGTAATTTTTTTCAAGTTTTAATATGTCTTCATTGTTACGTAATGACATTAACAGAATACAGAAACTGTACTCAATGTATACAGTAATATAAAATAGATATGTTATAGAACATGGACATCGCTGAAAATTATTAGCAGCATGCTTCAAATAGGAATTATTAAAAGATGAACTGACAAGTAATTAATCTTGGTTTAATTTCTATTACTTGTACTATACAGAGTGTATAGGCATAAACTAATACTGATATATATATATTTTTAAAGTAACACTGTTGATGCTGTACATTGTAAATAAAAATATTATGTTAAAACAATGATATAATTTTTTTATATGCATACGCACAAAATGTCAGACTATTACCATTCACAATATTATATACACAAACATGCTGAATATACATAAATCTGCCCTGGCCCCAAAATTTCTCATATATCATTCACGCTTTCGTTTTTTCCTGGGGGGGGATTTGTAAGTTGACAGATGGAGAAATTTGTAGCAAATGCGTTTCCATTATAAATTTAAACAGCGAACTTATGTTTCTATTACAGCATGCTCGTCTTTCAATCTTAGATAATGTTGAATATACAAATTCTGCACCTTGTTTTCCATGCATGCCCATTCCATATCCATGAGTTATAATCCAGTTTTAACATAGTTTTTCTGATATACGCTGTTTAGGAATTGTCCTATTGGGGAAGAGCTTTATGAACAAAATCATGTATGTCTGGATTGATGTTTGTAATAATGAGGATGATTCTTGACATAGATTTGCTGTGAGAAATGTTGTGCAATTTCTCAAAAGCTTAAATGAGCGAGTTAAACTGTTCTCTAGCAATAAGAGCCCACAAACAAAACCATAAGCAACATCTGGAGGTCCTCTCGGTGCAGCGCGAGCACAAAATTAGGATTGTGTCAGAGCTGTGTGCTTTCTGCGCTTCTCTGTGGCGCGGAGGGCTGGAGAGTTACAGAGAAGGAAATGTCGAAATTGTCCTCTTTTCGCACAACATGCCTAGGAAAAATTCTCCGAATCTTTTGGCCCAATGCCATCGCCGGCCAAGATCTGCTTACCCGGCCAAGATCTGCTTACTCGGAGCAAGCAAGAGGACATGCACACCATCATGGCTGGCAGACGCTGGGTTGGCCATGTCCTCAGGGGAGACCCCAGTGCCATCGCGGGAACAGCTCCACTGTTTTGTAACGGGCTGCTTACATAGCAATTAATTACGGAGATATGGTCGAGTGGTACATGCTCTGGTCTGCACCAATCCACCCCCACTTGACTTCATGGAACGACTATTAAAGGCTTTCTGATTTTTACCTAACTGCCTCATTCTTCACTGTTTGTGGTTGGAGAGCTTGAGCGCCTCTATCCCGGTGACGCCCATGGCAGGTTCCTGGGTGACCGTTGCCTCAATGGTTACTGTGGTCTGTTCATGGTGTACCCACTGTTTTGTCGGTCATTTCACGGACCATGGCGGTTGCCTCCCAGTACTGAGGCAAAGTTAAGTCCCCGATGTCACTTATCGGTGCAGAATTGAGAGAGTTGGCTGAGCATCACAATCCCTCCTGTGTTGCAGCATGATGAGAACCCAGCATTGCACACTGAGCTTGGGGGGATCACTTGGGCACCAGACTTAATACTGGCTCTTGACTGGATGGCCGCATGCAGGAGATTTCTACAATGGAGGGTTGGCAGGTGGTGGGTATCGGGAAGTGGCTCTGTGCAGGACGTGAGGATTCCTTGGGAGAGCCCCGAACCAGAGCACAGCATTGTGCAAGCTCTGCATAGTTGGAGAGCCCCCTGGATGACGGGGAATGCACAGTGTGCTACCCCACCTATCCCCAACTGCTAACTTAGAACCAGAAGTGGGGTCCTCTGTATGCGTGCCAGGCCAGGATAAAATGCCTGGGAAAGAGACTGGAGCTCAGAACTCCCTAACTCAAAGTTGCAGGATGGCAGAAAAGCCACGGGAAAGACAGGGCTATTTTGAAGATAACGCAACCATATTTTCACCATACGAGCTCGGACGCCGCCTCGGTAAACAAGGTCCGCGCAGAGCAGTGACACCCCCAGGCTGCTTGCGAATAGTCTACTACTGGGAACATAAACAGATTAGGGATGAGCCCACTCTCCCGTTGAACAGGTGCTAAAGTCGTAGATACTGGGCCAGAAGGCGCACCGGAAACCACAGTATCATGCAACTCGCTTTTTTTTTTCTATGGAGAGTACACCGTCAAATAAAACTCGTTCTGGTGCTCGCCCTGTGGAGCTCCACCAGGCAGGTGCAGTGCCGGGCTCTGAGCCTCGACAGAGCCCACCCTCAGCTACTGGAGGACCCTCTAGACCGTCTTGTGAGTCAACAGACGGCGGAGGAGAACTACTGACCAAAACAAAACAGAAAAAGAGAAACCCAGAGTGCCACTTGTCATGATGCACTGGAATGCAGAGGGAGTGAACAGCAAGCAGGCTGGATACAGCAAAAAGACAGAGCTGGAAAACATCTTGTATGAGAAGCAAGTCAGTGTTTGCTGTATCCAAGAGACTCACTTGAAAGCAGATCAAACCTTTAAAATAAGGGGATATCAATGCTTCAGATCCGACAGACAAGATAGACGAAAAGGAGGAGTACTTACTCTTGTAAGGAATAACATTCCTGCACACGAAAGGAAAACCTTCATGGATGGAGCAGAATATCAGCTGCTGCAGATAAAGGTAGACAAGATGGAAATAGAACTCCTGAACTATTACTGTCCGAACAACAAACCCCTGAGTCTCAGCTCTATACAGGTACCAGCCACCAACTTTATAGCAGTTGGAGACTTTAATAGCCACTCCCAGAGCTGGGGCTATAACCATATGGATCACAGAGGTGAAGAGGTTGAAACTTGGCAAGATGATCACTCCCTAATCCTAGTCAATAATGCCACAGATACTCCTACCTTCTACTCCAGAGGATGGCACACAACCTCAACACCAGATCTTGCCTTCTCCACACCAGATATAGCTGGATCTATTAGTAGAGAAGTAGGAGACCAACTAGGGGGAAGCGACCATCGCCCAATCTTTCTTACTGTCCAGAGTGCAACTCTCAGTACAGGCCCAGCCATTACAAGATGGAACTACAAAAAAGCCAACTGGGGTTTATTCAGGCATAAGGTGAACACGCTGCTGTCTACCCTCAAGGTACAGAACAGAGACATTAATGAAGTGGTAAAAGACTTCAACAGATGCATACTACAAGCTGCAAAAGAAACCATTCCCAAAGGATGCCGGCGTAACTACATACCATACTGGTCCAGCACACTCCAAGAACGTCAGGAAGCTATGGACAAGGCTAGAAAGGACGCAGAGTCTCAGCCTTCACTTGAAACTCACAACAAATGGAAAAAGGCTGTAGCAGAGTTTCAGAGAACAAAGCTAGAAGAAAAGCGGAAAAGCTGGAGAACTAAAACGGCATCGCTGAACCTTGAGAAAGACGGCAGGAAACTTTGGAGATTAGTCAAGTCTCTAAATGAAGAGCATTCCTCACCAAGGCAGACTATCACATTGGATGAAGGTGGCAAACTTTTCAGAGGAAAACAAGCTGCAGACTTGTTTGCTAGAAGATACAGTTCAGAAAGCAACTTACCCATTAACATAGACCATCAGAGAGAGATAAGAAAAGAAATACTGGCAACCATGGGACCGACAGATACTCCTGCCCCAATGAGGGAACCCATCACACTAGGAGAACTACAGAAGGCTATTTCCAAGCTTAAGTTTCAAAAGACACCCGGCCCAGACAAAATCAGCAACGAAATGCTAGTAAATCTGAGCTCAGCAGCAAAGACAAAACTGCTTGAGATATTCAACCACAGCTGGTTGAAAGGAACGGTACCCCAAGTATGGCGAGAAGCCATCACAATACCCATACTAAAGAAAGGGAAATGTAAGACCGAGGCTGCAAGTTACCGGCCAATCAGTCTCACAAGCTGTGTTGGGAAGACTATGGAGCGAATAGTCAACCACAGATTGAAATGGTATTTAGAGTCTGAGCAGATCCTGGTGCCGGAACAAGCTGGATTTAGAGAATGCTACAGTATAGAAGACCAAGTTACTTACTTGTCTCAAGCAATAGAAGATGCCTTCCAGGAGAAGAAAAAGGTCCTAAACGATCTGGGTCGACTTCAAGCAGGCCTTTGACAAGGTGTGGAAAGATGGCCTCATTGCAAAACTTAGGAGAAGTGGAATCCAAGGCAACATGATTGAAATGGATCCAGTCATACTTGCATAACAGGAGAACTAGAGTCACTCTTGACGGTCTGCAGAGCAGAAAAGTGTTGCTCCATCAGGGGGTACCTCAAGGAGGAGTAATTTCCCCAACACTCTTCCTTGTTTACATCAATGACCTGGTGAAAGATCTCCCTGCAGGAGTTAAAGCTGCCTTATATGCAGATGACCTAGTACTCTGGTGCGCTGATGAAAATGTCACCACAGCAAATTATAGAATGCAGCGGGCAGCAGACATGCTAGTGTCATGGGCAGAGAAATGGCTTATCACAATAAACACAGACAAAACCTCCACAACACTGTTCTCCCTCGCCCCCAAGGACAAATCAGCTAACATACACCTAGGGACAACCGTGATCAAGGAAGAAAGCTACCCCACCTATCTTGGGGTGACATTTGACCAAAGGCTTACATGGAATACGCATATTGAAAATGCAGAAGGAAAGGCCCGAAGACGACTAGGCATACTCAGAAAATTAGCAGGTACCAACTGGGGAGCAAATGAACGAAATCTAAAGAAGATTTATAATGGAGTAATAAGACCACACTTAGAGTTTAGCTCAGCAGCATGGTCATCAGCTTGCTAACTCACATCTGCAGTCTTTGGACAAGGTGCAAAATCAAGCTCTCAGGCTCATTACAGGAGCCATGAAAACTACACCAATAACAGAGATGCAGAAGGTTGCTGGATTACAGACATTGTCCCATAGAAGAGACACAAAAACCATGATCCAGATGGAAAAGTACAACAGTATGCCAATGCACCCAATGAAGGCAAGACTAGATGATCTGGCATTGGGACGTCTAAAGCGTAGCAGCTTTGTGCATCGGGGGAAAAGACTTATAAGACAGCATCAAGAAGACCTATCCATGAAGACAACACCACTGAAGCCCACCCTATTACCCTGTACCATGGGAGCAGGCCAGCAGTGCCCTCCAAATTAATACATCAGTCAGTGGTCTCACAAGTGGATGTGAGTATAATGATCTGCAAAAAACGAACTGCTACATTGAGTATGATCCAAGAAAGCTATCCCGATCAATCATGGATACATGCCTATACAGATGGATCAGCAACCAATGCTGTTAGGAATGGAGGTGCCGGTATCTTTATCTCATATCCTGACAACCACTATGAGACTAGGCACATTCCCACTGGTAAATTCTGTTCCAACTATACAGCTGAGGTTCAAGCTCTAGAGCAAGCTGCAAATAATGATTTATAACACCAACTCTGACTGCCACCAGGTAGTCATCCTCACAGATGCACTGTCTGTCCTGCAAGCTCTCAAGGGTGGTAAACTCCCGCATCTGAGAAATGAACTAAACAAGGTAGCTGCCAAAAAGAGAACCATACTTCAGTGGGTACCATCTCATTGTGGTGTACCCGAAATGAAAAGGCAGATAAACTTGCAAAAAAGGGAGGAGAATGTGAACAAGAAGATAATGAAGTCACATACTTTGAGAAAAAGAGAGCTATCCAGACTATCAGAAGAGAACAGAACCAACCCAAAGACGACTATCACACTCTCGACCGGCAGGGACAGACAACTATTTTTTCGACTCAGGACAGGGCATAACAAACTGAATAAACACATGCACAAGCTACGATTGTCTGCTTCACCACTGTGCACATGTGGATTAAACGAAACAAACTGCTGAGCATGTTCTACAGGACTGTCCTCTGTATGACAGTTAAGAAAGATATACTGGCCCAATGACTCAACACTAAACTCAAAGCTATATGGAGTTAAAGAGGAACTTCAAACAACAGTCGAATTCATCATGAGAACTCGTCTGACGGTGTAATCATCAAAGATGCGATCGCAAGAAGAAGAAGAAGGACCAAATAGTTATACCAGTTAAATATGTCCTGCTCCGTAATATGAATAAGCTGAAAGTGTTAATCGAAATGTTTTAAAAAATGCAGTGCTTTAACTGGAGAAGAAAAGTAGTTCTATAACAGTATATTTCTTATGACTGATAATTTCATTTTCATGACAATTTATAGCGAATAAGAAAATGCGTATTTCTTTCATGAAACATAAATCGCAGTTAATTCTATACATCAGCTCACAAATGTCTTTTTGGTCCGTCTTTAGTCCTAATTATATCAACTGATGAAGTTTTTGGCTGGAACAACTGGGTTCTATCCTGTATGTTTTCTTTATTTCCTTTGGCCATCATACCCTTTCACAAATACTGTCAATCCTCGCTATTTGTGTTTTCTGTATTTGAGAATTTGCTCATTCACACGATAAAGTGTAACCCATTTTTGCAATTCGCAGGCATCTTGCGCCCATGCGCAGTAGGCAAAAAAATGTTGAGAGGCTGGCTCCTTGTCCTTGCGGCTTTCGTTGTGCTTGTGCATGTTTTTGTCGAGCATCTTTTCATTCATGTTTTTGCAGTTTTACGCCATTTTTGATATATGTTTTTGGAATTAATGATGGCATCCAAGAGTAGTGCAAGTGTGTTAGAGTGTGTGACTAAGCGTAAGAAGGCTGTGATGAGCCTCAGTGATTAAGTAATGTGTTATAACATTTTCTTCATATCTTAATTTTAAATGTTCCTTGTAAATATTTTCAATTTGTTTTCCACGGATTCTGTAATGTGTGTGTGGATGTCTGAGTGAGTAGTGACAGTGTGAGTGAGTATTGTTACACCAAAAGATTGTACATGCTGTACTATTACAAAGAAAATAGTGTATAAAATACATTTATAAAATGCACAGTACAATAAAAAAGCTGGGTTTTTTTAACCAGAAGGGTACACGAAATGATGAGTTTATGGTGAACAGAAACCTAGCCCCTTTTATCAATGGTTCCATATTTGTGGGGTTTTCAAGGAACCACGTGTATAGAGAGGATTGACTGTCACAGGGAATCTTTCAGCTTCTTCAGTATGTCCTGACATAGCCCTACTACTGTTTCAAGGATTTTTGTTTTCTTACCATCAACATCCTCTTGCTCTTTTTCTTCTCTATCAAATCCATCTAGGTATGTGATCTGAGAAAGTTTGGCAAACACTTTCTCTCTGTACTGTTCATGGTTGGTAACCTCACAGTTGAACAAGTCAAGAGATCTCAAGAAGTGCAAATCTTTCTATAATATAAAAACAAAACAAAAAGTTACAATTTAAGCAATTTTGCTACAGCATTATAGTGTAAGGTAGATACTCAGATATGATAATTATTTGATGATTCTCCTTGAGTACTGTATGCACAAAACATTAAGTATAGCCCAACAGTGATCAAAGAACAACCAAAAACAAGATTACCAACAAGTCACAACCCAAACACTGGAACAATATATTTAATATCACAACAGTTAAATTCTTTTTTCTTGTAAAAAATAAAGATTTAAAAAAATATAGCATGCTTCATAAGAGCCAGCGCATCGCAAAACATTGCACCATTCAATTACATAAAACAAAGTGGTTTGGCCACAAAAATGGAGCCTGATAAGTTAACATGAGGCTTAAAAAACAGTAGAAGCTCTGGTTTCAGAGCACAGTGAAGACCAAGAGGCAGAAGGATAGACATTACAGATATTTTATATCATAACAACTGGTTCAAGAATGCAGACTTCAGTACCCCTCTACGCTTTGCTCCACAAGTGGAAAAAATAAAAAAGAGGAATGTTTGTTTGAAAGAATAATAAAGTGTAGTAATGCCTGACATTTTGGCCTTTACCTTCGAAAGCTGAGCACCGATTTTAAAAAAATTATCTGAGTTTTCTTTTTCCTTTCTGGAAAGGAAATGTAATGAGATAAGACTAATGTTGTGATGCACAGCAAATTTTCAAACAGGATTCAAAACAGGACAAATAATTTAAGATATGATTATGTCACCATCTGTCTACCGGGGGGAAAAAATCCAAAAAATAGCTTGATCTCGTACAACACACTACTTACAAGAGGATCTAGCACATCAAAATCCTTAATCTTGTTTCCACTTAGGCTTAAATGTGTCAGGTTAGGGCACCCTACCAAGTGATTGAGACCTCCTGATATTCTGTTGTCGCTCAGCTCCAACTGAAAGAAGACAAAAGCATGTCACAACTCTGAAGATAATGGTAACATCATCTGATAAGTGGCCAAGGGGAAAACAACAAGAAATGAAGAATTTGTTCCATAACTTACATCTCACAATGCATATCACTACACTATTAGGAATTTGGTACACAACATAATTTTCGCTCACATTGTGCAGCAGTGCCATCATAAAAGGTAGGCACAGACTATTAGAAATATAACGTTACAATTTATTAATACACATTATTCCCTATACTAAAATAGTCTGGAACAGTCTGCAAGATTAATTAAACTAAAAATGTGAAACAGGGGATATAAAAAGATATTCTTAAGGCACCGCAATTTAACAGGTACGGAATCTGTATACTCAAAACTGCAATACTATACTCAGAATTTTTCACTTTTTTTAAGCAGATTCTAAATATTGTGGTATTTAAATACCAAGATTCACAACAAATATGTAATATATTACATCTACTGTGAGGATGTGACAAAATTATAAACATATAATTAGGGCCTACAAACAATGAATATTTTATGCTCATACTGTTACACAGCATCTGTTAAAAGTTAAGGAATATGCATATACACAGAGAAGGGAACCGGAGACAGAGTTAAAAGGGACAAAACTGGAAAGATCTTGAAAGCATGTTGTAGTCTCTGCTCGCTAAAGTAACCACATCAGTCTCTCTCATGAAGTTGGCAGTCTGTTTCTGGCTTTATAATAATGACGTTTTTCCAACAACTAAGTTGGTGTATGCTATTACTGGAAGACATGTTCTACTGTTTGCTTGTATTTTCTGATATTTGTTGAATTGATGGCATCTGAGTCTGGTTCTCATCCAAAAATTTATCACCTGGCTTAACAAGCAGTATGCTTCGGTAATATCTGACTCTTCTTGCCATTTTCTCTGTAGCTATTGTTTATTACTCCTTTTATCTCTTCATATGTCCTGTCCTTGGTTTGCATTTTACTTTATTTTGGATATCATGGAACAGGAAGTCAGAGCATATACTTCTAAAGGTGCCGATGTCCCACAAGAATTTGAAAGGCAATTAATTAAATGTGTGTTTGTGAACTAGAGAATTGCAATCTTAATTCTAGCTAGCTGTCTTAACTAACCTGCAATGACAGTTTTTTTGTGACTACCTTTTGATGAAGGCAAGTATGTGAAAAGCTTGACTATTCAATTTTTTCCATTAAAGTATATAGAGCCATGCTTTTTAGCACCAATATCTTGCTTATTATTTGTGCAATTAGCGAAAAATTTACAAACATCAATAAGTTCATATATTCATAGTTATATTAAACAAATGTGGTTTTAACTGTTTAGTATCACAAATTCTGTGCTGTTAGAAGTTATGTACATAGGTCAAAATTTAACTGACGGCACTGTTTGGGAATGCCCCCACAGGAAATGAGAAGCATGACTGCTAGCATCTGGTGGCACTTAAAAATGAAGAGGCAATGAAAAGATGAGATGAATAGGTTATGCACTGAAGCCATCTGTTAATATCATTATACAGTTGCTCTGAAATCACCAGAATGAAAATAGAAATAAACGCAGAAAAACTCAATTACGTTCCCAGGGTCTATGAAGAGTCTTGTGATTACTACGAGACTGATCATGGGGATGGCAACAACAACATATAAAACAAACTGTCACAGAAAGCACCAATGTGATACCCTGGTGCAGGCTTCCAGCAAAGGGACCAACATTATAGCATGAAAGAAGTTCTGAAAGAATGACAAAGATATAGTTAAAAAACAGAATGGCAAGGACAAAATAGTTTGAAACAATAGGCCTATAGTTGAAGACCTGTATTCCAAAACTGGCGTAGAAGTACCACTTCATACTATCATACACATTTGACTACTAACCCCTGTAAAGTTATATTATTCTTGCTACTTTTTAGAGCTCTTGATGGTATCTTCAATAATGTTTCACCCACCACGCTCATATCAGGAATTCTAGGATGAACTTTCACTTTTTTTAATATGACCAAGATTCTTATTTCTTTCTTTAAGAGTGTGAATAAAGAATATATAGACCTACTTCTATCAGCTAGAAATGCAAATGCTCAATATAATGAGTTGGTATTCCATACCTTACGAAGGTTACCAAGCTTAGGAAAGCCTTCTAAAGTTTGCAGACCTAGGTTAATGAGGCTCAGTGTTTGCAGGTTTGAGAATTCACTGGTAAGACCCTCAATTTTGTTTGCCCTGCAGTTGTCCAGGTTCAGATCCAGTATCTAGAAGGAAGGAAACAATTTGCAAATAAAGTTAGATTATATAGGCTACTCTGCTCCCAAATAAATCTCACTCATTTAAGAATAAGGGATAAAGAGCTGTAATAAAACTTTGGGTTAAAATGTACAATTATTCTGAAAATAACATGAAGGCCTAATTTTATAATATATAGCCTAGGCCTAATAAAGCCACAATTTTATTTCAATAATAAGTCAATGTTATATAAAGTTGAAATAGTTAGGCTCTACATCCTTGTTAGGGTCATAAAATGGGTGAAAAACATGTAGGCCTAAAGGTTGCCCCTATCTATTATTAAAGACTTTGATCGTAATGGGGCATCAATGGTAGGAATAGTACCTCTCTTGTGTAGGCCTATTATTCATTTAACAGCCAGTGGATAGCATTAAAAATGTGTCCTGAGCTTTAAAAATATGTGGGCAGTATGAAGACAAATCTGCAGAACAAAAATCAGGGTTGTCTCACACATTGGCCATGAAATGGTTAATTAAACTCCCGTTTACTTGGTCATTCCCCTTTACCACTTCCTGCAATACCCCTTTTCACAACTACTCTGAAATAATCAGACATGTCTTGTCAGCGACGCATGTATAACAATGATTACAAATAGTAAGCTGCAAATACACAAATACACGTTAACAGCAATTAGTGTTACCTAGGAACGGTCTGCCAGTGTTAACTACCATTTCCACTACGGTTTCAATGAGCCTTAAGACTCATTTTCTAATGCAGCATGACCCAGTGAAATATCCAAAATGGCGGATATAAGTGAGTACAAGATAACAAATATGCCCACTGGGTTGAACTGCGTACGAAGCATTGCACGGCATTTCTGAATTCTACACGGAAAATCCTTAAAGACGGGAGAAAAATCGCAACTTGTGGCATATTCTTGTTGAAAGTCAGCCACCCTTCCCAATATATCCATATTATTGAATGCCTGTCGTTGGATTCAAAATGGCGCATGACTTGCTGGCGACGCTGCTGAGGATGAAATGGCGGATGATAACCACGCTGATCTCCCCTGCTACCTTCAACGCCAGTAACGGCATAAGCGTGCTTGCGATTCACCGTGCCTCGACAATCATTTATGTAGGCCTGTAGCAAAATACAAAACTCATATATTTATGATATGCTCACAAACCATGATAAATAAAAAGCTTAGGCCTACATATTTTTATAAGGAAATGCATTGTGATTTAAAAGATCAGACATTTTTATTACACGACCAACAAGCCCAAGAACGTTTGTTGATACTCTAGTAATCTGATGCACGTGTCCCTAACACTGTATTAAAACATGACGTATTTTAAAAACTTTTAGATGAAATTTATACTGACAGCTAATTCTATATCATTTAGCACAGCGAAAAGCCACCAAGATTGAAACAACGTAAAAAAGGTGAAGGAAGTCAGCATATTATGCTATGAGGAGTTAAAAGGGCGCCATGTTTGGACTATTGAAGACAACAAATTAACTGATATTTTTCTGTCAATGGTACAATTGTGTAGAACTTTCCAGAATAACAATCCTACTGAACAAACACGAATACATTTAGTTTGGAAACTAGAATACAAATCTGAGAACACGAAAAGGGACGCTATGAAAAAGACATGGGTCTTAGCTCCATGCATCGCCTTGTGTGCACGCCAGGAACAGTCAGGGCTAAGTTTGCAAAGAAAAAGCAAGTTGAAAATTTTCATGAACTCACCTGATCGGCTGGTCTTCCTCTCATTTCAAGCTCTATCCTTTTCCCAAGGCCTAACGACATTTTCATTTAATACTCCAAGAGACGAATATACCACTCAAAATTATTACAGAAAACCACAATTCTGTATTCGAGAAGAAGTATCTACGCTAACACAGTGCGCGCGAGATATCAATGATCTGAGGGCGCTGCGTCGATTGGTTGAAAGTAGTCCTGGGGCATGTTGTAATCTCATGAATATTTAGTATCATATACGCAATGTAGCCAATGAAATGCTTTTCCGTACTCTAAATAACAAACCCACGAGGAAAATCTATATATATTTTCAACACGTGGTTTAGGACTCATTGTTTACAAATTCATGTATATGATTTATAAGAAATAATAAACTAACGTCAGAATTGTAAATTTAGGTGCTGGAATTTTTTGCAAACGATATGTCGGACGTTAAGAATGTTTTTAAATGTTACGTAAACGCAAACAGATTATGCATAACCGACTAACGTTCCTAGATATATAAATACTACGTGTAATTACGAAGCCTACATAAAAAAATCAAGTAACTTTTTATTTTTAAAGTATCCCGTTCAACCCTTGATGGATTATAAAAAAAGTTAGTTGCTTATCCTTTACAGGACGTGGCAATCAACCCCAGCTTTTATTGGCTGTTTGTGATTTTTCTAGGCAATTTTTTTCATTCAGTAGTTTGCCATTGCTTTCTGAACGGTACGGCGCTTATACCATTGTTAAAAATCCACACAAAGCGATCTGCTACCAAACCGCCTGCAGCAGGTTTCGAACCAGGTATATCTCCGACTATATAAGGAAAAGACGATGGTCATATATCGGTCATGTCCTACGAATGCAAAACAACAGAATACCACTACAGGCGCTCACTTGGGTTCCTGAAACCGCCTGCAAAAAAAGAAGACCAAAAGAAACACTCAGAAGAACAATAATAAGAGAAGGAAGAACGTTGGGCCTAAATAATGTGCAAGAGCTAAGAGGAGTGGCGTCACAACGAACAACCTGGAGAGCACTGGTTTCTGCCTTATGCGCCGTGTTTGGCGCTTAAAGAATTTATTATTATTATTATTATATCTGGATTATGAAACTGCGTTCATATCCATTATGATGGATTATAGTTAGGATATATTGTGTAATAAATTCAAGATAATAAAATCTTATTTCCGATTAATTAATAGTTAATAACTAACAGTTATCATCTGCAACGATATGATACAGTATGGTTGGGCATGGATTATCCTAACTTATTGAGACAGATCACCATTCAGAAAACTGGATTCCGGAGGGAGGACAAAACAAAATATCGTTCGTTTTTTTTTTTTAATGAAAATAGGTGTAGCAAGTTACCTTATTGTTTAAAACTGATACGCCATGTTATAACTGAAGTTCCTTAGCCAACCTAGTTTTATAATACAATGGGTAACTTTTCTTTTCACACAACACAGGTTACGTATGCTACTGGTTTCCCTAAGATTTCCCTTTTCATAAAGCAGTAGTTGACTATCTTGAACAAAAATATACATTTGTGAAGATCCCTTTTATACAATTGGACATTGGGATTAAACTGCCCAAGTGAAATGACAACTTGCTAACAAAAAACTTGCATGCAAAGAAAGAAAAACAGTCAAATAAACAAAATCCATGGTGATCAACAAGATTACTAAAAATGTCAAAGGATGGCCCTGAATCTCCAGGCGATTCTTAATACAATAACATAGTAATCTTTTGGCCAAACACCATCACCAACCAAGAGCTGCTTACTTGGAACTAACAAAGAGATATGCAAACCATCATTGTGGGGAGACACTGAAACTGGGTTGGTTATGTCCTCATTAGAGACCCTGATGCCAAAAACTAGTATGCTATGGACCCCAGAGGAAGGTGAATGAGAAGCTGACCAAAAGCAACCTGGCAGAGAACTATGGAGGCTGAGATGCAAAGCACGCACCAGAGTTGGGGAACTGCACGAAGGAGGGCTGCTGACCGAGCAAAGTGGAGAAAGTTTGTTAATGCACCACTAATTGCTTTGTCTGTCAGGAGCTAAGGATCCAAGAAGACACATAATAAATTAAGACTGGCTGAATGACATAATACATCATTCTGCACAGGTTAAAAACAAATACTATGTAATGGACACTAAACTAGTGTAGTGAAGTCTTCCTTACAGCAGTAAATGATATAGGACTAGTTTCCTTCCTTTCTTATGCTTCTTCAAGAGTTAATAAGGAAGGACAATTCAAAATAACACCATCTACACAATGATGCTCAATGGCGTGTATTGTTAGCAAGTAAAAACAACACTACAGGTCTATCTTTTGCAGATCAGGTATTTAGGGTTCCAACAGGAGGGCACAATGACCTCTACATAAAATGGAACAGGCATCGTGCCAAACTGCAGAGCACTACAATATAAGCTTATATTACATAGTGTGAAATTATTTAAAATTCTTTACTGGCATCTTCTTCTTCTTTACACTACCTGCAGACCACATGCTTTGCTCAAACATCCCTAACCATTCCCTAGTCTGTGCACTTGGCTCCAGTTCCTTCCATCTTTTCACTGCTCTCTTAAGTTTGTGACAAATGTTATGTTGCAATACCAAAAGACCAGTAGCGGCATATATCATGTAAACACAGCTAACTGCTCAGAAATGAAAGTAATATAAGGTCAACAGACATATGGCAGGACAGACCAAACAAAGCAACTCCTCTTTTAGTCTGATGTCATCATATGAACAAAAGCACCAAAAATATCAATGGGTTCATTCAAACAAGTTTCAAACCAGACATAATATGCATATGAAACGTATGTCAGCAGGCATGTACCAGAATGCTAAACTATAGACAGAAACTGAAGGATACTTGGTTTATAGTTAATATCATGACAGATGTCTAAGTTCACATTCTGGACTCAATGAAGTTGTCTCCTTCACATATAGTTTTGTGATCCTTGCTTCTAATCAGGGCCCAATGGCTGGGCGAGTTTCAGCTTCACAGAAGGATAACAAGTTGACATATAATACATCATCCTCTTTCTTCATGCATTTCAAAAATCATCAGCAACCACCAGTTTCTCAAGTGGTGTCACCATACCTCAAGTTATAGTGTCCAAAACCCGCACAGTCCTAAGAGTAACACTTCACAGACTGTGTCAGCAATTCAAAAGAGTTGTGATACAGTGGATCCCATCTCACTGCACCATCCACAAAAATTCACAGGCTGGCAGACTGGCAAAGGAAAGTGGAAAGCTACCTCAGCTTGACACAAGCACAGCTTATGAAGAGGCAAAGAGTTTTATCAATAACAGAGACAAGAGCAAGTGGCAAACAGAGCATCCAGGCCACCAAATAAAACTGATGCATATTACCAGCTCAGCAGACGTAAACAATTGGTAATCCTCATCCTCCACACAGGCCACAACAGATTGGAATATGGTCTATTCAACAAGCTAAAGATAGGTACTACTGATGAGTGTAACTGTGGCACCGACAAAATGACTGCTGAGCATTTACTTCAAAGGTGCCCAACATATGAGGAACAGAGAAAATGCATATGGCCATCACCAGAACCATTCCTGGAAAAACTAGAGAGACACCAGCAGCCTCAGGTTGACCATGGCTTTCTTTGAACATATTTTAGCTGGTGTCTGAAAGTGAACAAAGAAGAAGTTCCACACAGTAAAACAACTTCCAATTCCACATATAGTAATAAAAGCAAAAGCCTTCTCCCCTCCCCCCCCCCCCCCCCCCCCCCCCCCCCCCCCCCCCCCCCCCCCCCCCCCCCCCCCCCCCCCCCTCCCCCCCCAATATGCTACAGAATCATTAACTCTCAGATGTAATAAATGCAAATTAAATCTGCTGAATGATGAAGTGTAACAAGAAACAACAAAGTGAACTACTCATATTGTGACATACATATTTGTCTTTATTTTATTCCCTGGAGCATTGACCACCACTGCAGTTGGCCTCCTTATATAATATCTTTAATATGCTCTGCCAGTTGTGGTTTCTGTAGCAATATTTTTTGGGATGAGGTTGCCAGTCCCATGCCCATTCCGGTGAATTTTATGATATGCCTGAGAAAGAGGGGAGCCGCGGTAGCATAGTGGTTAGTGCACTGGCTTCCTAGCTCAGTGGTCCATGGTTTGATCCCCAGATGAGGCGGGATTTTTTTTAGGCCGCAAACGGCTCCTGGGTCGACCCAGCCCCAATTGGGTATCAGAGCAACTCTGGGAAGGTTAAGGCGGCCGGCGTGATGCTGACCACATCACCCCTAGTGTGCCGATGGTCAAGAAAATATGGGCCTAACACCATATTCCCAATTTGCCTCAATGGGCGTGTAACGGGATCCTTTTTTACCTGAGAAAGAGGTGGTTCCATTCTTCGTTATCTCCTCATAGACCCATAGGGGTCATTAAATAAACTTTTACCCCACTGTATTTATTCCTACACAAACAGATCCAACTAAAATTAATAGACAAATTAAGAGACGACAAAGAAGTGCACATTTACTTACTTGGGAAGTAATATAGATGTAGGAAAAACAAACCAGGACATAAATAAGCCAGATTTGCCTTCAAATCTCTCAAACCAGTAGGAGATCTGCAGCTCCCCCGCTCCCCAAAAACAAAAAAAACAATAATAATAAAATTAAGCTGATAAACAAACATGTCAGATCAGTTCTGCTCTGTGGCTCTTAACAGGACATGTCACCATAAATATCATGTTCAAACTGCAGACAATCACTAACAACCTATCACTCAGCATCCTCTGTACCATGTGGCCAGAAGAAGGAACAATGCAGATCTGATGAACAGAATCAACAACAATCAAGAGATTAATGAAAGAGCATGGATAGGACATACCCTATACAAAACAACCACCCAGTATAACCAACGTGACCTTGATTAGGACCCAGACACGAGGAGGAAAGTGGGGAGACCTTGGAGAAGGGGGGAGGGGAAGAAAACCAAGATAGCCAGGATCTCTAGGTGAGATAACATGACAGCCCAAAACTGAATACGTACTTAGTGACATGCAACAACTCCAGACCCTGTACTTCACATCGAACCAAAGATTGAGACAAACATAATTATTCCATTATTTACTACTGGTGGTTTTTTATAGTAGCCTAAATATTTAGCAACCTCCACTTTTCATGTTGGACTCTGGGTTGCTTCTCCCCGTTTCGGACCAAACTATCTCAGGATTTGCAAGATGGTGGGTTTTTTTTTTTTTACAGTAAAATGGAGTAGGCCTATATATCATTGTTATCCTTCACGGGAAAAAAAAAATTGTTTAAATTTACGTCAATGGTTCCGTTCTGTCATGACTAATCCCTTCCCTTAATTTATCTTGAAAATTATTTTAAGATGTGTTACCATCAGTGGCGTACTAAGCGGGGTGCGAGGGGGCGATCCGCCCCTAGTGACAGTCGGGAATTGGGGGGGGGGGGGGCGCGCATCGAACACTATTATGATAGTTTTTACTGTGAAAAATATACTTGCAAGTGTTTCTTTGTGGGAACGGGGTGCAAAAATGTAGGATCCGCCCCGGGTGCCAGATACTTTAAGGACGCCCCTGGTTACCATTATACTATTACAACCCGGAGTTGGTGTCCTCACTTCGTTTACAAAATTTAAAAAAAACGTCGGTAATGTTTAATTTTTAACCAGCACCGGATCAACATAAACAAACAAAAAAAACTCCACCGATTCCTAACTGTTAACCACCAACAGAACCATTCTTACGTCTTGTTTATGCAAGTTCTGAAGCTGTTAAAACTATATGCACTTCTTAAAAGGCGATAATTGAACTAGCAAATTATCTTAATACCGAAGTTGTGGTATCTGAAGAAACAACGACTATTTTTATTTTAAAGTGTTTGTGTAAACACTGTATGAAGAAACAAAGAGGGAAGGAAGACGTAAAATCAAGGCATGTGGCAAAGACGAAAGACAAATCGCTTGATTCATTCGACCGTGACCAGCTGGTTATTAAGTAACTAAACATTTGTCCAGGAGATGACCTTAACACGTCGTAATTGTGCCGCGCTTTATCACGTGATCTACTGGTCTATGACGTCACGCGCCGGAGCGTGCCCTACAAAGCACTTATTGAATAAGTCATATTCTTCTATACATGTGCAAATTTTCACACATTAATAACAATTAATTTTTAATCAAAATTTTACTCCTAAAGCTGCATACCTTTGCGAATCAAAGACGCTGATGTCGTACTCGGCATGTTCTCACGCAATTTTCCACCGATTACAGTGGGTTGGGCCTAAATGACCTTGAGTAGTAACGCCGCTAGTCTGATCTCAATTCCTGCAAACATCTTGCGAGTTCGTAGTTTAACCCGATGATAACTTTTGTCTAAATATTGTCCATACAATAAAATGAACATTTGGTATTCTTTGCCACATATTTCACAGACGACAATCTCCATGAGTATTGTGAAATTATTAGCACACCAAAACGTGTCCCTCTCACACTTGCTGCAAATTCAATATGGCTACCAGTCAGCGACTAGTCCCATATGTTGTTCAAGCTCTCCGGTTCTACGAGCTGTCCATGCCATTAGTCATACCCCTATAGGCCGAATTGCGAGATTGCAATAGTCAGTGGAAGCTCTGCCTGTAACCGGCTGGGTTGATCGATGAAAGCAAACGGGGGCAAAGCGCCATGATGGGACTGAACAGTGCATACTTGAATAAATTTACAAGTGACCTCATGCACAATATTTTTGTGTATCTACTAAATAACTAACTGGGTTAGACCTATATTAATAGTGATAGTGCTAATTTTACTGTTGTTAATGTTATATTTCGTCAGTTGCCATACATCATTCTCCCGTTCTCTTTTTCGCAGCACTAAGATTAGCGCTTTCCCTCATCGACACACGCACACAACACAACACTCTCCCAATCATTGATCCAGAAAAATTTAGAAAAAAAGGGACTTAACAACTAAAATGTTTACGAACATTCTTTATAATAAGACTACTGATTATCCTGAGTTATAATTCTTTGACGTTTCTGAACATGATCAGATCAACAGCCATCTCCGCACAGATGATCGTTGCAGTGGATCGCAAACGCCTTCAGTCGTTTGCCTTAATGATATCCTCTGATAACCTCTTTCCTGTCCATCTCTTGACGTTATCTTCCCACTTACAAATGTCGTTTAGTGACATGGATTAGTACAGAAAATTGAAAAAAAATGAGATTATGAAACTGTAATTCGGTTCCTGAAACGTTTGATAGTGCTTGTTGACCAGAAGTGCATGCACCACCTGGGGGTGCCAGACATACCTTCAGGGGGTGCGAGATATGCCAGATATTTTAGAAATATTTGTCATTAACATTATACAATACACAGGGCCGGCTCTGACAATACACGTAACTCAAATGTATTTGATCAAAATAGAACGTTGACAACGTAAATTCAAAACCTAACTTTAAACGCATTTTGTAAATAAAATTTTCTCAAAACATACTTGCATCTCTTTTTCTCAATTTTGGCATATTTTGCCGAGCTAGAAGATAATGGGGTGCGAGGTTCTTACGATGCTTTAATCGGGGATGCGAGGCTTGTTAAGATGCTGTAAAGGGGTGCATGGCCTCTAGAGGGTTAAAAAACACTGCTCTAAAGGGTTAAGAAACGCTGCCTAGGAGGACTTCACTTAATACTCATTGACATATTCATGTGAATCTTTGCTTTCATTGATGAACTTTGTCAGTTCTAATCACAGGAATAGACTTACTGGGAACAATTGGAGCTGCATACAGATCACAAAACAAACGAAAATACGCGCCTTAAATAAAATATGTGTCATCGTGTGTGCGGCAACAAAGTCTCACTGAGAGAAAACCATGATTATTTTGCTTTTCTTGATTTTTAAACATGTTTTATATTCATAACATGAGCCACAGCTTATCATTTTATGTTCATATTTCTTTTGTTGCTTATCGGGTATACTGATGTTATTTTTTAGTTGTCTTTATAAAAACATTGAAATTAATAATTTTATGAACAGATTTTTGGAAATGCATTTATTTTAATTTTTCTCTGTTATAATTTTGTTAATATTAAAATATTGAATACATGTAAATAAGCAACAGCTGTCCCAATTAAGAATAGATATAGTAAAGTAGCCCCTTCAGTCATAACTGACTATGGGAATGCACTCCTGAGAAGATAGCCCTTAGCAGTTTTTGTTTGTTTGTTTGTTCTGTTCTTTTTTCCTCTGCTTGTTGTGATAGCTTCTTTTCGCCAAATATGAGGTGGCGCCGTAGAGACCGTCGCCACTTGATGCGATCAGCAGATTCATCCTCCCAGGGTGATGGAATTATGCCTAATGCCTACATATCTCTCTTGCACACATCTTTGAACCTCATCTGCGGTCGCCTGGCTGTTATTTTGACATCTGGCAGTTGTCCGTAGAAGATATCGTCAGCGATGCTACCATCTTCCATGCCGCCGGTACTACGTAGTTCGTGCACTGCGCTGAGATCTTCCTTTGTGATCTAAGGGAGGGGATCGGAGCACTGATGGCGTTGTCCGTGTGCAATGAAGATAGTGCTTAAAAAGCAAACCAAACCTACATATAGAATGCTTACAAAGCACAGAGTCCAAACAGAAAATTTGCAAACTGTCTCGGGATGCATGGAGTAAGATTCTGCGGTGCAAAGTGTTTCAGGAAACCAGGCAAACGCTTAAAAGAGTCATTAAACAAAAAAATCCAATACAGAGAGGTTAAAAAAAGGGAGACAGGCAATAAGCATACTATTGACTAAACAAGAACTACTGTAAATACCCAGCTTCGATAAATGGCAACAGAAGTCGAAGAGATAACCAAAAATGATATAGATAGAAGAGGACAGTACCGGTAGTTAAACAAAAACCAACGTTGCCTCCCGGTAGAAGGGGCGGAGAGACAACAAATTCAACGAAAAACACTATGGAAATAATAAATAATATAAAAAATTAAACGGCAAGAAATAGAAGACATCGCAAAATGAGTGGTACTGAAAATTAACAATAAAGAAATTATTCTAAGAATCTAACAGGAGAGACAAATCATGGCGTGCTTAGAAACCAGGCGGAAGGATTCAATAAAACCAAATAAGAAACTAGAAGAAAAAAAGAAAAGAAAAGTTGGTGAAGTTGTAGATGGCTTGCTTACAATCCTCACTGACAAAGTTATAAATGAGACTGAAATCAAGAACGTTGACACTAATCGGTATTAATTGGAAGTGACCACACAAACTGATCTAACGAAAAACACAAATTGATCAACCTTGGGCTACTATTGCTTCTCTTCTCTTTCTTCGCAGACTTTCAATCATCAACTTCAGTATGTTTTAACACAGGAATAGCTGGTATCTCCAAAGAGTTAGTCCTGGAATGGTACTGGTGACGACCATATGTGCTTTCTCTGTTCTTCACGTGATGGGAGCTTTTCAATAGCTCTTGCCTTTTCCCTTGCTGCCCTGACTCCACAGAAAAGTGGAAGATAACCACCAGTAGCGTTGGGTGGACCTCTTTGATGCGGTAAATCTGGCACTCTCAAAGACTGGCGGGAATCCACGGGATGGACACCATTATGCTTATTTTTAATTCTTGACTTCATCAAACGAAAAACGTTGCCCTGTTTCGTTATGCCTGTGCCCACTGCATCAGAGTTCAACAGATATTTGTGTCGGGTCGCCTTTGACTTTCCTCAGTCTGCCTGCAAAGCTGCAGGTTTGTGTCCCATGTTGTCTGGTCCCTACTCATCGACCTGTGCGGCTTATGAGTCTCGCTGGTTGATGTGCTAGAAGGTAGTGCTTTTAAAGGCTGTCAGCATACTAGCAATGACGAATTTTGACATGAAAACAACACACTTGGGAAACAAGGCTTTGTCGTTCCTCTTCTTGGGAAACAAGGCTTTGTCGTTCCTCTTCTTGGGAAACAAGGCTTTGTCGTTCATCTTCTTGGGAAACAAGGCTTTGTCTTTCCTCTTCTACCCTGGGGTGTAGAGGTTTGCCAGAGAGAACGCCATACTATCCTATCGGCTGTCTTCCTCTTATCCTGGTTCAATCTGTGCCAGTTCGTCGCCATTTGGATCAGAAGGTTTCTCTCTGTGGTATCTTGTAATCAAATTTTAAGACAAATAGGCGATTGGCCTAATGTGCCTTTGCAAGGTGGAGGGGCTGCCTCCTTGCTGCCTCCATGCATGTCGCCTGGCTGGTTCACGGTTGTACACGCTGCTTCCTTAGACGGATAAAGCACAGGTCAATCTGAATCCTTCCTCACTTTTTCAGCACGAGATTGGGATCGGCCTCGACGGAGTTGAGAAACAAGGCACGATAATAAAGTGAAAAAAATGCGCCACCAGGAATAAGCAAACTGAACCAACAGGAATAAGGACATGTGATGACCCGTGAAATTTCGCTGGAGGTTCTTTTCGGAGCTGACATCAAAGTTAGCTAATAAAGACGAATGAGACGACAGTCAAGCGAACAATATCATACACAATAATCATACAGCATACCCTATTTATAACCCACAGTGCATGCTTCAGTACGGGTTGAATGGGGTATTACATCTCTAATTGGGGGGAGGGGGGGGGGGGGGGAGAACTATTGAAAAACTGGCATCATCACACAGCTGCGCGTCTGTTTCATACCTGGACCAATCAGGAATAGGATGTGATGAATTGAAGTGGAGATAACGTGGAAGAAACAATTTTTTTTATATTATTTAACTTCTAGAAGGCGATGCCTATTGTAGGAACTAATTTTATTGTGATGTGTTTAGTGTATAACCCTTTATTCCATATTGAATAATGTACATTTTCTAATTACTGCGTCATATTTTGTTTTCTCGAAAATTTGGATATACTGATATTTATTTTTTTTAAATGTGACACGACTGCAACAGTTAACAGTTGATTTGTTCGACTGTTTCAGAATTGAAGAACCTGACTGTGCAGAATGTCTTCAAGTCAGAAATAAGAAGCCTCCCCTTTATCGTTACGGAAGACATGCATATAAGATCTTCAAGGTTCTAACAAGAAAATTTCAGCTATCTAGGGAATAGAAAATTCCCAGTAATAAGAAACTTCGTTGAAGACAGAAACTGGGAAAAGGCTATTTCAGAATAGAAGAACCTTACTGTGTAGGATGTCTTCAAGACAGTAATATAGAGCATTTCTTGTTAAAATGTAAGAGGTATGAACAAATGAGAATTAAATTATTTGCAGGCATCCAATTTATCTATAAATATAGAAGAGGTGTTAAGAAAAGACAGACCTAGGGAACTGCATACTATAGTCAAACAGTATTCAAGAACAAAAGTTAATATATAGTAATTTGAAAGGTGACCGTCTGATGCCGTTCGTACAATACATATGACTTTTGACAGGTGAAAGTCTATTAAATATCTATTAAAGTCAGTTATATAATTGGAAACACCAAGCCTTTACACTCCTTCCATTTTAATATTATTTTTGTTTGGTTTTATCTGGTTTTTGTTTGTTTGTGTTCTTTTTAACATACAAGCATAATTGGTAATTATGATTTGCCCTATTTACAATAATTTGACAGGTGTGATGCCACTTTTCCATATCGGTAGTTGTTAATATTATTTGAAATTGAAAACAGTATATATCCTAATTATAACCCATCAGAGGTTGAACGGGATATTTTTCATCATTAAATTTATATATATATATAAAGACGTTAGGTCAAGGCCTAAAATCCCACCCCCTGCTGAACCAAGTAGAACAGTCCCAACTAAGGTGGTTCGGCCATGTTTGCAGAATGGGAGAAGATCGGCTACCACGACAAGCATGGAAAACAAAGAGCCAGAGATTCAGACCCCCAGGACGACCCAGAATCCTCTGGGATGACAACATTAGACAGTCTTTGAAGGACCGAGGACTAGAATGGAACCAGGCCAGGAGGAAGACAGTCGATAGGATAGTCTGCAGTGGCATATTCTCTATGTGTGCTGTGCGTGCTGCGCACACCTATGCCCGAAGGAAAATAAAAATTTAGTGTATTATTCTATAAAATATTTCTCTTATAATGTTCTGCTTTCGGACCGCACGCATCAGGATAACGGATTTTCCCGCATAGAATCTACGAGTATATCTAGTTTCAGTGTCCCAGACTGTTGCGCACAGATTCTTTTGTGTGGTAGTCTGTGACGCACATATTACTGTTGGTAGGCATACAAATGTAAAGTATAACTATTTGTCTGATGAAAAGCATTTAATTGAGAATCAATAATTCTTAGTCTAAGGGAAATAATTCAGATTGGTCGATGTTGTATTCGGTTATATGGGTTATCTTTTCTTGTGTCACAATCTGGCGTATGAATACTAGATTTACGTCATTTTGAGTCTGGGTTACCAAAACAGATTGGTCTTGCTTAAAATGTTTATGGCCCGAATTTATATTTATTCCTTGTCTATTTAAGGTGATTCGGTCTTATATCTTTGTATCTTTGTATTTCTATGTCGGACTATTTTGTGAGCTGAACTCTGGGGTGAAAGGCTTTTCTGCGCATACGTCGATTTGGGGGTCGACATGGAAGGCTGTCATGTCGTCGCTGCTACGGGCTGGTCGATTAGAAAGTTTGAGAATTGATTTCTGTGATCTATTCTAGGAAGGAGATTGTTTCTCTGTATGACTGTAGTATCAGAGATTCTCCTAATGTTCATTATTAACGCCAAGGAACGGCGTGCGTTATTCGCTAGTGTGTTTGTTCCTAAAGCAAGGTAAAACCAAACCCTTTTTGCTGAACTTTTTTGCTAAGCCTAGATGAGCAGACGTATTATCGTACATCTAGGATTATTGACTACAGATGAAGATGACGTGTTATCTAGCAGCACTAGATTATTTGATGTAACCAGCCTTATTGATTGCAGAATGTATAGAAACCCAATGAGGACATTTATGTATGAATCACGGGTTAATTCTGCTTCATAATCTTTCATCCAGGGTGAGCGAAGCTCACGGAGGAGAGAGCCATCTTTGGGATCCCGCTATTGCCCTAAGCGGATCATCGTCAGAGAACAGAAAAGGTCTTATTATCTGATGATGGTACACAGATATATATATATATATATATATATATATATATATATATATATATATATATATATATATATATATATATATAATGAAAACCCACTACTGTGGTTTAAGATTGTTACTATAAACATTTGCTGAATTTAAGGCCTGAAAGACTTAGTCAGACGAGGGTCTGATAAGGAGCCATTATGAATCAATATTTGTTAGCTGACGCGATTAGTCAGTTGAGGAATGAGACGATAGACAAATCAGAGTATTATGTGTTTGCCTCCTATCGTTTCATTGTATCCAGATGCGATACAAATGCCAGTTCGATGTTGTCACCTATTTATCAAATGTATGAGGATTTGTTGCCAACCTGTTCAAGTGACTGTAGCTATGTGTCAGTGTGTGCGTCCTATTAAATGTCTGAGAAATCTTACAGTGGTTCCAGCAGTTATTGACTACCATGCATATGATTGGAGTGAGTGTCCTGTGTACTAGTAGAACTATCATTCATTCGCGTCTTCATTAATTGATGTCTCCACTCACACATTCATTCAAGCCACACGCATCTAACAGTACACCTTGTCAGGGCCCCAACATTCGGTGGCCTGACCCATTTAACTAACAGTGTGACTGGACGAGCAGTATCTACAACCTGGCAGTGGTTAGCGCTTGGAACGAACACCACAGAAACTGGAAGAAAACAACACAACATTGTTTGGTAGGCCAGATTCCTGGGGTCTAAACTACACAGAAATTAAAGAAAGGAAGTCAACTACCGATTGTTTCCGGACGCTGATACGACACGAACTCCAGCAGTACAACACTACATCGAGGTCAACACTTTTCACACGTGACTTGTCCTGGCAAACATAATACTGGAACTAGGTCAGAGCTTGTGTACATTGAACAGACAGTTTACACAGCAGTTGATAAGCACACATTTAACTTTTTTCAAGTGAATTCAGAAATTCTAGGAACCATCAACGGAGGATCTGCTATAAATTATTATCTTGTGTTGAACTTTATTATAATAAAAAGGCCAGAATTGCTTATTTATTAAGTAACAGTAATATGAAATTATAATAACTGTGCCTTTGATGCAACACATTACATTATATGACATATATGTATTTATGTTTAAGTGTTTACATGTTATAGTGTTGTGTATATGTCTGTGGGCGGTTGGGTAAGGTGACTAATATAAGATTTCCCACGTAATAGAGGGCTTATGTTAGTGTTCGATAGGCGCGAATTTTCTTAATTGAAAATTTGCTAGCGACAATTTGTTGCTATTGTTGTTAGTTGTGACGACGTGTTGTTTTTCTTCGTTGTTTTTGTAATATTTTTCTGTTCTTTAGTTTTGTTATGATTTGTTTGTACTTGTAGGTCTACCCTTTCCTTTCTATTTAGTTATATACACACTTTATATTTATACACTGTGTCGTCATTTGTGTTGTTTTCCCCTCGCAGTTATCATCACAGGTTCTGTGATTATTTTCTTCAGTTTTCCTGTTTAACGTATTTGATTTCTGCGAATGTTTCCATGTTGTCTTTTATAATTGTCCTTTGTTTATGTTGTTGGTTGACATATGCTATAAGGTATATTTGATCATACACTATATGAAGTGCACTTGTGGTATAGAATAAACTGATAGTTTATTATTAGCATTATTATTGTTATACAAGTGAGTATACAAGACCTTACTAAAGGCTTGTCTCCCACAGAGATTGGGATAAAGGGAGCTGGTTATTCAAGTTTATTAAAACTTGCTCTCATTTACTTTGAAATAAATTTCATTGACTTTTTCAGGTAACTAGTCATATATTGTTAGACATTATGTCAACTTTAGATTACTTTATTGAGCTAGGGAAATCCCTAGGCAAGACTGGTGATAAGTTGGAAGAGTATGCTAACAGTCAATATGACAAAGCACAAAAATTGCAGATGCAGGTGGAGGAAAGGAGATTCCAGATGGAAATGGAAAAAGAAGCTGAACAGTGGCAGAGAGAACATGAAGATAAACTCTTAGCTGTGGAGCTGAAAAATAAAGATAAATGAGCTTCAAAGTGATAAGAAAGCTCTTACTGATAAGTTATCAGCAATGAATTCTGAAAATACAATATTAAAGGATAAAATGATGATGTTGATAGAAGATAATAAGAAAGTCTATGACTCTTCTTTTAGTCAGAAGAAAGAGTTAGAAAATGAAGTGAGCTCAATGAAGAACAATCATCTTTGTAGAGAACAGTCTCTTATTAATGAGCTAGAACAAGTCAAAATGGACTATGAGAAATTAAAAGCTCAGGCCAGTCAAGACAAGAAGTCTTATAAAGAAACAATTCTTGAGTTAAGAAGTGAGGTGAATCTTGTGCGAGATATTGAAATAAGGAGGAAGATGGAATCTCTGGATGAGATTAAGGTGTTTAAGAATAAGAAGGATATTGAGATTCAGTCACTATAACTGGAGTTGACACAGTTGAGAGCGAATAAGGTAAAGGATGAGAAAGTGGATGAACCTATGACTACTCATCATAGTGCTATGGAAGCACTAAAACTTGAACTTGTTCAAGAAAAGGCTAAGGTTTTAGAAGCTACATCTCAGACGACAAAGTTGAGAAAAGAGCTTAAAGATAGTATGGCTAAAGAGAAGACTCTTATTTCTCAGTTACAAGACATAAGGTTGGATTATGACAGAAAAATTAAAACCAGCGAAAGAATATACAAAGCTGTTACTAGAGAGAAAGCTATGGCAGAGGTGGAAGTTACAAAACTTCGTAAAAGAGTTGACAGTTTATTAGGTATTGTTTTATACAATAACGTGTTATCTACTACCAAGGTGGATAGACTGAAACATGAACATGATGGTCAACATGTTACGAATGCAAAGAGCCAGCGACAGACACTCGATGCTCATAGTAACACTAAGCAATATGTGAACAAATCTTTTCGTGGAAAATATGGTTTCCCACGGAATAACGATACTGCCTCTAATGGGAGTTGGCGTGAGGCCAACAAAGGTAAATCAAGTTTGGATCACGGTGAGGACTTTGATAAGTGTCATGATAAGATTCCTCAGAGAAACCGTGCATCGAATTTTCAGATTCCTGATAAGTTGGTAAAAGAAAACAAAACTGTTAGTACCCATCGTACTCAGCTCAGACAGTATGATGTACCTATTAAGCACATTGACACAGGGAAAAATAAAAGCAATTTTGCTAAGAGAGATAATCGTGATTGTGGACATTATCAAACGCGTCCATATGATAATAGTTCTTCTTCAAAGAACTGGAGGTAATTTAATTGTCCTCAACATTTTGGTCCTAGTGACTATAAGAACTTTCATAAAGGTTATCAACATTGTAATAATTGTTCTCCAGGACAACAAAAACCACGAAATAGATATTTTGTTCAGAAGAGAAATAACAATCATAACTATGTTAACTGGGGTTCAAATAAGAGCAATGGGCTCAACAGAGATAAGAATTTTGATAGATCTCGTTGTGATGGTAGATCTCAACATGACTCTACTTAACTGTTAAATCTTGGACTTTCTAATATGTCTAGCTTTACAACAGTTCTTTTTTTCTATATCAAAATATGTACACATTTGTAATATATGATATAGTGATTGTATAAACATTTAGCGGTTCACTAATTTTTATTCACCACTAGTCCTTTAATGATTTTTCTTTTGTCAATCATGAACTTATGGTACTTAATATGAAATTGTAATTGAAATTATTGTATACATTGTGTCATTGCCAGTATTTTAGTATGCGTTCGTGACACCTCCCTGGAAATATTTATACTTAGAGAAATACTTTCTCTGAGATGTTGAGATATATTCTCACCGGTCGAGCTATACTTCGACTTTGCCTTAATTTGGCGTTCTAAATTCCTGATATTTCTCATCTGCGCATTATTTGTGCGTTGTGAGCCTATTGTATGTTGCTCTCAGATAAAAAAAAAATGATTTCATTTTTTTTCCCGGGGGGTGTGGTAGTCTGTTGCGCACAGATTCTTTTGTGTGGTAGTCTGTGGCGCACAGAATACTGTTGGTAGGCATACAAATGTAAAGTATAACTATTTGTCTGATGAAAAGCATTTAATTGAGAATCAATAATTCTTAGTCTAAGGGAAATAATTCAGATTGGTCGATGTTGTATTCGGTTATATGGGTTATCTTTTCTTGTGTCACAATCTGGCGTATGAATACTAGATTTACGTCATTTTGCGTCTGGTATGACCAAAACAGATTGGTCTTTGTTACGGTATATGATATTAACGCCGTCTGCTAAAGGTTAGCGGACGTGCAAATGTAAAGGTTAAGACATTTAATATATTGCGATAGATGTTTCAATTATTGAACGCTCCATACACGATCGATTATGACGTGTCTAGCGTTGTTTGGGTCACAGTCGGTAACTAGGAGACGCTACCCTTTGTTACTTGACCGCCAAGCTGAATAGCTGCGTTTTGTTAACCTTCCAATTCAATGGCATGATATAGCCATTTATATGTGCATTTATGATGGACCAGGGTCAGTCCTAGAACTCTACATGAGAGGAAACTTATGGAGGTTAGTGATTAACTAAATCCTTGGAAGGAGAAAGATAATCGTCTACTTTATACGAAGTAATTAGACTCACAGTCTCACTGTCGGCAGGTAGCCATGTCTAGCTGCGCGTGCATATAGCTGTGATGTTCTGACGACAATTACTGCATTGTATCCTTAAACGGACATTGACACGTAAAACAGCAGTCTACGCTATTGATTGATGATGCATGTACCTCATGTGTGAATTGAACTGTTTATGTATGTGTGTAATCCATATTAAATTGTGAAGGACTCGAACCGGAGGCATTATTCGTTGAATCACGTTACACCATTCAACCATTATGAATTATGTATTTTATATCAAGTTGCTGAGTTAATAAGATGAACAGTTGTTTACATCTTGATGCCAAGTTCAGGCATTACGACAAACCAAAGGTGAGGTTCACCCCATTCGCGTACGAATATTAGCACGATCAGAATTCAAGCAACACAACCAGTAACCACACACGAAAGTCCTTCAACAAAAGTGGTGGCCAGTGTGGGGAACGACAGAAAAAAAGAAACAAACTTCTGTTCCTTACGCACATGTTAACCACAAATATTTACGATCAATTTTCGATCACATGATCCAGTCGAAGATGACGCAGTACTCATACTCATTATAATGCCTAACAACGTGACGTCACCGAAAGTCGTGTAGGTGAAATGTCGGAGAAACCAAAGCCGTTTCTAAGTCTAACCAGGGGAAACATGAGCCATTGAAGCAAACACACGATATGGACTACAGGAGCAGACAGTCAGGGGCATTAGCCTAGCTGTTGACGACCTCTAGCACTGATCTAAGCAACGGAAAAGATAAGTCTAGTTGTTTTAATACTGTCGTCATTGCAAACAGTAATACTGAGTCCATGCCTTTTGCCTGCATAGGCATGTCTTTTCTGAATGTGTTTCATGTATTTTTTTGGGTTGTTTTAATGTGTTGTTAATTAGCGGGCCGGTTGGAGGGAACTGAAATCTCTGGGGAATGTCGCGAACAGCTGACCACCTAGATTTCAGTCGGTCTTAGGGCAGTTAAACGATTGCACTTTTGGAAGCCCCATTGAGGTTTGCCATTGGACTGTCTGTCCAAATCTGCTGTCGTTTGACGATTTGTGTTAGCTGTACCGTTCTGTAGATAACTGGTGTATTTTATTTGTACTAAGTTCACAGTTTTATTCAGTTTTGTATCATGTTCGTTAACTATTTCGTCCAGTCTACTCTTACTATCAATTTATTTTATGATTGTTAAATGATTCGTCCGTTATGAGTCCTGTGATGTCATCATTTTTTGCAGTCATTTTTTTGTGTGTACTTTGCATATTCAGTTGACCTCGGGTCAATCTTTGACCCTTCGTTTTCCGTGTGACACTTCCGCTTGTTTTATTTAGTTCATAAATTCATTTTTAATTGTGAAAATGTCTTGTTTGCGTCTTGACATTGTTTGTACCCTTTAGTTGCATCATTGTTTTGTTTGTCCTCATGATATATATTAAATGCTACATTAATAATATAACATTATATTCAATAATACACTTGTAATTTAATTTAATTAATTTTTTCTGACATTTAAGGTTAATATGGGACATTGCATAATTATGCAGTGATAGTCCAAGAAATTAGCACTGCAATTTATAAGAGATGCCTAGGGCATAATAATATAATATATATATTGACCAAATAAAATAATCTTATAGTCTACCTTTGAGGTAATAGACCCATTGTATATTATTTAATATACTTTTCTAGTATTAAGAGAGTGACTTAGTACATTGAACAATATAATTACTAGGAATCATACCCAACATTATTGGATATTGAGATTAATTGTGTGATGTAATTACATTATAGTTAACAGATATCATAACTATTTATGATATAGTTAGTACTTAGATACAATATTGTTACAAAATATTGTCTATTGGTTGAACTTAGATATAAGAGTTCAGTACTATTGTGATTATTTATATTGAATATTCCTAAGTTGAGTAAGTATAATAATTACTCTGAAGCTACTATTGACTATTTTAATCAGTAATTACCAATAATTACTTACCAGATAAAAGTCAAAATGCTTACTATAGACCATTTCGTTAAAATTGGTAAGGAATATGGTTATAAATCTCAAGAACTTCGTCAGTTTGCTGAGGCAGAACTGGAAAAACATAAAGCAGAAATAGAGGAACAAAAGGCTGCATTAAAGAAAGAGGAGGAGGAACGTGAGATGAAGCAAATTGCCAAGGAAAATAGATTAAGAGAAATTGCTCAACAGGAAGAAGAGAATAAATTGAAACGAGAGGAAATTATTTTTCAACAAGAAATGGAATTGGCGCGTATTAAATTGGAGACAGCAAGATTACAAGCACAAAGTGCTGATGCAAACCAGAATAATAACGCACAAAATGGATCGTCATCCAGCCAAACTAAACATTTCTACAACTTTAAATTACCCACTCTCAACTTAAACGTGGACGACCTTTCATCGTTCCTGTCACGTTTTGAACAGACTTGCAAAACAAATCATTTGCCTGAAGAGTCATGGGTACTCAAGTTAAATGAATTCTTGGTTGGAGAACCATTGACGGCTTCTCAAAATGCTGACCCATCATCAATAGCAAATAACTACGGTGCTATTAAGTCCTTGCTTTTACGAAGGTTTCACCTGGACGAGGAACACTGTAGGTTGAAATTTAAGGGAATTTTACCTGAATCTCCAAAAGATTTTGCAGGATTCATTGCGAACATACGCAATACATTTAATAGATGGGTTGAACTGGCAGAAGTCAACAAATCATACGACAAATTAGTTGATTTACTACTACGGGATAAGGTATTATCTTCGGTTAGCCAGCCATTTTTTGCATATTTGCAGGAGCGTAAACCAGGTACTATCGACGAGTTAGAAAAAATTTCTTTAAACTACTGTTCGGCACATCCGAATGCAACCATTTCTAACTCCTCATTAAGAGAACCTCTACCTGTGGCGTCTAATATGGCCTACAATCATGATAACAAACAAAGACATCACAGTGTAGACAGAAGTAGGTTCCAAAGAAATCACAATGTTAACTTTCAGAAGGGACATAATAATGATTTCAACAATAATAATGAGTTCAACAGAGGTAGATCACGAGATAGAAATTATTCACCTCAAACAAACTACCACAATGGTCAACATAACACTAATTATAATCGATCACATACTCCCAATAATAACAATAACTGGAATGGTAATAATCATGGCTCGAGACATCGAGATAATAGTTACTATAGAGGACGACGAGATAATTCTAACAATTATACTCGGAATCGATCTCATTCTCGGGGATCATCTCATTACAACCATAATACAGGGGCGGCAGTTACAAATAATACTACCCCTATAGCTCAGGTCCCACTTGACAATAATACAACACAGTTTTCTGCTGCATGTTTTGCTATTAATTATAATGTGGCAAATAGTTGCCAACAATGCAATCTTATTTTTCAGAAGGCGAAAGAAACAGTGCTTAACTGCGGACATATTATACCACAGGTAGGTCTTGCAGTCAACGATGGAACAGGCTTACTAATTTTTAACAGGGGATTAGTTAATGGATCCGTCGTCTCAGTGCTGAGGGATTCAGGATCCACGACGATTGGTATACGTCAGTCGCTGGTACATCCTAGCTGTGCGACAGGAGAATATGTACGCTGCATGACATTTGGTGGAACTATTGAGTTTTACCCCACAGCTCTTGTCCATGTTAATACACCTTTCTTTTCAGGACAAGTTAAGGTATGCATGCTTCAGAATCCAATTGCAGATCTGATGTTGGGACGCATCCATGGTAGTAAGGATTGTTCCCCACAGGAAATTGATGAATGGGAATTAAAGAATGTGCAATCTTATTGCAATGCTAACGCTGTCATTGCAACAGCTACATTACGGGCCAACAAAATAAATACATGTGGCACAGTTTTCTCCAATTTCAGTCTCAGTACCATTCTGGAAATCGATAAGGAGAAGGATAAGACTCTCCTACAGGATAAAAAGTATACTAAACTACCAGTCCATCCTAGGAAGATTAGAAAATCATTTCGAGGCAGATATACCTTTTCTCAAGAGAATACTGCCAAGTCAGAAAATAAATGTTGGCGACAAGATCGTATTAACAGTGATCTGAATGAAATTGTTGAAAATGGGCAAAGAGAAAATATCCCAGACAAAGGTAATGATGGTGAAGTTCTTATGAACTTAACTAATAAAATTAGGACAAATAAATATGTCAATCATTATGAGACATCATCTCATAAGACTACCATACCCAAAAGATTAAATAGAAGAACTATTTATCACGTTAGTGACACTGATCCCACTTACATTGGGAAGGGTGCATATTCTCGCACCGTGTTAGTGCGCAATCTGCCACAAGGTACCAGATGGCAGGCACTTAGCAATTTCTTTAATGACACGGCAGACGTTATGTTTGTACGGTTGTTGTCACCTACCAATGACAGGTATGGTGAAGCGATAGTTACATTTCGTAACAATAGAGATGCTCGAATGGTCATCGAGCATGATAATGGTGCTTACTTTAACCATCATTGTCTACGGTTACAATTAGTACCTAATGCTGCGTCACGCAGATAACATGCTATGGTAATACAATTGTCTCATATCATTGATGACTCATAATAGTCATTCATCATTTCTTTTCTTTAATGGTCCTTACAAAGTCATTGATAAAATTTCCGACGTTGATTACGTCTTAGATATCAAGGGACACAAAAAGATATTTCATATTAACATGCTCAAGCAATTTCATACACGTCCTGAACACTTACAGTCAATTTTTCATGAACTAGATGACAACACAGTATCTACTTGTTATTATTCCAACTTATCCGTCATCCAGGAAGAAGAATCTTCTTTTCCTGAGATACAGTTACCGTTACCGGTACCAGTAGTTCAACCTACTGAATCTTGGCGGGATGTAACCATCTCTTCAACGGTTACACCGCAACAGCGTCTACAGATTGCTAATCTATTACAATCTTATCCAGATGTGTTGACCGACGTCCCGGGTCGCACATCGGCTATTAGTCATGACATTACTCTCAACGATGATACACCTATTCGTGTACATCCCTATTCGGTTCCTTTACATTTCCTTGCTAAAACTACTAAGGAACTTGAACAGATGTTGTCTCTGGGAATCATTGAGACTAGTAATTCGCCATTCTCTTCTCCATTAGTGATTGTCCGGAAGAAGGACAATAACATCAGACTATGTGTTGATTATAGGAAATTAAATGCTAAGACTATAGTTGACAGCGAACCACATCCACTTATCGACGACTTACTGCCACGTCTATCCAACGCAACTATATTTAGTAAGATAGACTTAACTAAAGGTTATTGGCAGATACCACTGACCGAAAAGGCTAAGTACTACACCGCATTTTCCACTCCACAAGGTCTATACCAGTGGAATGTGATGCCTTTTGGGCTTGTTAATGCGCCAGCTACCTTCATTCGCCTGATGCGACAAATTTTATCAGGTAGACCAGACGTTATTACATATATTGACGACATATGCTTGTTCAGTTCGTCGTTTGAGGAACATGTTTCGGGACTTAGATATGTTTTCGACACTCTAAGGAATTATCATCTAACTGCTAAACCTACAAAGGTTCAGATCGCGTGTAATGAGATAACCTTTTTGGGACATATCATTGGATCGGGATATATCCGAACGTTACCTAGTACAGTCTCCAAAATTCTAAACATAGCAGTTCCTCAGACGAAGAAACAGGTCAGGAGTTTGTTAGGACTTGTTCAATATTACAGTAGATTCATACCAAACTTGTCATCCATCACGGCTGTATTGTCTTCATTGTTAAAAAAAGACATGCCGGTGAAGGTGACATGGACTGGTATATGCAATGAAACTTTCAACAAAATTATAAATTTGTTCTCGCATGAACCAATTTTAAGACTTCCCGATGCTTCCAAAAGATTTTTCTTACGAACAGATGCTAGTAACTACGGCATTGGTGCATGCCTGCTCCAGAACCATGATGGCGTTCTACATCCTACCGTATATATTTCAAGAAAGCTAAAGCCGGCAGAAACAAAGTATTCCACAGTGGACAAGGAACTTTTGTCAGTTATATGGGCAATAACTAAACTTGAAAAGTTTTTGCTTGGTGCTCCATTCACCATCCAAACTGACCAACGTGCTGTAGCATCTTTGCGTCGATCTAACCACAAGAGCCAAAAACTCGCCAGATATGCAATCATCCTACAGCCATTTGAATTCTCCATTGAACATATTCCTGGCACTGAAAATATTGTGGCGGATGCGTTGTCACGTAATCCTATTGACGACGAATGATCAACATTGACATTCCTAAAACACGTCAATCATCACTACATTGGATATAACGAAGTATCAACTATAAGGGAACTAACCTTGCCTTCAATTTAATATTTATAAACACTATATGCATCACAGAATTGAACTAAAGACAATCAAGGTATACATATTGACATTAAAACTTCGTCTAACGTCCATACACAATATATGAATATTCGTTGAACAATCATGGAACAATATCTGACGACAAGTCGAACTTATTATCCTATGTGCACTTAATTCTTGGATGCTGGGATAAATGACATTTCTTTCCAACGTAAACGTTTGAACATTTTTGCCTAAAAGAATTCATCAGGATCAAGACTACGGATGGATCATCATATCCTATACTAATTAATTAGTTAACTTAACTTCTTAATTGAATTATTATCAATAAAATGAAATGTGAGAAAAAAATGAAATGAAAGAACAAAAAAAGAGAACGAAATATAAAAAGAAGAAATTATGAAAAGAGAAAATAAATCTCACACAAGTATTAGATTAATATTTTTTTAAAATGTACCTATACGTTATTTAGTTAGTTAAATTAGATAGTTATTATTCACTAACACTTAACACACACAATTAAGTTAAACTTATATTCGAATTTCTTTCTATTTCTTCTCACTTATTTTGTCTTTTCTTCTCTCATAACATCGCGTTACATTAGAATCTTAATAATTTAACTCTTAGTTTAATTAATTAATTTAATTTTAATTAGTCAAATTAATTCCTATATGACATACTAATACGACAGACCTTACTTTAATTTAACTCTATCATTCACTATTAACATTGGACATTTTATTTAGTTGATATAATAATATGTATAATATTGATATATAATGTGATTAATGTTAGATGACTATGACAAATAGTTAGTTGACATGACCGCGACACGGTTCTACTCAGAACATCGTCGGCCATATGTCACGATTGTGTTAAATTTTTTTTTGAAAAATTGTTAAGTCGGATAGATCTTGAAAAAAAATCTATCGATTTTTTTTCCCCGGTGTACAGGGAATTGTTACGGTATATGATATTAACGCCGTCTGCTAAAGGTTAGCGGACGTGCAAATGTAAAGGTTAAGACATTTAATATATTGCGATAGATGTTTCAATTATTGAACGCACCATACACGATCGATTATGACGTGTCTAGCGTTGTTTGGGTCACAGTCGGTAACTAGGAGACGCTACCCTTTGTTACTTGACCGCCAAGCTGAATAGCTGCGTTTTGTTAACCTTCCAATTCAATGGCATGATATAGCAATTTATATGTGCATTTATGGTGGACCAGGGTCAGTCCTAGAACTCTACATGAGAGGAAACTTATGGAGGTTAGTGATTAACTAAATCCTTGGAAGGAGAAAGATAATCGTCTACTTTATACGAAGTAATTAGACTCACAGTCTCACTGTCGGCAGGTAGCCATGTCTAGCTGCGCGTGCATATAGCTGTGATGTTCTGACGACAATTACTGCATTGTATCCTTAAACGGACATTGACACGTAAAACAGCAGTCTACGCTATTGATTGATGATGCATGTACCTCATGTGTGAATTGAACTGTTTATGTATGTGTGTAATCCATATTAAATTGTGAAGGACTCGAACCGGAGGCATTATTCGTTGAATCACGTTACACCATTCAACCATTATGAATTATGTATTTTATATCAAGTTGCTGAGTTAATAAGATGAACAGTTGTTTACATCTTGATGCCAAGTTCAGGCATTACGACAAACCAAAGGTGAGGTTCACCCCATTCGCGTACGAATATTAGCACGATCAGAATTCAAGCAACACAACCAGTAACCACACACGAAAGTCCTTCAACAGTCTTGCTTAAAATGTTTATGGCCCGAATTTATATTTATTCCTTGTCTATTTAAGGTGATTCGGTCTTATATCTTTGTATCTTTGTATTTCTATGTCGGACTATTTTGTGAGCTGAACTCTGGGGAGAAAGGCTTTTCTGCGCATGCGTCGATTTGGATGTCGACAGTGAAGGCTGTCATGTCGTCGCTGCTACGGGCTGGTCGATTAGAAAGTTTGAAGATTGATCTCTGTGATCTATTCTAGGAAGGAGATTGTTTCTCTGTATGACTGTAGTATCAGAGATTCTCCTAATGTTCATTATTAACGCCAAGGAACGGCGTGCGTTATTCGCTAGTGTGTTTGTTCCTAAAGCAAGGTAAAACCAAACCCTTTTTGCTGTACTTTTTTGCTAAGCCTAGATGAGCAGACGTATTATCGTACATCTAGGATTATTGACTACAGATGAAGATGACGTGTTATCTAGCAGCACTAGATTATTTGATGTAACCAACCTTATTGATTGCAGAATGTATAGAAGCCCAATGAGGACATTTATGTATGAATCACGGGTTAATTCTGCTTCATAATCTTTCATCCAGGGTGAGCGAAGCTCACGGAGGAGAGAGCCATCTTTGGGATCCAGCTATTGCCCTAAGCGGATCATCGTCGGAGAACAGAAAAGGTCTTATTATCTGATGATGGTACACAGATATATATATATATATATATATATATATATATATATATATATATATATATATATATATATATATATATATATATATATATATATATATATATATATATATATATATATATTATGAAAACCTACTACTGTGGTTTAAGATTGTTACTATAAACATATGCTGAATTTAACGCCTGAAAGACTTAGTCAGACGAGGGTCTGATAAGGAGCCATTATGAATCAATATTTGTTAGCTGACGCGATTAGTCAGTTGAGGAATGAGACGATAGACAAATCAGAGTATTATGTGTTTGCCTCCTATCGTTTCATTGTATCCAGATGCGATACAAATGCCAGTTCGATGTTGTCACCTATTTATCAAATGTACGAGGATTTGTTGCCAACCTTTCAAGTGACTGTAGCTATGTGTCAGTGTGTGCGTCCTATTAAATGTCTGAGAAATCTTACAGTGGTTCCAGCAGTTATTGACTACTATGCATATGATTGGAGTGAGTGTCCTGTGTACTAGTAGAACTATCATCCATTCGCGTCCTCATTAATTGATGTCTCCACTCACACATTCATTCAAGCCACACGCATCTAACAGTACACCTTGTCAGGGCCCCAACATTCGGTGGCCTGACCTATTTAACTAAGAGTGTGACTAGACGAGCAGTATCTACAACCTGGCAGTGGTTAGCGCTTGGAACGAACACCACAGAAACTGGAAGAAAACAACGCAACACAGACGCGTTTTATAGTGCTGTTATTTTGGTTGGTAGCAATCGCCCGAAGTTTCTCGGGTAATCCGTCACTATGCGTGCGGCACCTTTCGGTTTTACGTTTGAAGACTGGTTTGTGTGGATCGGGGTCATGGCCAGATACGTCAATACAATACGAACATGCGTGCGGTGGTCTTGCAGCTCTCGAGTTGTAAAAATCGGCTGTGTCCGTCCAGTGTTTTTTTTTATTAATTTTTGTTAGTTGCCGGGAATGCAGATTATTACAGTGACAGTGAGTTTCAAGTTGTAAGTTAATTAGTATTTCGGAGATAATTGACATATACCCCTAATAACTATCCTTGCGTAATTAAATATAGTTGGTTTTTAAATTAAGAGGGGAAGAAGTTAAATAGTAGGCTTACATATTCATTTTAAGTAGCAGCACGCCTAGCTCGCATTACCAGGATACCCACTGCATGGCGCTCTCTCTTCCAAACCTCTACACTTCACGGTAGAAGAGGAACGACTAAGTAAGTATATATATATATATATATATATATATATATATATATATATATATATATATATACAGTGGCGGATCTACTATGAAACTAATGAAGCTTAAGCTTCAGGGCCCCTAATCCTGGAGGGCCCCCAAAAGCGACTTTAGTCCAAATTGCTTATACCCAAACTTCGTTGCTGGTTGCGAAGGGGCCCCCATAACAGTTCAAGCTTCAGGGCCCCAAAAATGTAGGTCCGCCACTGTATATATATCGTTACGGACTGAATGTCTATGGAGAAGATGGTCTCAGTTTAATTGAATATCAAATTACGAGACTGTCCAAATTTGGAACGTAATTCTCGCGTAAGTCCCGAGCACACCGTACATTTGAATGAAATGTTTGAACTTTATTTTGTTATACAACAAAATGTTTAAAGCTGATCACAATTTTAAGCCATGGGGGGGGGGGGGGGGGGGGGGGGGGGGGGGGGGGGGGGGGGGGGGATAACTGTCAGGCCTAACATTTGATGACTCAGGCGTCAACAGTGAGGAATGCAGTTAGCGACCCATAGCTAGACTGCTTGCGTCAGGGTCAGCGAACCAGAGCTGACCAAGACCCTACTCCACCTCCAAGTGGTGGTCCTGGAAACAGGCTGCATTACTGCAGTCTGGCTGGGTGAGTAGGGATCGAAGAGGAAAGGCTAACCCGGGCCCAAAAATGCCGTGCTGATGTTGGATGTGTCGGCCGAAAGGCGCAAATATCGCAGCTTTTCTGTAAATGGACACAACGCAACCATCGTCCTTTTCAGGACGACGAAGAAGAAGAAGTTTCAGGAGAACTGCCAAGTCTCGCTCTAGGCGGAGATTAGCAGGGACTTTTTTTTTATGTTTACCCTTTCCCGTAGTGAGATTCCATTATAACTTATAAAAATTATTTTTGTTGTCTATTTCTAGGCCTACCTAACCCTAGTTTTTTTTTTTTTAACTATGTAAAATTTAACTATATTTTTATAATAGTTTTGTTCATTATTTTTAATAATTTGTTTATATGTTCTGATTTTACCACCGCATACTCCGCCTCCTCTGCACCGACATTCGTTTCTCATTTCTACTACAGTAGTTAGATCTCCGAATCTCGATGTCATTATTAATTAATTAAAAGCGAACATTTGTTTTATATTATTTATAAGGGAAATGTCGCATTAAATCTATGACGGGTTTTAATTAAGATATATAGTGTGTATAGTTTTATATATTTGACATGTAAATACTTACTTAGTCATTCCTTTTATATCCTGTGGTGTAGAGATTTGCCACAGAGAGAGAGAGAGAGAGAGAGAGACAGAGATAGATAGATAGATAGATAGATAGATAGATAGATAGAGAGAGAGACAGAGATATATAGATATATATATATATATATATATATATATATATATATATATATATATATAGAGAGAGAGAGAGAGAGAGAGAGATACTATCATATCGGCTGTCTTCCTCCTGGTCTGGTTCCAACCTAGTCCTCGGTTCTTCAGAGATTGTCTGATGTTGTTCTCCCAGCGAACTCTAGGTCATCCTGGAGGTCTGGATATTAGTTTTCCATATTTGTCGTAGTAACCGATCTTCTCCCATTCTGCAGACATGGCCAGACTAGTGCCCCTAGATCTATATTATATGATAAAGGGGCACTAGGCCAGACCATCGTAGTTAGGGCTGTTCTACTTGGGCCTGCAGGGGCTAGGTTTTGAAGACTTGCCGTAATATATAGATATATAAAGACCTACAAGCTGAGAGAGAACCAGAAGTTAAGACCAGGTATCGGGGATTTATTGCGACAGCGGTGAGAAACCTCGAAGAACGATCACATGACACATAGACTCTCTGGCTTAAATTTAAGAACATCATAAAAGCAGCTGCAGCAGAAGCATGTGGTGAAGTCCGACTTGGGAAGAAGGGACAGAGGACACCTTGGTGGACAGAGGAAGTTAAAGAGAAAATAAGAGAGAAGAACAAGGCATGAAAACAATACTAAGAAGCTAACAACACAGACGGAAAAAACATATGAATATAGAGAATATATGATGCTCAGAACAGAAGGAAAGAACAAGGTGGTAGCCGCAAAACAGAAATTCTGGGAAGAATTTGGAGAAAAGCTAGAAAAAAGATGATTAAGAAAACTAGAAATTGTTCCACAAGACCCTAAAGAACACGAGCAAAGGACAACAGTGCTATCTTAAATTTATAAAGGACAAGCAAAACAAATTGCTTACTGCCTCAAAGGAAGTAATAGGAAAAATTTTCTCATACCTCCTTGGTGATGAGTAAGAAATGATAAACACTTTCACAGAAGAGGAAACCAATGGTTATGAAGATGGCAGAACTGAAAACAGTGTAATGAAGTATAAAGCAGTTGATAGCTTAAGTTTAGAAATGTAAATTTTATTTATCATAAGAAAATTCACCACAATCACAAATTTGAATATCAATTACATATAAATACACATAAGTTAATCAATTACTAAAAAAATAGACCCATAGGTGTAATCCCTTCCCCCTCTGTTGAGCCCACGATCCCGTTAGAAGAAAAGTTATAGCCCCCAAAGAGTCAGATTTATACACTATGGTCTAGGATTTCCCTCTACGGTTAAGAACAGAGTTGATATATTAATCTATTCTAAGAGGAAAACTTCATTAGCAACAAACTTGCATAAAGAAATTACAACGTGGGTGCATAAATTATACCATAAGGGAATCACTGAGTCCTGCTTTCTCTCTGTTCATTCACCAGTGGCCACTGACATGCTTTCTTACCTACAAACTTGATGTCTTGCACCTTCAGGCGCAAACTTTAGGGCACACAAACACCGTGAATCCGTGTTCTTATTGATAAAGAGAACCCCAGCTCTGCAGATACAGGTTTCATCCAATGTTCCGGGGAGCGTTCACTTCACAACTATATTTTAGGATTACTGTTTATGTCACAGTTCAGGTAAGAAATTTTAAATGGGCTCACAAGTTCAGAATCTCGAGGTTTCCAGTAATTAGGAAATGACAGGTTCGTAACTTATCTCAATTAAAAATTATTGGTCACACCACAATTAGTCAAACGTCGGAAATGTTAATGTTTGTAATTTGCCACAGGGGCTGAATGTACATGAAATTTAGGGAAGAAATATAATCTGGCTCAATAGGCCCAGTTACTTCATTTAGTCTTAAAGTTCGTGAGATGGGTACTCTGTTTCCTTCTGAATGCAAACACAATGCCAGACAGGTTGTAACTTGGACCCCTCGTGTTTAAGTACAAAAATGTTTCTTCTAGGTTATTCTCATATATACTGAAAAAACCGCTGGTAGGTTTAGGGTTTGACCCAGATATGTTATAAGGAAAAGTACAAAATACTTAACCATAACAGTATTCACAATCCTATCCTACCTCACGTAAAAATATAATATACACTTCGGTTATTTAACTAAATCAGAAACTATAAGCTTAGAGCTTGTCTCATCGTTTAAAACTCCCGTGAAATAAATTCTAGTCATTAAAAAAATCAACCATCATGAATTAGAAATAAATACATATCTCGTCAACACTCATGATGAATCAGTGCATTTACTTAGATAGTTAAACTATTCACTGACTGGTTACTAGCAGTAATAACATTTAAATTATAGTTTAGCTAGAAATATTATTATTCCGCTATCCACTGTAACACAGTAAACTTAGAGAATTATCAAATGACAGACCTATTCTAGTAAAACACTGCACAAAACCTAGAGAAATATAATTTATACTAACTAGTGAAATCACACAAACTACTAGTAATTACCACAAGCGCAGAAGTAAAACGATCTCCAATCGACAAACTAATAGATACTTCTATTGTAAGAGATCTTAGAAATCGACAGCTAGATGTTTAGTTTGCAATTCTGGCGGTATTGGGTGAATTTTAGTTAGATTTCTCGGGTATATATCTCTCTGAAATCAAAGGGAATGTTACGTCTATAACCCAAAACAGACTCAATGCCAGATGTTGGCACCTTTGGAAAATCTACATAAATTCTATCTCATTCTGCGAATCAAACAACTTTTATCGCACCAATGCCGAAGCCAAGTCTCTATTAAGATCTAGATAAAATAGAATCTACATATATTATCGCCTCACTCTCGCCATCTGCAGAAGTGGTCATAAATGAATTTTAGCGAGAGACTTTGATATGGCGGTTCGCATCTTGTAAATTAACTTACAACGAACGAATCCAGGCAAAGGTACTAGACAATTGTCTCCCCTTTCCATCACTGACTGATCTCATTACAGCGATTTTTATGATCGCTGCCGAGATAATTATAGGTGAGCTGGACCAGGTCTGCTCGTAAACCTGCATCAAAGAGAATGCAATTAAATGCTAACAGCCATAAACTGCTTGCTAAATTAGAAAAGAAAGACAGAGGTCTGAATTGCTAACAATCTAGCGTATGCGAAAGAAAGGTAAAAGAGCGAAAGAAAGGTAAAAGAGAAGTGTAGAATAAAGAAAAGATATATGAAATCTGTTAATCATAATATCTCTGCCACAGTGGGTCGATTGGCTGATTAATCAGGATAAGCCCATTGTCATCCTGCCAGTTTTCAAGCTCCTCACCTCTCCTGACCATGTGATCATAGCCCCAGCTCTGTGAGTGGCTGTTGAAGTCTCTGCATACAATCAGTCTTTTTTTTGCTGGGATTGTATCTAGTGCGGTCGCTCGGACAGTAGTAGTTGAGCAGGTGGAATTCTGAACTTTCTGTCCTGAGATGAAGCATCTGGTATTCCGCCCCCTCCATATATGTTTCAAGCTGACATGCACTGATGTTATTACTCACGAGTGTCAGTATTCCACCCTTTCGCCTGTCTATTCGGTCAGATCGGTAGCACTGGTAGCCTCTGATTTTGAAGGCTATGTCTTTGTTGAGGTGGGTTTCTTGCAAGCAACATACATTTACTTGCTCTTCATTCAAGATATTTTCGAGCTCTAATTTTTTGCTGTAGCCGTCTTTTTTACTATTGACGCCTTCAGCATTCCAGTGCATTATTTTAAATGGTCTTTTCTTTGCTTGGCCAGTAGCTCTATTCTCATGCCTCCTGGCTCCACGGGGCAATTGAGAAGGACCCCCAGTAGTAGGGGTTGGGCCCTTCCGAGGCAGAGGGCCCAGCACTGCGCCGGCCTGGGTGTCCGTCACAGGGCGAGTGCCATAATGTTTTGCAGATATAGGCATATTTCCATTGCGCGTGTGCGTGGCATCCTGATAGCTGTGGTGCGCCTCTTGGCTGGTTGCCTCCGTCTTCAGCACCTTGACTTGCTAGGGCAGACTGTCTTGCTCGAGTGTAGGAGGGTCTGGCCAGTCTTGGTTTTTCAGCCGCTTATGGCTGTACTTGAGCCCCATCTCCACGTCAAGGAGCTGGCGTCGATCGGGACTTTGAGAATAATAGTTGAACAAAGTCTGGAATGGAATTCACCACTATATATTAGATTTGTGGACTACGATGAGGCATTTGACAGTGTAGACACAGAATCACTTTGGAAATCGATGAGGCATTATGGAGTTCCCCTGAAGATCATTAATCTAATAAAGAAAACATTTGAAGACATGACATGCAGAGTTCTTCATGAAGGACAGCTTACAGAACCGTTTGGGATAAGAATGGGAGTGCGACAGGGATGCCTCTTGTCTCCATTTCTTGTCTTACTAGCAATAGACTGGGTTATGAGAACATCGACAACACACAACAGAAATGGAATCCAGCGGACTATCTGGATTTTGCTGATGACTTGGCTCTTCTGTCCCATAAATGTAGTCAGATGCAGGACAAATTGAAAAAAACTCGATGAGTGGTCACAGCAATTGGGTCTGAAAATACACGGGGAAAAGACAAAAATAATGAGAATAAATGCAGGTAATGATAACAGGGTTGAACTTGAAGAAACACCAATACAAGATGTAGAATCGTACACATATCTTAGCAGTAATATAGACAAAGTTGGAGGGACAGACAATGATATAAAAATAAGAATACAAAATGCAAGGAGCTGTCATTGCATTGGGAAATATATGGAGATCAAGAGAAATCAAGTCCAACACGAAAATAAGAATCTTCAATTCAAATGTGAAGTCAGTTTTATTATGTGGCTCTGAAACATGGAGAACAACCAAAAAGCTACAGACTTTCATAAATGGATGCTTGCGTAGAATAGAAGGATTAAAATGGTATGACAAGGTTACCAACGTGGAACTGATGACAAGAACCAGTGGAACAAAAGATGAGAAGACGACGATGGATAGGACACACACTGAGGAAACCTGTTGATAGCATTAAAAGGCAGTCCTTGTTCTGGAACCCCCAGGGTGGGAGAGGCAGAGGTAGACCAAGAGGCACATGGAGAGGAGAGCTGGAAACAGAGGTGAAAATGATGAGAATGTGGAAAGAACTTGAGATGATGGGTTCCAATCTAGTCCTCGGTCCTTAAGAGATTGTCTAATGTTGTCCTCCCAGCGGACTCTGGGTCATCCTGGAGCCCTGGCTCTTAGTGTCCTACACTTGTTGTGGTAGCCGATCTTCTTCCAGTGTTTGAAATTCGCCCAAAGAAACTTCTGATTTTGAGAATATTTCGGTTTTCAAATAAAAATATACGGACCTGAGCAACATAAGTCACATCAGCCACTGCAATACACTTGGCTTAAGGATGAAAACCTCAGCTTCCCGCAACTGTTCATGGCAGGAGCAGGTTGAAAAAGCAAAGTAAGTTCAAATACGTTCAGAGATCAAGCTAGGTATGACCAGATATTCAGAGTATAATTCTATGTTTACATGAGAGGTACAGATTTGTTCCTCATCAAGATTTAATTACAGTGGGATACGGTGAGATAAAATTGAGTGTAACATATATAGTTTTTTTTTTTTTTTGTTGCTTACTCATTTCATTCATGCAAAAAACAAAAAACCAAACCCTTAGACCAAAAACAACAATGCTATAATTTATTTACATTTAATTTTGACATGAAATTTTTACTCAACTACACAGTAAGCTCTGAAGAGATCAGGTGATAAATCACACTATTACATGAGAAATCGAAGAGATCTCATAAAATAAATCACAAGATTATATGATAGGTCTAAAACACTTGACATACGATAAGCCTTGATATTTATTTGTTGTTATTTGCTCCATGCACAAATAATGAAGCATGTGGAATTCTTACACCAAACAGTCCCACCTCCATATTCATAAAAACATCATCGTCTTTCATTTTTTTTATTGCTTAAGGAGCACTGTTATTCATAACGTGGTTCTGAAGAGTGTAAGGCAACAATGCTGCAGCCCCCCCCAGCCTGTGTTTTCAAACTTGTATATGAGAGTTTAGAAGACTCAATATGGACACATCAACGAACATACCCAGTTTGTAGGATGCAAAGGACTTCATGCTGCTCGTGCATGAAGCACAGGGCTAGAAAACTAACCAAGACCATGAGGCACCTGGAAGCAGTTGATCTCTGATCTGAGTGATCGACTGACCACAGTAGCAGCCAGACACCACAGTTGCCACTATAGTGCAACATGCTGTGAATCCAACACTGCATACTAAGCTTGGAGGAATCACTCGAGCCTCAGACTTTACTCCGACTTTTACCTGGTCAATAGCACACCTTATACAGAGAAACAATACAACTTGCGAAAACATACAGATACCACTACATGGCATTGGGCCGAAGGGCAAGAGCCCAAGCGCCGCTGGATCGACAACAACAACCTGGTCCATTGCAAAGAGGAGGATCCCACAATGGATATCTGTCAGATAAGGGGAGCTTGGAAGTGGTTCTCTGCAGAATGTGATGGTCCTTGGGAAAGCCCTTAACCAGAGCAGTCTTTTTGTCATGCATATTTGTAGAGCCTCCCTGGATGGCGGAAAATGCAAAGTATGCCGCCCCCAGCTCTTTTCCCCGGCTAACTTGAAACCAGATGTGAGTATTCTTTACATGTATGCCTAGCCAGAATGGAATACCCAGGAAAGAAACTCAACCTCATAACTCCCAATTCAATAAGTTGTGGAACAGCGGAGAAGCCAAAGGAAAACTAATGTCAACTTGGTAGCAAGAGTGATAAGCTCAGCAGCACTACCTAAACCACAACAAATACCAAACATGTGCTGTACTGTACAATATTCTGGCTAGACGGTCATCTCTGTCCAACACAAGACTACTGACACTGGTTTTCTGAACTGCTAGTGTTTATACAGTTGTCACTTTTAAATTTAAAAAAAAAATATCATTATTTCCAGAATTTATGAACAACTTTATTTGGAAATAATAAATCTGTGCTGCTCAACTCCTCATAAAGCATATGACTTCAACCACATATCATCTCCAGGACATTTCCTCATGTTCTTTCAACGATTTTGTACTATTTTTATTCCTGCCACTGGCTTACATCTCCAGGTGTTAGCCTTCCTTCATTTCTTTTAACCTACAAGTTCCAGAACACTGATTGCCCTGTGACACTATTAAAATAACTTTCTCAGTGCGTGTTTTTTACTCATCCTACGTCTTTTCCTCACATCTAGTTACACCAGTAATTGCTTGGTCATTTTCATTTTATATTTAACTCTTAAAACATACACTAAACAAAATGTTTTACATTTCTATTTCAATGCACATAACATGGCTACTTTACATATTAACTCTTCCAGCACCAAATAAAAAGTGGGTTTGGCCATGCAAAAATTACTACCCTAGTGTGTGTTAATAGTGGTCTTTAGCAAACATATTTTTGTGACACTCATGTTCATAAATACCATTGGACATGAAGATAAATTATGTAGTTTACTGATGTGCTTAGCATGTGTAAGTGCTTTCTTTAAAAAAAATTAGCTACAAAAAGTAAATTGGAGGCTGTAAGATAAAATAATGGAAAAAAAAAACTAACACTGTATCCCACATAAACATCAAAAGAAAATCCTCCAAAATACATACAAAAAATATTCTAATAAAGTACAGTTCAATTTTTTTATTTGAAATCCTCGGGAAATAGTTATGTCACATTACATATATGTTACATGACATATATGCCATGGACACGTAAATGCAGGAAGTTGAGAAGTAAAATTCACTCGTCTCGCCAGCTTCAACTGGTCATCAGGCTTTGGTGTTCATATAGTTAACAAAACTTGTGTTGCAATAAGATCATTCCTTTTAATTTTCTGTCTTGTTGGCTCAGACACAGACACAGACCATGCAGTTCTTGCAATCTGATTTAGTTTTCCTGTCCTCGTAACTTTACTTTTGACATAAAACTTTGGCAATGTCATCTGCACTGTTATATGACTTCAATTTCAGATTCCTATTGATTTTCTAGTTCATCTTCATTGTCATGTGCACATAACTGCTACCATCTTCATTGTCATGTGCACATAACTGCTACTGTCTTCATTGTCATGTGCACATAACTGCTACCATCTTCATTGTCATGTGCACATAACTGCTACCATCTTCATTGTCATGTGCACATAACTGCTACCATCTTCATTGTCATGTGCACATAACTGCTACCATCTTCATTGTCATGTGCACATAACTGCTACCATCTTCATTGTCATGTGCACATAACTGCTACCATCTTCATTGTCATGTGCACATAACTGCTACCATCTTCATTGTCATGTGCACATAACTGCTACCATCTTCATTGTCATGTGCACATAACTGCTACCATCTTCATTGTCATGTGCACATAACTGCTACCATCTTCATTGTCATGTGCACATAACTGCTACCATCTTCATTGTCTTCATTGTCATGTGCACATAACTGCTACCGTCTTCATTGTCATGTGCACATAACTGCTACCGTCTTCATTGTCATGTGCACATAACTGCTACCGTCTTCATTGTCATGTGCACATAACTGCTACCATCTTCATTGTCATGTGCACATAACTGCTACCATCTTCATTGTCATGTGCACATAACTGCTACCATCTTCATTGTCATGTGCACATAACTGCTACCATCTTCATTGTCATGTGCACATAACTGCTACCATCTTCATTGTCATGTGCACATAACTGCTACCATCTGAGTATGTTTCTTCATATAAAAAGGTAAAGGTAGCCCCATATCAGATTACTGCAGTAGGGCAGTGAAGTGTTAGAGACTTCCTTATACCAGGTACAGCATCGAGAGGTGGGAGTGACCAGTTCCCTTTCTCGCTGCCTTTTTCTTCCCTAACTCAAGAACAAAGTCAGGTACCAATTTACAGCTGGGTAGACAGGAGCGTGTCGATACCATGAATCGAACCCAGCACATTTGCCGCTAGAGAACAACTACTCTTTCAATCGGACGCTCTTCATATATAGTTTCTTAAAACATTTGTCTTGCTTGGTCTGAAGTCAACTTATAAGGTCTGTCAGAGGTAGGCATGACCATTCAGAAGTTATGAAAATATGTAGTAAAAAGCAGCAAATAAACAGATAAAGATATCTGCAAGTTCGATCACTAAACCCTGCTGCATTAAAAAGAAGTGCTTTCCATTCAAAGTGATGTTATTTAGTTGTCAGGCACAAATCCTTACAGCCACAATATCATTTACTCAGCCCAACACAACATTAATCTAAGCCGATGTCCTGTTTACCGGGAATTCCCAACAGAACATTAATCTGAGCCGATTTCCTGTTTACCAACGGGCTGATCACCCGTTTGCCAGTCACTTCGATTACGGAAACAACAGCAAATGGATTGATTTGCCGTTGCCCTAAAGACGCCAATAGGCGTGATGGGAAACAATGGCAAAGAAAACCTATCTGCTGTTGCCCTAAGACGCCACTAGGCGTAATGGCCACTGACTGCTTTGACGGTCGGTGGCTAAGGATGGAAGAAGAAGATTTCCTGTTTACTGGGAATTAAAAGAGTTAATAAAGTAGTTACAGGAAAATGTAAGGGCTCATTCAATACAAGGGCATCATTACAGGTAAGATAATTCAACAATCAAACATTGACTGTTTTCTAGATGTGTCTGACGACGTTAGTCATTACAGTTGTTTGTATTCTTGTCATTTCTGTCAAGTAAAGCAAATGTAATGATAAATATACAATAAGCTTTATGGTAATTTAAAAAGAAAAAAAAAAAAGACACAAATTTTGGTACAAAACATACACAGTAAAGTAGTAGTTTTTAATAACAAGGTGGGGGAAGGAAAGAAATAAGACATTTTTGAAGTCTACTCTGCTCTTCCCTCCCCCCCATAATGAGAGTACATTAGATTCATGATTTGAACAGACTAACCGTGCAAAGCATGTTGTACATACTTTGTAAATGAATGCAAAGCCCTTTAAAGGCAAATATTGTTTTGAATTTTACAGATCTTACAGAAGAAATCTGCACAATAATTAGCACGGAAACAACAACAAAAAAATCAAGCTATTTTAAAGATGTAGAAATACAAGTTTTAAAAAAAAAAAGAGTGGATGAAAACAAAACCAAAAAAAAAAAATAAAAATAAATAACGGCTATGTACTCTTGATAACACTGACAAGTCTACAAGTATAATAAGAACAAAAAGAGAAAACTGTATAATGTGGGCAAGAATTATATAAAATCTTGCTAGATAGGAAGAAGATTGATGAAAAGTATAAAATCTAGCTGGATATAAAGATTGATAACAGTAGAAAATCGTGCTAGAAAGAAGATTGATAGAGTAGAAAATCTTGCTACATAGGAAGCTTAATATGAGCAGAAAATCTTTCTTGATGGGAAGATTGATATCAGCAGATCTTGCTAGACAGGAAGATTAATATGAGTAGAAAATCTTACCAGAAAAAGATTGTATAAGAATAATGTACTTTAACATAAGTTATAGATACAGTCATAGGCAGGAATAACAAATGAGCAATTCTAGAAAGCTTATATGACATAGAAGTGAAGAGTTGTAGTCATCAAACTTCCATAATGGTGAATGTGCATCAAGATACTGATATTTTACGTAATCTCTGGAAATTTTGACAATTAACCAGTAAAGTTGTGACAGAAATGTGTGTCATGGGTATTGGTGAATGAGTGTGTTCCTGAAATGAAAGAAAAACAAATTTAAGTTGAAATTCCCTTCTGGAAGGGACATTTTTTTTTCAATGTCATAGACATGCAGGGAAGATAATCCCAAAAAACTGGTCAATAAGAAATGGAAAGAAAAGTTAAAAGAAATATTTAAATTAAGACTACATAATTAAATTTAAAGACAGGCCCTACAGGCCAAAGAAATTCTGTTTCTGAGTATTCTTATGTCTGCAAGAAAATAAACATCCCATCCAATCACTTTATTTACAACCATTCACTCATTAAAAGGGAGAAGTGGGGAAAAAATGTCAACAACTGAAAAGGAGGAAGAACCATAAGTCATCATTCTTGCAAATTATTTTTTTTTTACACCATTTCAGTACGATGAAATCCATATGCAGAAATTATGTGCCGTCACAAAATGAATGTTAAAAAAAAAAAGTGTCTTTCTCAGTCTGGCTGTGGCACATTGATCTCATCCTGAGCTGACAGAACTTGTGAATTTTCAAAGTAAGATAATACAAGAGAAAAGTATTTGTAACTGAAATGATATATACAGATATAATATCAACAGACACATCTTGTATCTAGTGCACAACTCAAGCAATTCTGAACACTACGTACGGCAAAATACAATTTAGTGACTATATTATATTTATATATATTAAAACACATAAATATATTACTAAATATCATTTGCTGCAGTAGCATAAAAAAAAAATTTAGAGCAAGTCCTGGCTTAGTATAGATGCTGATATACATACCGTTTTGGTACTGAAACCGTTATTATAGTGCGTTTCAAAAAGATCAGTCAACGATTGACTTCAAATATCTCCATATTCCTTGCACTGATAAACATGATTTTTTACATGTGGTCTTATATTTTCAATGTCCCAAAGTTTTTATAAAATTCAATGTTGCAGGTAGTGTTCTTTTCTTGCAACGGCTATTTCCTTTGATCCTTTTTAACGAAGTAATTATTTTGTTGTGGAAGCAAATAATTTACCGTAAATGAAGGAAGTTGCACATTTTCGGCATAGGCGTCTATACAATTCGAATGTTAGAGAGGTTTGTTAACTGATTACTACGTGAGGTCCTTTTTTATTTCTTCGAAATATTTGAGAGAATAATAACGATAGTTTACCACGCTTAGCTTCTCTGCAGAAATATTTATACATCTTCACTGCCATTGTATGCAGTGTAAGGAACTTGACTTACATACCCATTGTATTACAGACCTAGAATACCGCAAGATACGCCTATGCACTGAAATACACAATCAGTAGAACACACCGGAAGGATCAATGTAATGTTCAAAACAGTGCGGTAGTGAGCTGAAACACGGGGAAAATCACGTGAAATATGTTCAAGATGTTAAATCGAAATAGCTCACAAATATGAAGGGGTAAGCCCTGTCAATATACGGTTGGACTAGGAGGTGGTCGATTTTGTATACTTTAAATAAAGAAAAGTTAAAACCATAAGTTTGTTAACGAGGAAAAAAATGTCCCCCTCGGGACATAGCGATCATTAGGTCATATGCAAAGTTGCAACAATTACGATCAAGTGGTTGCAGAGATATTGAATATTAAACAGCGGCAAACATTGTGAAACGCACTATAGTAAGAAGTTTTTCTTTTTAAATGAAACCATTACAGATGAGCTGTTCTGTTAAATGGCTTGATTTTGGACAAAATGTTTTACTGAGGTAACCATTCAGGACAAGATAACTTGTTATCCTGGCTCTTGATCGTCAGAATTTATGTCAGATACCTTAACTAAATAGACTGTAGGTAGACCTGAATTTGGTACCTCATGGAAACTGTTAGACTTAAAACAAACATGACAGGTCTTATCAAAGTGTTTGAGTGTTAAACAAATAACACAGAGAACTCTTATTCACAAGTGATCACTTTCAGTCTTAAACACTAGCTGCAGACTTGTAAGGAACAAATGATCCATCAATCAATGTGTGTGTCTCGCTGGAACATCAGATACTTAAGTTCACATTGTCTTTATGTCACTTTCTCATTGCCTATCCCTTCATCCTTCAGTTTTGTCACAGTGTCTCTTCAAGTATCTCGGCTTCACCCATTTCCTGTTTGTTCAATGTCAAAGTTTGAAAAATATAATGTTTACCATCTTCCTTGATCCTTCCATATTTCTACTCTAGCTATTAAACAAGTCTGAAAAATATAATGTTTAGTATCTTCCTTGATCCTTCCACGTTTCTCACTGCCAAAAATGTTCTTGCCACATCAATTCCTGCCTCTATATTTACATTTTATTTTTTCCCGTGCAGTCTATGTAAACATCCATTATTTTTGCTGTTTTCATCTCATCACTGTTGTATTCAGTGTGTCTAAATTTTAACAAAGCCAATATCAATTCTGTGGTTATAACAGTCATAAAGTATGGCCTACAAACTAACACGTAAAGGTTTGATTGGGTTGCAGTGTATAAGGTGATCAATGGTGGAAGATTGCTCGCTTGGTAGAGTACAGTGAACAGAGCTCAAAAATGTTAAAAAAATATAATAATGTCTCAGTTATCTATGATAACAAAAAATAAAGTAATCCCTTTACAAAACATATTAACAACAAATGGACAAAACTGTAATCCAAATCAACATCACGCCATGATGTAAACAAAGTTTAATTCAAAATAAAATGCTAGACAAGAAAAACTTCTAATGAGATTAACATTGTTCAGTTATATCAGTAGGTGAGAGAATGTAACAAATGTGGTAGTCCAGTCAAACAATAAAAACAAAGAGCAACAATGTGTGTGCCAGTCCAAATGTCTGATGCTATTAATGAGTTAGAACAATTGTCCATGGTTTTGGAACATTTGTCTATGATTCACTTCCATGTGACAGGTTTTATGTAACACTGAAGAACTCTTACTTCTTCCTGAAAAATTCTTAGTTCCACTGAAACAGAGTTCTTGCCTGGAATGCCATTTTATTTTCTGGAATGCAGTTTTGCTTGTGCTATTCTGTTCTTTATGCCTGAGTTGCACCTCCCATCTGATGGTATTCTCTTTACCCAGGTATTTACATCTACAGACTTTCTAAAGGGTATTTTGCTACATTCTACTTTCATTGTAGGTTTGGACCTACTAGGGAAGTTTTATCAGAGTACCACAATCACCCTTGACATGAAAACATAAAAATGTTGGCCAATTTTTGTGTTCATATGACAACATTTACATATGCTGCATCCACTTGTCAAACATAAACAATAAGCCTTGCATGTCAATCTTGTGTGCTTTTACATCTGTGTCAGTGTCACATTTGTTGTGAGCAACTTGTCTTGTGCATGACCAACTTACATCTAGTTTAATTATAGTTATATGGTTTCGCTCTCTACAGCAGCACGTGAAGTACGCTGGAGTGTCGTATGCTGGAATAAAACCCTTCAAGATATAATTTATCTTTATTTTTGTAAGCTGGTGCTAAACATTGTCAATATTCACAAGTCACAGATATGACAACTGCCATTTTATTTTTAGTTCTAAAATGTTTCCATCTACGTCAGACTGTCCCGTGGCTCATTACTTCTGCTTTAGACATCACTTATCAAATCTATCCTTTCTTGCAAGATTTTATAATCAACTTCATAAAGAATTCGCTCACACCTATGTTCGTCTCAAAATATACAAAATGTTTATTTGTCCTGCACTGCTAAACAAGTTTCTTTTTTTAACAAGAAATTGTACATTATCATCACTAAATCCGCAGCTGAACCCATCTGGCCAAAACAGCCTGTAGCAACGTGCTATGTACCTCTATAATTAAGAACTTATTTCAGATCAAGTCTAATCTCCCCACACTGGCTGCCTAATAGCACTGATAGTACATTCTAACAAACTTAAATCTCACCACACCCTGATAATGCTGTCACATTTTACATCTGTGATATCTGCCTGCCCATATGCCTTCAACTTTTTTGTTCATTATTTTTCAGTCATTTGTTACAGAGAGTTGAAATTATATAAAGTAATTTCCTCCACACAAGAGAATAATCACTGATTGATCTAAAGTCTTGCCAGATCTAAACAGGTATAATTTCCCATAGGCAGTAAAGTGTGCTCAATGTTTTGATTGCTTAGTTTTCTTCAAAGCTATGAATGATAACAGACATTATCTGACAGCAATGTGGAAACAAAACTATGCACACAAAGAAAAACAAAAAACATTGTAAAGTTTATCATTAACAAAACCAAAGAGAATTAGGGAAATTCAGTTTTGTTTAAATAAGTGATACAATCCAAACTGGCAACAGCACTTCTCTAGCTTCAGAGAAGCTTTGTTTCGTGTTCGTCAGCTGAAAGAAATAAGTTACTGCTGTGAATTCAGTGTGAAAAAAAAAAAAAAACACAAGGAAAAAGCAAAGTCTTTACTTTTTTTTTTAAGGTTACAAAATACTCATTAAAACATTTTTATTTCCACACACACTTTAGGCTTATCAGAAGTGTTTTGAAATGTTTTCTGTAATTTATGTTTGTTCTATCTCTCAACAGCTGCTCTTTAATCTAGCAGAATGATGTTAACTTTTCCTGTGATAGGAATCCTGTGTTCCATACAATGAATCTGTCTGAAATATTTTTCTGGCAACAGGCATGGGAATCAATTTGTACTCATTCTATGAGGTGACTGAAAAGTCACTTCTTATTTTGAAATTTTGATATCCTCACTTGTATACATTGGATATACACAAAACAAATGTCTAAAAAATGACCAATAGCTGCCAGCTGACAAATCATCATCATCATCAAGTACCATGCCTAGTGGCAAAGGAGATCATGTCTCTCCATAACTTCCTGTCTCCAGCACAATTTATCAATTCTGTTTTTGACTTCTTTCCATGCCATGATGTCAAACAGTCCAATATTTACTTACTTTGTTTTCCTCTATATCTTTTTCCTTCAATCTACCTGTTGTTACGATATGTTCCAGCTTTTCTTTTCTCATTGCATGAATACAATCCATATTGGACAATCTAAGAGGTCCATAGCCTTCACTGGACAATCAAAGAGGTCCATAGCCTTCACTGGACAATGTAAGAGGTCCATAGTCTTCACTGGACAATGTAAGAGGTCCATAGCCTTCACTGGACAATCTAAGAGGTCCATAGCCTTCACTGGACAATTAAAAGTGTCCACAGCCTTCCCGGTTAAACTGTCAGACTGTGGTTACTAATAACCGGTATGAGTGTACAAAAACCAAATCTAATACATAAACAATTACCTAAAAGAATTTGACATCACCGCTTCCATCTGCGGTGATAGTGATTCCAGAAAGTTCCTCTGCTATATCTTTGCTGCGGCTGAAAGATGGAACCGAGCTCATTCCTACAATAGGGGGGAGAAAGTCCTTGTCTGACATGTCTTGGGCTGCTATGATCCTCATAGTGTTGGTGGCACCTGAGCCAGGTTTCCACCCTGTCAAAATGACAACCTGGAAGCAAATTTTTAACATTTAATAAGCACACATCTGTTCAATTTCCTCTACATTCATCATCATGACCCTTTAGTTCCCCATGAAACAGACCTTCAGCAAACTTATGCCAAGTATTCCTGTCCCGTGCCATCAGCTTTCCATGTTTTTCCATGTCTTCTTCATATCTGTCTCCAGTTCTCCTCTCCATGTGTTCTGTTGGTCTCCCTCTACCTCTCTTAACCTGGGGGATTCCAGAACAAGGACTGCCTGGTAATGCTATAAACAAGTTTCCTCAATGTGTGTCCTACTCATCTCCATTGTCTTCTACTCATCTCTTGTTTCACTGGCACTTGGCTGGTTCTTATCAGTTCCACATTACTGATCTTGTCATACCACATCAATCCTTCTATTCTACGTTAACACCCATTTATTAAAGTCTGTAGTTTTGTTGGTTGTTGTTTTTGTAGTTCTCCATGTTTCAGAATCATACAATAAGACCGACTTGTTATTTTCTCTGTACAGTCAAGTCATATTATGCTGAAAGCCCATCATCATCACCTTTCAGTTCCCCATGGAGTACAGGTCCTCAATAACAACTACTCAAGGTCTTCATATCCTCTTTATCCCTTTCATGTCTATCCCCAGTTCTATTCTCAATGTGTTTTTTTTATCTCTTTCTCTTACCCTGGGGATTCTACAGCAGGGATTGCCTTGCAATGCTAAGATTAACAGATATTATTGTTTCACTGATAAATGAATTAAACAACTGGAGGAAATCAAGCACATGTACAGCACTTTCAGAAATGATGCAGAGAGTGAGAAACACAAAATCAAAAAGCTATATGAAGTTATCCAAGAACAAAGACATTGCAGTGATAGCAAAGCAGAAAATTAGTAATTGATTAAAATTAACCCAGCACCAAACCTACACACAACTGAAAGCACTGATGCAGAGACTTAAAATTAGCAAGCTGCACAATGGTGATAAACTACACAAGAATGATCACAGCCCGAGACACCATGATAAAGGCAACAGAAATAAAGCATCACAAGTTAAGAATTCAAACGGAATAAACTGGTCTGGTCACCTGATCAGAATGGGAGGATCAATTAATAGACTGGTCAGAAATAACTTTTATGCGAGAACAATGACAGGCAAAGACCTTGGGGGGGAGGAGAATGGATAATATTAATCATCACACCAACTACTTGAATGGCCTAAATCAGTCTTTGATACATGATAGCAATGGTATAAGGCAAAGGACATGAACATATAAACTCATCAAAGATATTAACACAAACATATATAGAAGGGAGAATATATGATGTGTCTATTGATCACAAGGTGCAAAGAAAATGTCTTTAAGTAATAGCAATCAATATGAATTGTGTTCACAGCTAGAAAAACACAGTAGACTCAAGAGCAATTAAAAAACTGCTGTTGTGTAGCTAATTAGTACATAACATGAGAATAGCAGAAAGATGAAATGACCAACTTCTGATAAAACCAGATTAAACTTCATTCTCAAGTGTGAAAATAACTGAATAATCTGACGGAAAACTCCAATAAAATTATTTTTTGTTTTGTTCGTTTCCTCCACTGTATCATGGGAAGAAGCAGATTTTCATTCTCTTGTGAAGTGTGATGCTGTGGCCGTTGTCAAACGTATGTTTTCGTAAGTACTTCTTTAACACTATGCACCTTCCTCTCGAGCATCCTCCCTGCTCTACAGCCGAATATTCTGCTGATGAAGATTTGTGATGGTAACACAGCTCACTGTGTTCTGAGGTGGTATCCATATTTTATTTTGGTGTAGATGGTGCACGATCTTGTTTCTACCAACTTCTCAATGTCTGTCATTTCTTAACGTCTTTCAATCAATCAATTGGTCTGTCCATCCATCAGCCCTTCCATCTTTCAATCAGCTGGTATATTTATCTCCCCTTCTATCTATGCATTTGTGATCTGTTTTTATCCAAATACATACATATATGCATGTGCACACATTCACACAACTAATAAGAACCAAAGAATTACAAATGTATAGTAATGAATCCACTGAGATTCATCTGACTGAATTAAGTCAGAATGCATGGTAGCCATTCTGTGTTGTCAAACTCTGTCAAATCAGACTTTAAAAAACACACTGAAACATATAATCTTAACAGAAAGAATGAGAAACAAAGTTTAAGAAAGCTGGTGAGGAGAACATCATATTTGAACTATATATACTAAAAATAAAATACTTCTCACACATTCTTATAGGATGCACTTGAATTAGGTACAATCACAAGCCTTCAAGATTTGACTCGGTGGCAAAAATCCAACTGAAACATGCTCTGATGCCAGCCAAGGCCTCAAACCTTGCATAAGAACATTTATTTATCTTAAATCTCATTTCCTTTTCTCTGCTTTTGTTTGTCTGTCCCTAAGACCTTGTGATCGTTATGTAGACGCAATATCTTTGCTCTCTGTCTCAGCATTACATATTTTTTTTTAACCCACAGAAGAAAAGAAACTACACCACTCCAAAACACTTGGCAGCAAAAACTGAAATAACAACACGAGGACACTAAATACAGTCAAGCCAAGTAATTAGCACCTCCTGAAAGTTTCTTTTCTTAAACAGTTTATGTTATAATTGGTTAGTATCTAACTAGCATCTAAACAACTCACTCACAAATTCAAACGGAGAATCATCAAATATTATAAAAAACTGAAGCACATTAAAAACGCACCACCTGTATAATCCAGGAACAGAGTGTGAAATGTAAATATAAGTGTGTACAAGTTTACATATTTGGAATCTTTATTCATTTTCCTATGAATCCATGCTGGTCATTAATTTGTACATTTGATTGTTATGAAATTAATTGCATTCTGTGCAGGCAAGGGAGAAAACCAAAAATACAAAAAAAAATGCACGTGCGTTATCCTGCTGGAGAAGCTGCAAGTCTGGATAAATTGTGAACGCTTGAGCAACCAGTGCATCCAGAACCTCATCTCGATATGTCACAGCATTAACATTTCCACGGAAGACGTGAAGAGGCAAGCGATGGTGAAAACTGAATCCTCCCCAAATGTGAATACTGCCACCTCGAAATCGGTTGACACAGCAATCTGCAAAGCGCTCTTCACACCGTCGCTAAATCCGCATACGTCCATCTGCAAAGGATATGTTGAATCTGTTCTCATCTGTGAATAGGACAGCATTCCACTGCAGTCTAGTCCATCTGATATGTTGCTCTGCCCATTGCAGGCGCTGCTAACGATGTCTGTGAGTCAAGTTTGGCCCAACATAAGGTCGTCTTGCAGTAAGGCCTGTATCTCTGAGTCGTCGTATGACTATCATTCGAGAGACTTGCCCATGGTCTACCCACTATTGCTCTTGCTGTTTGACTTGCCGGGAGCGTACGATTCCTTAGGTGACTCAGCACAATATGACGATCTTACGCAGGGGTAGTAACTCGTGGTTGGCCACTCCGAAGTCTATCCCGGGCACTGCCAGTGGTTCCGTAACGTTCATTGAGACGTACAATAGTGCTGTGGTGGGAATTCATCCTTCTGGCAATGGCCCGCGAGCTCATTCCGGTCTTCAACATACCAATGGCTCGTTGGCGGTCGTTTTCAGATAGTCGGGGCATTTCAAGCACATGTACTGGGTGTTTTGTCTCAACGGCCTTTTTATACCGAGTATACTGCCAGAACGCGTACACATTTTCAGGGTCATAGCTGTTGGGAATCGTGTTGCACGTGTAACTTTCATCGTTTTCATGTAGTCTGTACACAGACCCGTGGGTTGAATCTTGCACTTTCCATTCCAGCAGCCATTCGCTCTCTACCTCATGGCAAACACGGGGAAAATCCATTCCCACACTTTTTTTTGCCAGCTTCTCGGCATCAGTATATATAATAGTGGTGCGTTTTTAATGTTCTTCAGTATATATATTCTTCATTATTGTATGGTGTACAAACATGGACAAGTAATTGGAAGAAAGAATTAAGGCCCTTGAAATGTGGATATAAAGAAGACAGTGGCACATCTCATGGAAACAGAAGAAAGCAAATAAAGAGGTCCTTGAAAACCCAGGAATGAAAAGAGAATTCATGTAGGAGATCAAAATTTGTTAAAATATTTTGGCCATGTAAAAGATAACACCTTAATAAAGACCATGATAGAAGGAAGAGCTGAAGACAAACGTGTAAGAGAAAGATCATTGCGAAAATATCAAGAGATGGACAGGAAAGAGTCTATCAGAGTGCACCATCAAGAAAAGAGACAGAAATCCAATGCAGCCGACCTTCAAAGAGGAGATGGCAACTGATGATGATGTTTATACTTGGTTTCATGAAGTGAGAGCATCAGATTGGCAGAGTGGTTAGAGTGCTGGCCTCTCATAGCAACGGTAATGGGTTCAAAACATGATGGCATCACGCTCGTCTATCCAGCTGTAAAGAGGGTATCTGACTCTGCTCATTAGTTAGGGAAGGAAAAGGCAGTGAGGAATGGAACTGGTCACCCCACCTCTTGATGCTGAACCTTGTATATTAAATTCTCAAACACTTCACCCCCCTACAGCAGTATCTGCTATGGCACTACCTTTACCTTCTACATGAAGTGAATTCAGCTTGAAAACAAAACTAGAATTCAGCTTGAAAACCAAACTAGAATTCAGCTTGAAAACAAAACTAGTAAACTAATTTATATATTCTGAATGAATACAAGCTTACAGGATCTTCGTTCTTGATATAACCTCTCTCAACGCCAAGACTGAGGGCCTTATATATACGCCTGTCCACATCTGCTGTCCATTCATTCATCTTAGGATCTGAGGATGGATTAAAATAATGTTACTGAGTGACAGTGTTTAAACAGTTTGTATATCGAGGCGATGTTACTGGGTTCAAAAGCTGGTAGCATCATGCTGCAGTCTACCCAGCTGTAAATAGGTACACGACTCTGCTTTTGAGGTAGGGAAGGAAAAGTCATTTAGGAAGGGAACCTCATAAAGCCGAGACCTAGTATGGTGAAGTTTCTAACATTTCACTCACCATAAAGTAAAGTGGCTCTGTATGGTTTCATGTCTGTGACTACGTTTTGTATCTCAATAAAGGAAATGCAAAACAAAATGAAATCATTACAAGAAAGAATGATGAAATAAAGGGAAAGAGGTGGGGATTAATAACTACACTATAAATAAAATAGAAAACAACTTCTGTAAACAATCATATTTTATAACAAAGCAATATGTGAATGAATCTATAAGTTATTCACCTCTCGCTAAAATGCTGCCTCATACATTTTCACTCTCATTTCCGCTCCAAAATTCAAGTCTCGGTAACCAATAAAGCCCAAATTAAAATAACAGAACCAAAACTGGAAACTACAAAAGCCATGGCCACAATGAACTTTATAAAAACAACTTGAACAATCAATGTAGCAAGTGAATAGCTCTTACTTAAAAACCTGGTTCAGTCATTTTTGCCATTTTCTCACGTATCAGGGTTAATGTAAGCGTCTCATGACTGACAATGAAAATATGAATCTATTTACAACAAACGTCTCACACAACTAGTATCACCACCATCTTCATCATCATCCTGTGTGATCTTTGCAGAGCATGGAGACACCACTGTCGCCGATTTCCTTGCTGGAAGCCGAAACCAAACATTCACATGCTCCTGCAGCAATCTTTCTGTGGCAATCTGTTTGACATGAAGCAATTGCCAGCTCCATATCCAACCTCCTATAAGTTGCCCTATATGACATGCCTGAGGGTGCAGCAGTCCTACTACAGGGGGCCACAACTAGTATAAAGAAGTCATAGTCTTGTTGCAATGCACCACCTAAAGGCAGCTTGCTGATCTCCATTCCTGTCATTGTTGAGCACTTCTATAACTCTTCCTCTACAGTGACACATGTACTTAAGGTTGTTTCCTCACAAGCACATCAACTTTCTCCTCCTCTGCCCTGGCTGAGTGTCTCTAGGTAATGTTTCAACCTATTCAGGCCTGCCAGTTCATCTTCTTGTTGTGACACTCCACTGGTTCCATGCTTTGAATTTGCTTAACAGACATCTGTTTCATCTCTGTTAGTGTTTCTCTGTCCAAAATTTGCTTAACAGACATCTGTTTCATCTCTGTTAGTGTTTCTCAAAATCCCAAGCCCAGACTGTTATGATTCTGATGTCACCTTCTAGAACAATGATTATATTAGTGGTCAAATCTCTTATTTTCCAGCCATTGTCTTTTAAGAATTTATAGAACAGTTCACATATATTCCTTTTTTGGTGTTACATGTGACTCCCACTGTTACTACCGATAACACTACCAAACACGCAACTGTTAAATGAACCAAAAAAAATGTCAATATAATTCAACAGTGAACACAATCAAATTGAGAAAAAAATCTCTCCCCAGAATTGCGTGTAAGAAACAAACCAAAGCTTCAATTTTTTTTAAATGTGAAAAACTAAATGACACAAATAGAAATTCAAAAATGCACAATGTTTTTTACTTAAACTGAATTTAAAAAAAATAAATTTAAGTCTTCTGAACAACCGTCAACACATACAATATTTCTTTACATTTATTTGTTATCACATTAGCAAATGTTAAGTATCACAAAAGCTATTTTATAAATGGAAACTATAGGTCTAATGTTACAGATGTGTGAAAAGTCTCAATCTTAAACTGTAGATGACACGCCATTACAGTCCTACTTTTGAAAAAAAATAAAAAAAAACTGTCTGATAAATGACTGACATAACAATCACTATATTGCTGAAAACAAAAAACAATATCAAATCATTCACCAAAGAATCTAGCACAGAAAATGTTATGACTAGTAGACATTCCCAAGAATCTTGTACGTATATGCATATAAATGTGACAGCATAAAAGGCTCAAAATAAAACTGACTTACAAAGCAATTTGTAAAAAAATTTCTCACAAACTAGCATGTATGTATATAAGCCATCGACCATGTAGTTTTCTCTCAAACATAGAACTAAAAAAAATCATGATTGAAATGCATGTGACCATTCCACATTCAAAAGTATAATCTACTGTAAAAGCACATTTCATAGTATCACCCTCCACCCAATGATTGAAAGACTGAAGGGATATGGTCCCCATGGAAGACTAATTCTTACTGAATAAATATATAAAAGTGCAGTCAATGTCATTGACTTCTAGTCACAATCGTTCTGACAAACTTATAATGAACATCATTTGACTGTGGTTTAATTACTTGCAACAAACATAATACACATATAATAGCAGATAAACATCGGTTGATAAAACTGTGGGAAAGGGTTTGTCGTGGAATATTCTAATCCACATATATAAATTATTAGTAAAATATTAAGCCTAACAAATAAAATTAATAAAGAAAAGAGCAATGGTAAATAACAGTGCTGTCACAAAGACTGTACTCGAAATCCCCTTGTTTTCTACTGCGTAAGCAAATTGTAACGTTTCACGTTGATATTAAAGGCCTTCTGCAACATACACGCGTTTCCCAAACACACAATAAAATGTGCTGCCTTTCTAAGAAAAACCTTGAAATATGCAAGTTGACCTAAAATTTAAATTCCATTCATGTCTTTTTCTACACTGCGTTACCAAAACGAACGAGACAGATGGACAAAAGGATAGCGGGAAGGGAGAGGCAGAAAGCCGAACACTAAACACGCTTCGCGCGATACACAAATGCTGCCATCACGCGTGTAAGACTACAAGCACTAACTTTTTCGGACGGACAGTGATAAATTCACTACCCTTCCCAGAGTTAGGTTTTAAATCATAAAAAACGCTTATTAGGAAAGATAACAATAGATGGGCTTACGGTTGAAAACATAACAGTACCCAGACAGCACATCTTCGAAACAGGAGGTAGAAAATACATATTTTGAACGCAGCCACGTAGCTCTTTTAAATTTGGATATTTGGGTTCCTTAGGGTTTGCTGACAAAGAATATGTAAAACGTTACGCAAATAGTCTAGGAATTAACAAGTTATAACCAAAATAAAATATTGGGGATGCCTGACAGCATGAAATCATTTCTGCTCATAAAATTTTTTTATAACATGTTTGAAAAAACCTTGCGTTACAGAAATAGCCTACCATGTAAACTCCAAATTGATTGGAGCGCAACAAATGAAAGACGAACCACGATTGGTCGGACTATAAATACTATCTTGGTTGTTAGGGAGACGTAGAAAGGTAACATTTTTTCAAACACTTGTCGAAACGTGGCCTCATTGGCTAGACTTGCTGATATACTCACTTAGGAGCGTTAGTTCGAGACCACTAGTGCAAATAATCTTGATAAAGCGACAGTGCGTTGAAGCCAGCTCAAATTTTTGCTAAAATAAAAGCCTGGAACATAAGCAGATGGGAATTTGTGCCAGTAATTGTGCCAGAATTCATTGCTAATCAACGTATCTGTGTTTATTTCCATGAAATTGTGGTAAGCTTGAACCATTCAGTATCTTTTAATGAAAATTGAATGTAAATTGTTAATTTATGCCTGTATATATATGTGTAGTTCAGTGGCAAACAGGAGATAAAGCCTATAATGCTCCAGCCTGAACAGAGGGTGTCGGAGGGAAGTAAAACGGCATGGAATGGCCAAATAGTACACTGACACCTGGATGATTGATTAGACAGAAATAATGCTGGAAGTGCAGAGGCGTAGTGACCATTAAGGAGGGTAATGCTGGTATAAAGTATTTCAGATGAAGCTGACAGTTGGCCTAACGCTCTGAACTCAATGTTTGTGTTGTATTGTGTTCAGTGTAGAACTAGAGTATCAATTAGTTATGAAGTAGAAGGTATATCCTTCTTGTTTTCAGGGACCGTGGTCTTGATGGTACTGAGCAGCACCTGGTCAGAGCTTTGCTGAATCCAGAGTCGGACAGCATACTCCTTGGTCTTTTTAGCTATCAGTGAGGTGTCTCCAGAGCCCAGGGGAGAAATCGAGCAGAGGAGTCTCTTCCTGCCGCCATCACGCCAGATAAGCTGACTTGGCCAGCTGAGCTCAACATTATGTCCCCTCATCTTGAAAGGACTTTGTAAAAATAACATTCAGAGGGGAATTTAATTGTCTTAATATCAGGAACTGAGAACATCTCCAATACTAGTCCCTAAAGACAAACTATTGAAGTCATGATGACAAATACCAACAGAGCTTGAACAAAACAAAACCAGTATTACCTCATATTACCACTACACAACTGACACACATAGGATATTTTAATAATATATGTCACTACAATATTCATATTGATAAAGTCTGTACATATACTTGTAATTAAAATTGATTGTGATTCCTGGTTCCTTTGTATCTGAATCAGGACACATATACCTTTATGACAAAATTGAATACATATTGTTATTTGAAAAGTTATCAGTGACTCCTTAAGATATTCTCATAGAGTGTTATATGTATGTGAGTGTCACAGTGTTGTCAAGAGTAGTGGATTAAATTAAATTGTTTATCTGTCTGTTGTTGTGACTTACACTTCATCATACACATACCCTAGACACATAACGTAGTCATCACACTATTCCAGAATAATTCTGACTGAGGTATACATATGTGGCAGCAAGTAAGGTTATATATAATACACTACTCTTATTAGATATATATACCTTCACAGCTGATCTCAGTCAGTACACTAAGCCCCCTATAAATATTTATAACATCCCACTTCACCACATATATTGGGGTCTCGCTCTTGGGATTTTGAATCTTTCCCTATTAAAAATATTGGGGGGTAATTCACTTCAGGGAATATAAGAATTAAAAGGTATCCTTGGGTGGAATTAAATAAGGTTGAGCTCACGGTGCCTGTGTTGTCCATTATATATATTTAGAATTTGAATTGTTGGTTAGACATTGTAGAAATTTACCTGATAGACAATGGCGGACCTGGCCAAGTTTCGATCTGCTGCTGTACAGACTGCAAAAGAGTTAGGATTAGATGGGCAAGTTATGGTTGCCTATGTCACTACGGAATGTGACAAATTTATTGAACGCGAAGAAAGAAGGTTTGAAGCCGAAAGAAAGTTAGAGGCTGAAAGGGAAATTAAGAGGTTGCAATTTGAAGCTGAGGCTGAGACTAAGAGGTTGCAGATTGAGGCTGACAAAGAGGCTAAAGCATTGGAAGCCGAGGAAAGAAGGCAGGCTGCAGAAAGGGAAGAGAAGAAATTAGCTGCAGAAAGGGAAGAGAAGAAATTAGCTGCAGAAAGGGAAGAGAAGAGATTAGCTGCAGAGAGGGAAGCAGAAAAGGAGGAGAAAAGATTACAAAGGGAACATGAATTACGACTAAGGGAGTTTGAGTTTCAAGGCCATGCTCCTGAAAATGGTGCCAGTCCCTTTGCCTCTGATGCTACGGTTACTCAGGGAGCCTCAACCTCAGCTATGAACTTTCATTTAGATCATTTTGTTGAGAAAGACGATGATATTGAGAGCTATATAAATAGATATGAACTATTAGCTACCACGTATGGGTTAGAGAGAGAAAGGTGGAGCTTAAAGTTATCTCAGGGACTTCGTGGGGCAGCTTATGAAGTTTTTGCAAAAATGAGCAGAGGTGATCAGGAAAATTATGACATGCTAAAGCAGGCTCTTTTGTTAAGGTATGAAAAGAATGCAGAATTTTATAGGAAAAAATTTAGGAATGCTAAACTACTGTCAGGTGAAACATATCACCAGTTCTCTGCACGAATAGAGACATACTTGGAGAAATGGACTTCTCTGGGGAAAACCCAAGATCTTAAGGAAATGGTCCTTATAGAGCAACTAAGAGAGTCCATGGCTCCAGACCTGAGAAAGTTTCTCATGGAACAAGGTGCAGAGAGGCTGGGTGAGTTGCTAAATGTTGCTGAAAGGTATCAAGCAGCTCAAGCAGAGGTAACAGGTAATAAAAAGAAACAAGTGGATAACTTTAGGGCACCACAGAACTTTAATAAATTTGATCCTAAGGATCAAAATAAAGGTAAGCACCAATTTGATAGGCCACGGTATGAAAATAAAAATAAATTCCCACAATTCGATGAAAGGAAATATGATGAAAGAAAATCTTTCAACCAAGGAAAAAGGTGGTGTAAGAATTGTCAGATGGACAATCATGACACTGACCGTTGCAGAAGGAAACCTGTGTATATGGCAACCCTTCAGGTCAGGTCGACCTCAAGACAGGAGGAGGATATTATGTTAGATACCACTCCAGAAGAGATGAAGAAGGCACAGGCTGGGGATAAAACACTCAAGCCTTGTTTCCGGAAATTGTCAACTTGTCATACAACTCCAGGCAAGGGAGATTTTTACATGAAAAACAAGTTGATGTATAGGAAGACTGGAGCTAGATCCAAAGGTCACGGACAGCTGGTTCTTCCTAAAAGATATAGGGCAGACTTAATAAGGAGCCTACATGTGAAACCAGATGGGGACCATGAGAAAATAGGTACCATCATTCAAAAGGTGGCTCACAATTATTATTGGCCCAAAGCAAGATGGGACATTGAGAATTTTGTAGAAAGGTGTAGCATAGCACATGAGGGAACACCCACAAGTGGGAACATGGATCAGGACCTGGACACGCCCCGGGGCAAAATTAGGCCTGATAATAAAAAGAAATATAAATTTGAAAAAGTGGACCAAATGGAATGGGAAGCCCCTTTTCACGGACAAGCTTCACTTAACTGTTTTACAATGGCCACTATGCGGAGAGTGCAAAAAGATGTCTTACCCCAGGATAAGCCGAAAATCCCTCAATCAGACTTAAACAAACTGGAGGAAGAGGATGTAGGGAGGAAATCTCTCATCAAGAATTTTAAGTGGGGAGAAAGCCCCAAAAGAAAAATTGGTAGCGGTCGTTTTGTGAATGATAATTCTGGGAGGAAAAATCATCACTATAAAGCTTCGAGTGGAAGAGACCATACCGGTGCATGGACAAATAGGTCCACACAATTAAAGGTCCATATGTAGCTATGTTAAGAACGTGGACTGATGAAAAGGCAGAGGAAAACATTACATCTTCATACCAATATGTGAATGAGCTGACCACTCGGTTGAAAACTGGCTGGAAACTTGCCAATGAAAATTTGAAACAAGCCAGGAAGAAACATGCTGCCTATTATAACAGGAAGGCGAAGGACAGAAATCTGGCTGTGGGAGAGAAAGTACTGCTTCTTTTGCCTGGGAGTCAGAATAAGTTACAAATTGGATGGCAGGGTCCATATACAGTTCTAGAGAAGGTGTCTAGAACAAATTATAAGATAGATAAGAAGGGGAAAGAAAAAATCTATCATGTGAATCTCCTGAAGAAATATTTGGAAAGAGAACATCAGGAAGAGACACACTTGTTGACCTTGTCCCATCGCCATGGAGATGAAAAAGGAACCACTTTCATCATTTGAATATCCATTACACCCCTGTGAGACAGCAGCACAGGTGAAAATCAGTACACATTTAACGAAAACTCAGAAAGAGAGAGTGCAACAGGTTCTAAATAATCATGCAGAGGTGTTAACAGACCGACCAGGACATACAAACCTATTGGAATATGATATGAAACTGATAGACCCCACACCTGTCTGTATGAAACCATATTCGATTCCGGTTGCTAAGGAGAAAGCTTTGAAGGAAGAGATAGACTATCTATTGAAGGAAGGAATTATTTCACACAGTGAATCTTCGTATAGTTCCGGTGTTGTACTCTTAAGGAAGCCCTCTGGAGAACATAGACTCTGTATAGATTACAGGAGACTGAATGCTATTACAGAAGGACAGGTGGATCCATTGCCGGATACAAATCCGCTGTTTGCCAGACTAAATAAAGCTAAATATTTCTCAAAAGTGGATCTGAGTAAAGGATACTATCAGATTCCAGTAAAGCCTGAGGTTAGACCATACCTAGCTTTTAGTACCTCAGAAGGACACTATGAGTTTAATAGATTGCCATTTGGATTGAAAAATGCGCCTAGTGTCTTCTCTAGAATGATGAGAAAATTATTGGATCCTCTGAATAATCCCTGTATAACAAATTTTATGGATGATGTCCTTATAGCAACAGAAACATTTGAGGAACACATTGACTCTCTGAACATGCTGTTTGATCGACTTAGGGAGGCAAATTTAACAGCCCGACCAACCAAATGTTGCGTTGGATGTAAAGAATTGGAATTTTTGGGACACACAGTTTATCAGGGAAACATGACCCCTGACCCAAAGAATTTAGAGAAACTAAAGAAAGCCCCGAGACCACAAACCAAGAAGGGCGTGAGATCCTTTGTCTCATTATGTGGTTTCTACCAGAAGTATATCAAAAACTTTAATTCCATATGTGCACCGTTAACTGAATTGACACGTAAAGGACATCCAGATCGCATTACATGGACACCACAATGTGAAATGACTTACCAAGAATTGAAGGAAAAGCTCACCAGTAAACCCATTTTGAAATTACCTGACTTAAGTCAAGAATTCATAGTAAGGACGGATGCAAGTAATATTGGGTTAGGTGCAACTCTACTACAGAAATCAGATGCATTGGATGGGGAATTAAGCCCAGTGGCATATGCTAGCAGAAAGTTGAATAAAGCTGAAATCAACTACTCAACTAGCGAAAAAGAATGTCTTGCAGTAATATGGGCGATAAAGAAATTCAATATTTATCTATATGGGAAGGCATTTAAGTTGCAAACAGATCACAAACCTTTATCGTTTCTAGCACAGGCTAGGCATGAGAACTCCAGGTTACTCCGATGGTCTTTACTTTTGGCTCCATATAATTTTAGCATTGAGTATATATCTGGAAAAACCAATTTGGGAGCGGATTTTTTAAGCCGCCATCCGTGTGATGAGAATCACGTAAACCCCAGAACTAATAATAAATTTCTCTATGTGAATATAGAATAAAGGACTGACATATAATGTCTGTTTTAAGAGGGGAGGTGTCGTGGAATATTCTAATCCACATATATAAATTATTAGTAAAATATTAAGCCTAACAAATAAAATTAATAAAGAAAAGAGCAATGGTAAATAACAGTGCTGTCACAAAGACTGTACTCGAAATCCCCTTGTTTTCTACTGCGTAAGCAAATTGTAACGTTTCACGTTGATATTAAAGGCCTTCTGCAACATACACGCGTTTCCCAAACACACAATAAAATGTGCTGCCTTTCTAAGAAAAACCTTGAAATATGCAAGTTGACCTAAAATTTAAATTCCATTCATGTCTTTTTCTACACTGCGTTACCAAAACGAACGAGACAGATGGACAAAAGGATAGCGGGAAGGGAGAGGCAGAAAGCCGAACACTAAACACGCTTCGCGCGATACACAAATGCTGCCATCACGCGTGTAAGACTACAAGCACTAACTTTTTCGGACGGACAGTGATAAATTCACTATCCTTCCCAGAGTTAGGTTTTAAAATCATAAAAAACGCTTATTAGGAAAGATAACAATAGATGGGCTTACGGTTGAAAACATAACAGTACCCAGACAGCACATCTTCGAAACAGGAGGTAGAAAATACATATTTTGAACGCAGCCACGTAGCTCTTTTAAATTTGGATATTTGGGTTCCTTAGGGTTTGCTGACAAAGAATATGTAAAACGTTACGCAAATAGTCTAGGAATTAACAAGTTATAACCAAAATAAAATATTGGGGATGCCTGACAGCATGAAATCATTTCTGCTCATAAAATTTTTTTATATCATGTTTGAAAAAACCTTGCGTTACAGAAATAGCCTACCATGTAAACTCCAAATTGATTGGAGCGCAACAAATGAAAGACGAACCACGATTGGTCGGACTATAAATACTATCTTGGTTGTTAGGGAGACGTAGAAAGGTAACATTTTTTCAAACACTTGTCGAAACGTGGCCTCATTGGCTAGACTTGCTGATATACTCACTTAGGAGCGTTAGTTCGAGACCACTAGTGCAAATAATCTTGATAAAGCGACAGTGCGTTGAAGCCAGCTCACATTTTTGCTAAAATAAAAGCCTGGAACATAAGCAGATGGGAATTTGTGCCAGTAATTGTGCCAGAATTCATTGCTAATCAACGTATCTGTGTTTATTTCCATGAAATTGCGGTAAGCTTGAACCATTCAGTATCTTTTAATGAAAATTGAATGTAAATTGTTAATTTATGCCTGTATATATATGTGTAGTTCAGTGGCAAACAGGAGATAAAGCCTATAATGCTCCAGCCTGAACAGAGGGTGTCGGAGGGAAGTAAAACGGCATGGAATGGCCAAATAGTACACTGACACCTGGATGATTGATTAGACAGAAATAATGCTGGAAGTGCAGAGGCGTAGTGACCATTAAGGAGGGTAATGCTGGTATAAAGTATTTCAGATGAAGCTGACAGTTGGCCTAACGCTCTGAACTCAATGTTTGTGTTGTATTGTGTTCAGTGTAGAACTAGAGTATCAATTAGTTATGAAGTAGAAGGTATATCCTTCTTGTTTTCAGGGACCGTGGTCTTGATGGTACTGAGCAGCACCTGGTCAGAGCTTTGCTGAATCCAGAGTCGGACAGCATACTCCTTGGTCTTTTTAGCTATCAGTGAGGTGTCTCCAGAGCCCAGAGGAGAATTCGAGCAGAGGAGTCTCTTCCTGCCGCCATCACGCCAGATAAGCTGACTTGGCCAGCTGAGCTCAACATTATGTCCCCTCATCTTGAAAGGACTTTGTAAAAATAACATTCAGAGGGGAATTTAATTGTCTTAATATCAGGAACTGACAACATCTCCAATACTAGTCCCTAAAGACAAACTATTGAAGTCATGATGACAAATACCAACAGAGCTTGAACAAAACAAAACCAGTATTACCTCATATTACCACTACACAACTGACACACATAGGATATTTTAATAATATATGTCACTACAATATTCATATTGATAAAGTCTGTACATATACTTGTAATTAAAATTGATTGTGATTCCTGGTTCCTTTGTATCTGAATCAGGACACATATACCTTTATGACAAAATTGAATACATATTGTTATTTGAAAAGTTATCAGTGACTCCTTAAGATATTCTCATAGAGTGTTATATGTATGTGAGTGTCACAGTGTTGTCAAGAGTAGTGGATTAAATTAAATTGTTTATCTGTCTGTTGTTGTGACTTACACTTCATCATACACATACCCTAGACACATAACGTAGTCATCACACTATTCCAGAATAATTCTGACTGAGGTATACATATGTGGCAGCAAGTAAGGTTATATATAATACACTACTCTTATTAGATATATATACCTTCACAGCTGATCTCAGTCAGTACACTAAGTCCCCTATAAATATTTATAACATCCCACTTCACCACAGGGTTAACCAAAAAACTGGGAAATACACAGATCAAGGGGGAAAAAAAAATAGCTCAGGATACCATCAAGTATTAAACAATCAGATGGTGCCAGGTAAACACAAGCATGATGGATAACTAGGCAAAACAGGAGAAATCCCAACAGCACAAAGAGAGGGTCCAAAAAGAGATTAATGGTTGGGGTTATCTGGGAACAAGTGGGCGAGCAGCTCTATACCACATGGAGAAGCCTTGTTGATGACTGATCTCTCATGGGTAGATACTGTGACAAACAACTGTCAGGACAAGAAGACTACAAGCAAAGAGAAGCTATACAACAAACTAGACAAAAGAACTGAAAGGGTAATAGTGACTATGCTTAAGATTCAAACAATGCCCACCAAAATGACTACAGTGTCTCGCCGCAAACAAAAAGACATGTTACACGTTTCAGCAAATGTACTTGTAGGCAACCTGGTGGCCGTCACAATGTATATATGATTCACAACCTCTGGTTTCAATGATAATGCCACATGCCTCACAGGGTATGAAAATGTTTAAGTAAGTCAACTTTAAAATTTGTTTTGGATGCTTAAAATGTGATTCAAAAATACCAATATTACTATAAAAAACTTGTAAACATTAAGAACATACATGTGACACAAGTATTGAAGAAATGATTAATTAATGCCTTGATTATGAGGCAGCAGTAGCAGCTGAATTCAGGATGTCTATTTCTTACAGATCAGTAACTATTCGTGGCACCAAACATTCACCTTACTCACTAACGACTTGTCACACTACAAGTAAAGACTAATAAAAAAACAAGTATACACATACAGCATTTTGTGAGCATAACAGTGTACATATATTTGTATGGATATGTGGACAGATGTCTACTGTTTTCAATTAAATTATATCGAAGGCAAGCGCAAGACAATCAGAAATGCTATCTTGTTTTAGTCTAGTAGACCCTGCTACTATCGGCCTGAAATTCATATTCTGTCCTCCAAGCACACAGTAGAGTTTTTACTTTACTTATCATTAAAACTGTAATAAATTTAGCATCAATAGGAAATGAGACTGTTATGTCATGACGTACGCACATTTAACTTAGGTGAATTCAACTATACAAGCTAGCAAAGACAAAATAAACCAGGTTAAAATCATAAAACTACTATTTCTACTTAGTCGTTCCCCTTCTACCGTGAGGTGTAGAGGTTTGGAAGAGAGAGCGCCAGACCATTCTATCCTGGCCTGGTTCCATTCTAGTCCTCAGTCCTTCAAAGATTGTCTAATGTTGTCCTCCCAGCGGACTCTGGGTCGTCCTGGAGGTCTGGATCCCTGGCTCTCCGTCTCCCACGCCCGTCGCGGCAGCCGATCCCCTCCCACCCCGCAGACACGGCCAAACCATCCCAGTTGGGACTGTTCTATTTGGGTCTGCAGCGGATGGGATTTTAGGCCTTGACGGATCGTCTGGTTGCGGACCATGTCTCTTCTTGTCACTTCAACCACTTTCCTCAGATACCTCATTTCTGAGGTTTGGATCTGGCTTTTGTGGGTTGTAGTCACCGCCCACGACTCGCATCCATATGTCAAGACTGGGACATAGGTGGAGCGGTATACAGCCATCTTCGTTTTCTTACCAACCTCTTTCTTGCTGAGGAATCCACGATTTATGGCCTGAAAAAGTCTCCCAGCCGCTGCTTTTCGAGTGGCCAACTCTTCTTTGATGCCTCCCTTTCGGTCTATAATAGCTCCGAGATATTTAAAGTGGTCGACCCGCTCCAGGACCCGCTCTCCCAACCCAATCCGACGCCCTCCCTCCTCCCGCGACATCACCATGGATTTTGCTCTAGAGCCGCCCATGACCATCCCTCTCCTCCCCAGCTCCTCCCTCCAGACTTGCAGGCCGGACCGGAGACGTGCCTCTGACCTAGCAATCAGGGCAACACCATCAGCAAACGCCAGCTCCGAAATACAGACCCGTCCCATCCCCCAGCACCCCACTGAACACCCTCCCGTTCTCTCCCCACACGCCCCGATGACATCGTCCATAAGGAGCACGAAGAGGTAAGGCGACAGGACACCACCCCGTCCCACACCAGCGGCGGTCCTGAACCCCCCCGACCCATGGTCTGCCGTCCTCACACAATTTCCGCAAGACCTGCAGAAGCTCTGCACAGCATGAATCAGAGGTGCTGGAATATCCCTCCCTGCCAAACAGTCCCAAAGTCCGCCCCAGGGGACCCCGTCAAACGCCCCCTCCAGATCCATGAAACAAAGACGGATCTCACTCCTATATTCAAGGGCCCCCTCACCCAGCTGTCCGAGCGTGAAGACCAGGTCCCGAGCACCTCGGCCTGCTCGGAATCCGCACCGGACCCCATCCAACTGTGGCCCAGCCAGGCGTCGGAGTCTCTGCTCCAGGACTCCAGAGCAGACTTCACCAGGGACACCGAGAAGGGACACGCCTCCATGGCCTCCACATTGTCGATTGTCACCCTTTTTGAAGAAATGATTAATTAATGCCTTGATTATGAGGCAGCAGTAGCAGCTGAATTCAGGATGTCTATTTCTTACAGATCAGTAACTATTCGTGGCACCAAACATTCACCTTACTCACTAACGACTTGTCACACTACAAGTAAAGACTAATAAAAAAACAAGTATACACATACAGCATTTTGTGAGCATAACAGTGTACATATATTTGTATGGATATGTGGACAGATGTCTACTGTTTTCAATTAAATTATATCGAAGGCAAGCGCAAGACAATCAGAAATGCTATCTTGTTTTAGTCTAGTAGACCCTGCTACTACCGGCCTGAAATTCATATTCTGTCCTCCAAGCACACAGTAGAGTTTTTACTTTACTTATCATTAAAACTGTAATAAATTTAGCATCAATAGGAAATGAGACTGTTATGTCATGACGTACGCACATTTAACTTAGGTGAATTCAACTATACAAGCTAGCAAAGACAAAATAAACCAGGTTAAAATCATAAAACTACAAATTTAAAATGTGCCGGCAGTTTATTGCACACTGTCATTATGTAGTTTACGTGATCTAAAGCCCAAGTGACTTGTCTAGCAGCTTATATGAGCTAAAGCCCAAATGGCTTGTCTAGCAGCTTACATGAGCTAAAGCCCAAGTGACCTGTCTAGCATTTGCTATTCATGTTTTGATCTAGAGGCCGTAAGGAGACAGCCCCTCCACCATGCAAAGGCACAACAGGCCAATCACCTGTTTGCTTTAAACTTTTGATTACGAGAACTACAAGAGAGAAAACCGGACTGATTCTAAAGGCGACAAACTGGAACGGACTACGACTTATGGAACTTGGAACACAAGAAGTAAAAAAGGGAAAGAGGAGCTGGTGGAAGAGATAAGGAAAGCAAAACTAGAAATCCTGGCTTCAACGGAAACAAAAGAAAAAAGGACAAGGATTCATGGATCTCGATGGCAACACGCTGCTCTACAGTGGTGTACCCACATCTGAAAGAGCTAAAGGGGGCATGGGTTGCATTGTGGCCAAAAACCAAAAAGATAGTATCAAGGGATGGAACTTTGTTTTGGAGCGCATTATGGTTGTAAAAGTAAAAGAAGGAGAAACCATAGTCAACCTGGTCATAGTGTATGGGCCAAATGAGGATGAGAGAGCAGAGGTCAAGGAGAAATTCTTCGAGCTGCTTCAAAGGACAGTGGATGACTGCTTAGATGAAATTATCATGCTCTGAGATTTCAATGCCAGAGCTGGAAATGACCATGCTAGATGGGGTGGAGTTATCGTAAGATATGGAGAAGATACTCTCAATGACAATGTAAAGCGACTCCTTAGATTCTGCAGTGAGCAGAATCTGATCATTACAAACACAAAGTTCCCCCATAAGCGCATACACTAGATGTGAACCAACTAAGAATGAGAATTCAGTGATCAGCTATGCCATTGTTAGGAGGAGCTCATTCAAATGTGTCCGGGGTGCTAGAGTCTGGAGGGGGCCAGAGATTGGAAGTGATCCCTACCTGCTTACAATCAAAAGAACAACTGAAAGAGTTGCTCAGCCTAGGAACTGCCAACAACACGCAAGAAACTAAGTAAATGAACGGGAGAAATGAGCATTAAGACCTACAAGCTGAGAGAGCCAGAAATTAAGACCAGATATCAGGGGCTTATTGCAGCAGCGGTGAGCAACACAAAAGAACAATCTGATGACTTGGAAACTCTCTGGCTTAAATTCAAGGACATCATAAAGACAGCTGCTGCAGAAGCATGTGGTGAAGTCCGACTTGGGAACAAGAGAAAGAGGACACCTTGGTAGACAGAGGAAGTCAAAGAGAAAATAAGAGAGAAGAAAATGGCATGGAAACAATAATTAGGAGCTAAAAACAAGCTAAGATCTGGAATATGCAGATGACATTGCACTACTAGCACATTCACATCAACACATCCAGGAAACAAATGGATAGACTTAATAAGTTTAGCCAGCAGGTGGGCTTGAACATCAATTTAAAGAAGTCAGAGGTCATGATGCTCAATGTGAGCAACCCTGAGCCCATATCAGTAAGGAATCAGCAACTGGTACAGACAGACAGACCTTCACATACCTAGGATGCATAGTAACACCAGACGGCGGGGCAGGCAAAGACATCAACATCAGAATGAATAAGGCAAGAACAGCTTTTTTTAGCCTAAACAACATCTGGAAGTCCTCTCAATACAGCACAAGCACAAAATTAAGATTATATCAGAGCTGTGTGCTTTCTGTGCTTCTCTTTCGTGTGGAATGCTGGAGAGTTACAGAGAAGGAAATGTCGAAATTGTCCTCTTTTCACACAACATGCCTAAGAAAAATTCTCCGAATCTTTTGGCCGAATACCATCACCAAGCAAGATCTGCTTCCTTGGAGCAAGCAAGAGGACATGCACACCATCATAGCTGGCAGAAGCTGGAGCTGGGTTGGCCATGTCCTCAGAAGAGACCCCGATGCCATCACAAGAACAGCTATGCTTTGGACCCCTGAAGGAAAATGAAAGAGAGGCCGACCAAAAACAACCTGGCGGAGGACTGTGGAGGCTGAGATGCAAAGAATGAACGAGAGTTGGGGCACTGTACGAAGGATGGCCGCCGACCGAGCAAAGTGGAATCAATTTGTTGTTGCCCTACAAGACGCCACTAGGCGTGATGGCCACTGACTGCTTTGACGGTCGGCGGCTAAGGATCAAAGAAGAAGAAGAAGAAGAACAAGGTGCTAGCAGCAAAACAGAAGTCCTGGGAAGAATTTGGAGAAAAGCTAGAAAAAGATGCGCAAGAAAACCAGAAATTGTTCTATAAGACCCTAAAGAACATGAGGAAGGAAAAACAATGCCCTCTCAAATTTATAAAGGACAAGCAAGGCTAATTGCTTACTGCTCCGAAGGAAGTAATGGAAAGAATATTTCTCAGAACTCCTGGATGGTGAGCATGGTAAAGCATCAGAAATGATAACCACTAGCACAGAAGAGAAAACCAATGATGGTGAAGATGACATAAAGATGGGAGAAAATCAAGATGGGCAAAGCAGCAGGGCATGATGGTATAACACCAGAAATGGTTACGTACATGGGAGCATCAGGCGACCTATTACTCTTAAGGGTCCTACAGGCAGCATGGTGCAACAAGACCATACCAAAGGTTTGGGAGATTGCCATCATAACACCAATTTTCAAAAAGGGTGACAATCGACAATGTGGAAACCATAGAGACATATCCCTTCTCAGTGTCCCTGGTAAAATCTACTCTAGAATCCTGGAGCAGAGACTCCGACGCCTAGCTGAGCCACAATTGGATGAGGTCCAGTGCGGATTCCGAGCAAACCGAAGTACTCAAGACCTAATCTTCACACTCAGACAGTGAGTGAAAAGGCCCTTGAGTATAAGAGTGAGATCCATCTTTGTTTCATAGATCTGGAAAAGGCGTTTGACAGGGTCCCCTGGAGCAAACTTTGGGACTGTTTGGCAAGGAAGAACATTCCAGCACCTCTGATTCATGCTATACATGCTGTCACCTTATATTTTCATACTCCTCATGGACGATGTCATCAAGACATGTAAGGAGAGAACAAGAAAGTATTCAGTGGGGTACTGGAAGATGAGACAGGTCAGTATTTCAGAGCTGGCATTTTCTGATGATGTTGCCCTGATTGCTAAATCAGAGGCACATCTCCAATCCAATCTGCTAGTCTTCGACCACTTTAAATACCTTAGAGCTATTATAGACCGAAAGGGAGGTATCAAAGAAGAGTTGGCCACTCGAAAAGCAGCAGCTGGGAGACAGGCCATAAATCGAGGATTCCTCAGCAAGAGAGAGGTTGGTAAGAAAACGAAGATGTCCCAGTCTTGACATATGGATGCGAGTCATGGGCAATGACTACAACCCACAAAAGCCAGATCCAAACCTCAGAAATGAGGTATCTGAGGAAGGTGGTTGAAGTAACAAGAAGAGACATGGTCCGCAACCATACGTCAAGGCCTAAAATCCCACCCCCTGCAGACCCAAGTAGAACAGTCCCAACTAAGATGGTTTGGCCATGTCTGCAGAATGGGAGAAGATCGGCTACCACGACAAGCATGGGAAACAAAGAGCCAGGGATCCGGACCCCCAGGATGACCCAGAGTCCACTGGGAGGACAACATTATACAATGTTTGAAGGACCAAGGACTAGAATGGAACCAGGCCAGGAGGAAGACAGCCGATAGGATAGTCTGGCGCTCTCTCTTCCAAACCTCTACACCTCACGGTAGAAGGGGAACGACTAAGTAAGTAAGTAAGTTTTGATCTATAAAGCAGGAGCAAGCAACTGTCTGATTTACATTCAACACATCCAGCGATCTCGGTTGTCTCCCAGTGACTTTGCTATCACTGTACTCATTATTCTCCATGTTTCTCTCTTCCTTAACATCTCCATCTTCATCAGCACCTACTTGTAGAGAAACTCGTCTCCATCTTCATCAGCACCTACTTGTAGAGAAACTCGTCTCCATCTTCATCAGCACCTACTTGTAGAGAAACTCGTCTCCATCTTCATCAGCACCTACTTGTAGAGAAACTCGTCTCCATCTTCATCAGCACCTACTTGTAGAGAAACTCGTCTCCATCTTCATCAGCACCTACTTGTAGAGAAACTCGTCTCCATCTTCATCAGCACCTACTTGTAGAGAAACTCGTCTCCATCTTCATCAGCACCTACTTGTAGAGAAACTCGTCTCCATCTTCATCAGCACCTACTTGTAGAGAAACTCGTCTCCATCTTCATCAGCACCTACTTGTAGAGAAATTCGTCTCCATCTTCATCAGCACCTACTTGCAGAGAAACTCGTCTCCATCTTCATCAGCACCTACTTGTAGAGAAACTCGTCTCCATCTTCATCAGCACCTACTTGTAGAGAAACTCGTCTCCATCTTCATCAGCACCTACTTGTAGAGAAACTCAATCTCCCATACCTTCTAGCTCGCCCTCTTCAACCGTCACAGTCATGCTCCATATCTATCACACAGTTCTTCATTATCAGGCATTTTACCATTTATCTTAAAAATCCAGCACCAATAAGCACCACATTCACAGTTTTCCCTTTGGATGTCCTCTGTCAGGTCAATCAATTAATCAACATCCTTTAGCACACCACAAGAGCATAGACCTTCAACACACACCCTTAAGTCCTCCTGTCCTGTGCCATCAGCTCAAGGTCCTTCACTATCTTCCACATCATTTTCATTTATGTCTCCAGTTCTCTTCTTCATGTGTTCTTTAGTCTACCTCTAATTCTTTTACCTTACTGGGAAGACTTCCAAATGTTGTTGAGACTAGCAAAGGCTGTTCTCGCTTTATTCATTCTGTTGTTAATGTCCTTGCTTGTTCCGCCATCAGGTGTTATTATGCATCCTAGGTAAGTACAAGGGGATTGACATAAGTCTTGGGCCTGACCATGAAGGAGTCACAGGAGGAAGATGAAACTTGGCAAATTTAAAGTTCATCATATTTGCACTGAATGTGTGAAGTACAGGTTTGTTTCTTCAATGGGTTTTTCCGCTACGGTGCATGGCACAATGTACCCTATTGACCGGATCTGCTGCTCCAAAGATTTGACAAAACAATGGAAAAGAAGGAGGCCAGAGCTGTGATAAAATTTCTGATGTTTCAAGGAAAAACACCTACAGAAATACACAGGGAGATGGAACCAGTGTTTCGTGATTCTTGTCCTTCATATATTTCGGTAAAAAACTGGTGTCAACAGTTAAAGTGCGGCCGCTCAAATGTTGCTGATCTGCCAAGATCTGGTAGAACAGCCTCAGAGTGCAACGATGAAAATGCAACAAGAGTGAAGAAAATCAACGACCAGGATCGAAAAATGACAATTGTGGAGATAGCTAGTAGAGTAAAACTAAATGAAAGAACAGTTTATAGAATTTTACACAACATATAATAATAATAATAAATTCTTTAAGCACCAAACACGGCGCATAAGGCAGAAACCAGTGCTCTCCAGGTTGTTCGTTGTGACGCCACTCCTCTTAGCTCTTGCACATTATTTAGGCCCAACGTTCTTCCTTCTCTTATTATTGTTCTTCTGAGTGTTTCTTTTGGTCTTCCTTTTTTCCTCTTACCCTCAGGAACCCAAGTGAGCGCCTGTAGTGGTATTCTGTTGTTTTGCATTCGTAGGACATGACCGATATATGACCATCGTCTTTTCCTTATATAGTCGGAGACATATTTCTGCCTAGAGTCTTCTCTTATTTGTCGATTAGTCTTGAATTCTTTCCAACTGATGTTCATGAGTTTTCTAAGACATTTGTTCTCGAATGTATTCAGCTTGTTCTCCAATGATTTTGTTATTTTCCAACTCTCACAGCCGTATGTTAACACTGAGATAACATTTGAATTAAACAGACGAAGCTTGGTATGTATATTCAATGATCGTAATTTCCAAATGTTAGATAATCTATTGAAGGCGCTAGCTGCCAAAGCAATTCTAGTATGGATTTCTCTTGTTGTGTCACCATCCTGAGTCATTTTACTTCCTAAATAATTGAAACTTTCAACTTTCTGTAGTTTTTCCCCGTTCAAGATGATATCAAAGGTCTCGTTAGAAAAGTTCATAGCTTTAGTTTTAGAGGCATTTATTTGGAGACCTATTTTAACCGAGAGATGACACAAATTATTTATTGCTTCTTGGGAACATGAAAAAAGTGTGTGCTCGCTGGGTTCCATGACTGTTGACACGTGAACAGAAGCAAACGAGGGTAAATTGCTGTCAACAGTTGCTCAAAAAGTGTCAGTCAAAAATTTTTTTGGAGACCATGGTGACAGTAGATGAGACTTGGGTACACCATTATGACTCCGAATCCAAAATTGCCAGCATGCAATGGAAAACCCCGGGCTCCCCAACACCTGTCAAGCCGAGAGCGCAGAAATCTGCAGGAAAAGTGATGCTGACTGTTTTTTGGGACGGCAAAGGTGTCCTTTTGAAAGATTATCTGCCTCGTGGCAACACAGTTAATGGACAGTACTATGCAGATCTTTTCACCAAACTAAGAAAGGTTGTGACCAGGAAACGAGGGATAACGCGCACTCAAAATCTTCCTTTGCTTCAAGACAACGCGCCCTCTCACAAAGCACGGCTTGTGCAGCTAGCAGCCAACGATTTGAATATTGAAATTCTTCCACACCCACCATATTTTCCAGATTTGGCTCCATCAGACTTTTTCTATTCCCAAATCTTAAAAAACAGCTAAAAGGAAATCATTTTGACAGCGATGAAGAGGTTATACTGGCATGTGATGACTGGTTTAGTTTGAAAAATAGGGTGTTCTACTCCCAAGGTCTTTTCAAGGTCAAGCAGAGATGGCAGAAGTGTGTCAATTCAGACGGTGGCTATATTGAAAAGGAATAAACACTATACAAAATTTCAGCTCTCTGGGACATGTCCTTCATGGTCAGGCCCAAGACTTATGTCAATCCCCTTGTAAATGTGTGTCTGTTCTAACTTCTGGTTCCTTACTGTTATTGGCTCAGGATTGCCCAAATTTAGTGTCATGACCTCTGTCTTCTTCAGATTGATGTTCAGACCAACTTATTCAGTCTATCGGTTTTTTTCTTGGATGTGTTGATGTGAATGCGCAAGTAGTGCAATGTCATCTGCATATTCCAGGTCTTGCAGTGTAGAAAATGTTGTCCATCTAATCCCTGAGGTAAGATTACCAATGTGGAAATGATGGAACAAACCAGACAAAGAGGTGAAGAAAAGATGGGTGTTGGATAGGAAAACAAAAAGATGTTGGCACTGAATAGGACACACACTCAGGAAGCCAGCTGAAAGCACTACAAGGCAACTCCTTATCTGGAATTCCCAGGGTAACAGAAATAGAAGAAGACTTAAACAATTATAAAAAAGGAGAAAGGAGAAAAAAACTGAATTGGCTGGCACAGCACGTCTTGGGTGTTAATTAGCTAAGATCTATGCTCCACAGAAGCTAATGGTTAACGATGGTGAAATGTGGATATTACAAAACAAATATTACAAAACACACAGAGAGGGGGGAGAGAGTGCATGGTCATGACAGAACCTGTATTGAAAAGAGAAGCACAGAAAGGAACCATAATCAGAAAAATATTAAAAATACACAAAGGCCATAATATCTTGATGAAAGACCATGGTAGAGAGAAAAAAAAAACTGAAGCTAAAAAGAAATGAAGGCAATAGAGATGTAAGTGGGAACACCAATAATTGAACAAGTACTTTCTTCAAGTTCAGAATCATGGCAAGAGATTTGAAATGAGCCTGGAAATCTGTTTTACTTTTAAAGCAAAGATGGCACTTATTTTGTTGTTGTTGATATCTGACAAGTAAACTTGTTTAAAAAAAAAAAACTTGACAGTGGCCCCTAAAGGACAAATGATAGCCAGAGTGAAGAGTAAATCTGAACTCATGCTTTTCTTATGCTTCAGGCTATTCACACATGTGATAGGTTAAAATGTGACTAGTGATGCCAAATCTGGATAAAAAAAGCTTTCCATGATTTTTAGATTTCACCTTCCAAAACAAGAAAATGATGGCAGTTGTTTCTGAAATATTTTTGGTTAATCAGTCTCTGGTATTTCATGAACTTAACATTTCACATAGAAAACATCTTTAAATGCATGTTTAAAATTTTCATTCTTGGTAAATCAAGGCATGACATAAATGTCTAACTTTGACAGCTGAATGCCAGTCAGATCGACATCATCGGAGTGTGGACAGGCCACTATTCGTATTGTGTTTGTGTGTCCAGCAAATTTTCTCCAGCCTGTCACTAAAATGATGGGATCATACGCTGCCACCAAATTCATGGATCTAGCTCTGCATATAGCATAAGCTAAGCACTCATCTATGTCTGTTTCCCAGTAGCAAGAATCCAAGATTTCAACTGCATGGTCCTCTGATGGAAGGATGGACACAGTGATATCATGCAATCTCTCCTCTTGGCCTGAAGTAGTGTACAAGCATGGAATGAAGAATTTGGACATGGGTTGAGCCGAATGTGGATATATAGAAAATGAGGCACATCTCGTGGAAGAAGAAGAAGAAAACAAATAAAGAAGTTCTAGAAAATCTTAAAGAAGGAGATCAAAATTAGACAGCTAAATTATTTTGGGTTTGTAATACGAGACAGCACCTTGCTGAAGACCTCAATGGAAGGCAGAGTTAAAGGCAAACATGCAAAAAGTTAGAGGGAAGGTAACATCAAAAGATGGACAGGAAAGAGTCTATCAGAGTGCACCATCAAGACAAGAGACAGAAAATGTTGGAGATCCATTACATCGACCTTGGATGTGGAGATGGCAGCTGAGGATGAGAGTTGAATAGCTCTACATTCCACCTCCTGTCTTACCACACCTACCTATTAAACGGCAACACTATTCACTACTTTATTACATTAATGATGTGATACCATGCATAAAAGGGACTGGAAGACTTGGCTTACGTTTGTTGTAGGTGACCATGCATAAAAATGGCTGCTCTTTCAACCTAAAAAAATACGCATTCGTTCAATTAAAAAAAAAACTTAAAAACCTCTAAATCTGCTGTTACAGTCAGTTTCACAAGCATCCATGAGCAAAGAACTGGCAAGATGGCACAAAAGTTCAAGTTTTGTCCAGAGATGGGTTATTTTCTATTCCAGGACAAAATGTCTGGAATAGAAACTGGAGAATGTTAAGATAGGAAACTATACAGAGCGATCAAGAAATGCAAACAAATAAAAAGTTTCATTTTGATGAATAAATGAGTTTCATCATCATCATCATCAGTTGCCATCTCCACAACGAAGGTTGGCTGTAATGGATCTCCAAAGTTTTCTGTCTCTTGTCCTCCAAGATATACGTAGCTCTTGACTTGTTCCAGGATTTTCCCATTTACGCTTATCTTTAATGTGAAATAAAATGAAAGTTTACATTACTATTAATGTCAGAAATGATGTTTCAGGTTGTCCTCTAGCTGAGAAATCTTAAAGCGTGAAAGAGAAAGTGCCCAACCCAAATCAGTTCTGATATCTAGCTTGTGTCTAGCATCTGTTTTTTTTTTATCAGTAAAGCTCAGAGACTTTTCTTACACAGGAATAAAATAAAGGTAATGGACACTTGAATGTTCCCACTTTCATCTATTGTGCATATTAATGTAGCCACTAGATATTATAAATTATGAATGTAGTTCTGACACAACACAAATTAAAAGAAAAGGCAATTTAATTCAAGATGCACTTTTTTTGGGCTGACAATTTTGTCTTCTTCTTATGGTCTCAGGCTGTTCTCTCTCTCTCCTCACTCCCCCCCCCCCCCCCCCCCCCCCCCCAGTTGATAAACACTGCCCTGGTCTTCTTGGATCCTTAGTTGCTGACTGACTAAACAATCAGAGCCCATCACGCTAGAGGCCCATCTTGTAGGGCAGTAACAAACTCTCTCCACTTAGCTCAGTTGGAGGGCTATCCTTCATGTGGTGCCCCAACCCTGGCTCACACTGTTCATCCTCAACCTCTACAGTTCTTTGTTAAGTTGTTTTTGGTCTGCTTTTCGTTTGGGGTCCATGGCATAGCAGTTCTGGTGGTGGTCTCTTCTGAGGTCATGGCCAACCAAATTCCATCATCTGCCCACTTTAAATGGTGTGCATATCTAAACTGCCATAGTGTAATCTAGTGTTTATAAATTTTCATTATCATGTGTCATGATGAATGGTGTTTTTTCCCACTGAGATCTGTATATGTTTTTGTTTGTTTTAAAATCACCCCTGTTTTTGACTCTCTTATGCCACATTTTTTCCCTCTCCCTCCATTCCGCATGCTAATGATTTTTTTTTTTTTGCTTTTGTCTTCAATGTGCTAACTTTCTCATCAAATACAATTTATTAGTTTTACGGTCATATTTAGACACACACAGAAAGTAGCAGAAAGAAAGAACCACAGCTAATCTTTGAGTGTAGAAACCAATGTTGATGAAGATGTTCTTAATTTCTCACGTGTGTGTGTGACAGGACATAACCCTCTGGTTTCTTTAAAACATGAAATAAAATCTTTACCATGGTTAGACAGGGTAAAGTTATCATCAATGACAAGTACAAAGCCAAGTATATACATACCAACATAATGAATGGGGAAAATACCACGATACAAGTGTGCTTGTCTTGCAGCCTGTGCATTTCTGGTTACAGCTAGAATGGGGCATCTCGGACGATAGGCAGACACTAAGTAGGCTGACCTGGGAGAGGGGGACAGGCATGAGAAAAATATGCAATAACTGCCAGCAAAATAATACTATGTCGGGCAATAGAATATGCTGACCTGAAATGTAAATGAAAATTCACATGCTCTGCATTTACATGAATCAAATTTATAAAAATTGCTACATTATTCATCTGTGATATACTGAAAAGCCTACGCTTTGCTGACCTTTAAATGGCAAGAAATTACTGCAACTAAGCAGCATAGCTACATTTTTTTTTTCCAAAATCTTGGCCGGACTCCTTTAAAAATAGGGTTTCTTAACCCGTGGTCCATGTGCCTCTTGGAGGTCCGTGAATGAGCTCCAGGGAGTCCAACTACAAAACCTAAAATATAAAGTATATTTTTTTTCCAAGAAGGGGTTCACAGCCTTCATCAGACAATCAAATGAGTCCATAGCACAAAAAAGGTTTGGTTTGAAGGACTATCTTTACTGCACACGAACAACTTCATAACTGCATTCCCAAAAAAAAAAAAAAAAAGGTTAAGAAATCCTGCTTTCATTGAATCCACATAAAAACTATTTATGATATAGATGTGACAGAGTTTGAACTCAAATCTGAAATCCAAATGATTTAACAAATTCAAAATCAGATTGATTGTTTTGCAAATTCCTTACTGATTTTGGAGTTAGAAATAAATTTTTTGGGTAAATAAAAAAAAATTTGCCCTCTAGGTTTTTGGGCCTCCCTGTCAATTCCCCAACAAGTACTGCCTTATATTGCTACTTGTTGGTTTTAAGAGTCCACACAATACAAGAACCCCCAACAACAACAAAAATTATGACTAGAGACAAAATATTTACAAAGAAAAAAAAACAAACATGGCAGCCTTATCATCTGCGAGCAATTTTTAGTGATACCCACCCTCTTGCATTTTATTTATTTTTTTATTATTTCTGTCAGATATTATTATACTTTGATCCTTAGCCGCCGACCGTCAAAGCAGTCGGTGGCCATCACACCTTGTGGCATCTTGTAGGGCAACAACAAACTGATTCCACTTTGCTCAGTCGGTGGCCATCCTTCGTACAGTGCCCCAACTCTGGTTCATTCTTTGCATCTCAGCCTCCACAAAGTTGTTTTTGTCAGATATTGCATTAGTTAAAATCCTTGGTATCCTAATGAATTTCAGATTACATCACATCCCTATTTTACACAGGGAAGCCACTTTCTTTCAGAAGTTGTTAAAGATGTACAAAGACTGAACTTATCTGTCTTACCGTCCAGTGGTTGTGAGAACAATTATAGCGGCAGCCATGCAAGTGAAAGAGGCTTCTACAGCGGCTATGGCAATTGTGTGTGTCGAGTCTGTGTACAAAGGGGTCTCCCTTCGCAGGTCTTCAAACTGCTGTCTGTGGAAAATTGCAGACTCTGCTTCTCTACAGATCTGCAAAAAAAAACCAAAAAACTACAGATCTGCCAAAAAAATAAAAATGAATAACACAATCTTTAAAGTGTATGCTAAATCCCTAGTGAGCTTTTAAGTATAATTAACCATGCAGCAAAACTAACCTAAGATGAAACAGAAATTGAAATCAGCGTAACTAAACAAGATGAAGCATAACTTTTAAGTCTTAGAACAGAGCTAAAGATATGCACTGGCAACAGATAGGGCACACAATTCAGAAAACCTGCTGATAGCATTACAAGGCAGTCATTGTTCTGAAATCCCCAGGTGAGAGAGGTAGAGAGAGACTGACAAAAAAAAATGGAGATGGGAACTGGAGACAAAAATGAACTTGACTTTTCTGATCCCCATAGTTTACGAGTTTTTCCACTTTTTTTCCTTGAAAAAGTACATCTTTTTCAATTGCATTGTATCTCCATACAGGATGTTGGTGCTGGAGGGGTGTGGTGGTAGAAATTGCTTCCGCAGGTCATTCCAAGAAGTGGCGTTCTACTGTTTCTTTCTTCTATCTGGTACAGTGGTTGCAGTATGGTTCATGGTCTGAGGTCACAGTGCAAATGCTTGTTGAGAGGTAGATGTCTTGTTCTCAACCTGAAGATTGTACTCTAGTCCTATTTCTGGGGTTTGGCTTCTGCATATAGTGCTCTTGCAGTTGAGCCGGTGGCCCAGCGGTTCATCCACTGCTGTTTGCAGTTTTTTGTATAATGTATTTTGTGGTTCTTAAGTTGGTGGGAACATTTGGTTGCGGCATACTTGCTTCTTTCTTTCCTAGCTTGTCAGCACTCATTGCCTCTGATGCCTATATGGCCTGGTATCCACTGTAAATTGTGTTGATGCCATAGGAGGCAAGTACACTGATTTCTTTAAGTATGTTAGCTATACAAAAATGAAAAAGATGATATGGAGGAAACTGAGCTGATCACATGGGACAGGAGCACCTGGCATGAGACTACTGAAGGTCTATGCTCCTTGGGGAGCTGACGGGGGTAATGATTATCACAGACCTACCTCGTAAAACTAAACAAATACATTTAAATAAACAACTGTTCTCTCTCCCATTATCGCCCATAAAGGGTGAGTAGAACCAAACAAAGCAAAGAATTGATTACATGTTCTTACCTTATGCATGTGCCTGACAGTCTCAAGTGGGTACAACCCTTTGGCTGTCTCCCCAGACAGCATAACACAATCAGCACCATCTAGAACAGCATTTGCTACGTCACTGGTTTCAGATCGGGTGGCTCTTGGTTTCTTTGTCATACTTTCCAACATCTGTCAAAATATTCCATGCATATGCACATCATAAAAAGATCTTAAAACCTTATACGAGTTACTGTAATGACTGCTACAATAGTGATAAGTTTTAACAAAAAAAAGTAACTGAAAGAAGCCAATCACAAAGGAAACAAATATACTGTGACTGTGACAACAGGAAAGACTGAAGGGGAAAAAAAAAAAAAAGAAAGATGAGATGCTGGGTAATTTGACATCATGGTATGGAAAGAAGTCAACAACAGAAATGATAATCAGTGCTGGACATAGGAAGTTGTGGAGTGACATGTAGTTTTCCACACGACGTCACACTTCCCCCCAAGCACCCCCCTCCACATTTCATCACACAATCCAGAACCACTCTCATGTGGCAGTCGCAGATGAACATGGGTTTACTGGAAAGGTATTGTTGAGAGCCTTTTTGCGCACCACATAGGTCAATATACTTGAAGACTGTGATGCACAAAATGGCGTGGATGCTGTGTTTATGCGTGGTTGTGAGGATAACTTGTGATTGTTTGGGGTAACAGCGGGAGATTATTGGTTTGTGTACTGATGTACGAGCAGTGTCCGATGATTGAGAAGGTGTCCTGAGGACTTACAATGTGTACATGATAAGTGCCTAGATCATGTTCAACTGAACCATATGTAATTGAGAGGAAGTGGAATATATTCATATGAATTATATATAATAAGCAGCGTGGAATCTAAGGATCGATGTACGATGGTGATTTAGTAATTGGCAGTGGAAGTGAAATGAAATATGTGGATCCTCGGTTATAAAGATATCAAAGAAGTATGTTATTGTTCAAGTACGTGGACGTTATTAAACGATCATATGTATGCACTGGACATTTGATTATTTAACAAGTTGAAGTTGACTGTTCAAGAACTGTTGGTTATGCATACACCCCTAGCCCAATCATATCGTATCAGGTATGTACTGCATTATATTATGAAAAAGAATTATATAATTAAAAAAATAATTTACACCAGTTACAGGTTATAACAATTATCCAACACTTACCAAGCTGAGATTATATTAATAGTTGTCCATGAAGGAGTTATTAATTATTGTGGATAAAAGTACACTATGGGACTGGAGGTTACAAAATCTATTTTGTTTCATTTATGACAAAATAAAGGATAATTACTGTATTTTTTGCTGGACAGCGCATTTCTTAAACACCCCCCTCCCTCTCTCTCTCGGCATGACATCATTTGTGGACGACCCCTATGCCACCAGGCTTAAGCGAAAAAGAAGGAAGTAATGTTAAAGAAATACTTCTATTCTTAAATATGGTTAGATGAATGAAGTAGTTTGAGTCTTACTGGAACAAAGAAATGACCTGTTGTTAATGATTAACTTTACTCCTACAATGTTCAGGAACATCTAAATATTTGCTCTAGTTTTTCCGTACACTATCACTACTAAAAGTGACTCGCAGTTTTGCTTATAATAGGGAGAAAAAAAAGCCATACGAAACCTGTGTGGCACAGATGACGGGTTTTCCTGCCCTGTTACAACAACCAATCATCATCTTCTGGGCCAGAAATACTTTCTCTGGTGGGATCTCAATGCCCATGTCACCTCGGGCCACCATCACACCGTCTGTCTCTTCAAGGATTTCCATGAAGCTGAAAGTGGCAGTTCTTTGGTTGTCAAACATTTCTTTAACTTAAGAACTTGATTTAAAAAAAAACAAAAAAAAACTGTAAACTTAAGCTGAAAGAGGCATTAGTATTAAACAGCATGAGTTTCATGCTAAATGTAAGGATGATGATAAAATTTAATATCGCCTACTTTAAATAAACACCCCAGTCCAGAAAAGTATAAAAGACTGAAAAGAAATCAACATCTATAGCTATCTCATGAGATGCTATTTCATACTGTTGCGACATCATTGCACTCCGAGCAAACCCATAGGTGCCCAGTCTCCTTCAGCAAATGTCGAAGTGTATGAATGCGGATTGTTCCTATAGCGCACTGGCTGTTTACAGGCTTAATGCATCCTCTCATAAGTGAATCCCTGCTAGTCTTACATCTGATGCCAAAGCCTAGTAGTCTTAATCTTGTCGATTCATCAACTGCAGTGTCAATTCTCTAACAGGTGATCGCTAAATGACTTTAGTATCTCTCCCTTATCCATTTCCAATGATAGCATTATAAGGCAGTCAATATTATGGAGTTCTCAGAGTCAGAGAAATAGTTTAGCTATGATAATGATTGACTTAGCAGGAACAAAATGTATGCACTTACTTTCTGATACCCTGGTGGTTTTCCAACTTGGCAATAATTTTAATGTTTGCCCCTTTGGGACCCAGAACCTTTCTTATCTCCCTAACACCTTCAGCATCTCGAATAAATGATGCAAAAACCATGTCCACCTGAAATAACATATTATATATTAGTTATAATCACCAAACCTAAAGGTCATTTATATTTGGACATGCATCCTAATATAACCGACTAGGTTGAACGAGACACGCCTTGCCAAAATTTTATTTAAAAAGAAAACATATATATATAAAATGCAATGCGAAATCTGAAGAAAAAATAATTTATGACAAAGCATATCGCATTCTTTCTGATCAAATGAAATGACATGAATGGAGAGATATGTACATGTACGAGGTACGGTCAAAAAGTAATGCCTCGTAATTTTTAATTTCATTCAATAGGCAAGAAAACAGATAAAATTCACATTGAAATGTAGCCCCAAGTCTGAACTTCAAAAATGTACTTCTCAATGTAGTCTCCGTTATTTGTTACAGTTTTTGTCCATCTTCTCACAAGGGCATGTATTCCCGCACGGTAAAAATTTGTGTCCTTTTTTCCTAAACCACTGGCGTACGCTGCGTTTAAGGGTCTCGGTGTCCTCAAAGTGATGTCCGCGAAGATCTTCTTTCAGTGGTCCAAACAGATGGAAGTCAGAAGGTGCAAGATCGGGACTGTAAGGGGGATGTGGTAATAATGTCCAGCCAAATTCTGCAATCGCATCAATGGTGCGTTTAGAGGTGTGTGGCGTGGCATTATCGTGCAACAGTAGTGCAGTTCTCTGATCTTTTAATGGGTAAAGTCGCCGAAGACGACCTCTAAGCTTCTTCATAGTTTCAATGTAACGGTCTGCATTCACCGTGTTTCCCCGTTCCAAGAAGTCGAGAAGAATCACACCCTTCTCTTCCCAAAACATGGACGCCATAACTTTCCCTACAGATGGTGAACTTTTGAACTTCTTTCTTGTCGGCGATGTTGTGTGATGCCATTCCATTGACTGCCTCTTGGATTCTGGGGTTCAAAAAAATGAACCCAAGTCTCATCACCTGTCACAATATTCGATAAAAACTCTTCTCCTTCAGTTTCGTAACGGTGCAGGAGGTTGATGGCTATGGTTTTCCTTGTTTCTTTATGTCTGTCAGTCAACATTCTGGGTACCCACCGTGCACAAACTTTTGAATAACCCAGGTCTTTAATGATGTTCTGGACACTGCCTTTTCTAATGGACAACATGGAAGAAAGTTCATCCAGTGTTACCCGACGGTCACCACGAATGATGCCATCAACTCGATGAATGTTGTGTGAAGTCACTGCGGTAGACGGACGGGCAGTCCGCTTTGCATCAGCCATTGAGGATTGACCTACTTCAGCTTCGTCACAAAGATGTACCCAACGTCGGACAGTGCTAACATCCACTGTTGAATCTCCATAAACATTCTTCAAACGTTCATGGATGCGAATTGGGGTCTCACCTTCAGCATTGAGGAATTCTATGACATAATGTTGTCTTAACCGAACCTCTTTGGCAGCCATTTTTAAACTGTTACAGTGGTGCCACCTGTTACTGAAACAGGTTGGTAATGCTATACAATGCAGAAGTGTTTGAGGAATCCTGCTAAATTTACTAATTGCACACAGATGGGAGTATTTACATATATAAAAAATAAGAGGCATTACTTTTTGACCTTCCCTCGTAGCAAAGGTCATCAAGAGCTGAAAATTCTGAAGGTGCATACAATACTAACGCTATCGTCTTTATTTTCTTCATACTTAGTGACCATTTGATTTACTTTCGTCTTTCAATCTTCAATAAATTTTAAAATGATTTCTATGACAAATGAAATCTGGTAGAAATAAGTTATTGGGGGGGGGGGGGGGGGGGGGGGGGGGGGGGGGGGGGGAGAAGAGAGAGAGAGGAGGAGAAGAAGAAGACAATGTAGCCAATTATAAATTTTACCGCCCTAAAAAGCTCACTAAATGTTCTCTCAAAACACAGAACCCCTGTGATAAAAAAAATGCATGTGAACCCTAAATAACAAAAGGAACAAGCACTTGGCAAGACTCCCTAAACCCACCCCATGTTCCACACCAAACTGTAAGTCCTGTTTGTCCTTCTCAGATACTGCAGGCAGATCTACAGCCGTGCCTGGCAGATTGCAGCCTTTCTTCGATCCCAAAGCACCACCATTTTCAATTTCACAGATCAAGTAGTCACTACCTGTCAATAATATAGAAGGTATTATTAATGGAAATTAAAAAATAAAACTTCCATCATCAATTAATCAGATTTTGCGATACATGTAACAGATATGCTGGTATTATGTGTATAATATCCCAGCCTAAGTACAGTGTAATAAATCTGAATATAAATATGTCAATCCTCACGCTATTCGTAGCAGTTAGGTTCCTTGAAAACCCTGTGAAAACGGAAATCTTTGAATACTGAACCATTGATTCTATGGGGAAAAATGGAGTCTGGTTCCTGTGGGACCCTGTTCACCATACACTATTGCTACCGATCACCATAAGCTCATCATTTCGTGTACCCTTCTTGTAAAAAAATTGCTTATTTATTATACTGTGCATTTTATACATGTATTTTATATACTGTTTTCTTTGTAATTGTTCAGTATGTACAATCTTTTAATGTAACAATACTCACTCACTCACTCACACTGTCACTACTAATTCACACGAAAACATAAACTATTATGAAATCCCTGGAAAACAAAAATTGAAAACACTTAACTGAACATTTAAAATTAAAGAAAATTTCATACAGACACACCAGAAAGAAGTTTAACACATGTACTTTATCATTGAGGCTCATCACAGCCTTCTTGTGCTTAGGCACACTCGCCAACACACGTGCACTACACTTGGATGCCATTATTAATTTAAAAAATAATCAAAAATGGCGTAAAACTGCAAAAATGTGGATGAGAAGATGCTAGACAAAGACACGTGTAAACACAATGAAAGCCACAAGAACAAGGAGCCAGCCTTGCTGCAAGGTAGACATCTCAAACTTTTTTGCTTACTGCACTTGGCGCGAATGGTAAAAAAATGGGTTACACTTTATCTCTCGCGAATGGGTGAATCCGCGAATAGCGAGGATTGACTATGTCAAATGAGGTATCTGAGGAAGGTGATTGAAGTAACAAGAAGAGACATGGTACGCAACCAGACGATACGTCAAGGCCTTAAATCCTACCCCCTGCAGACCCAAGTAGAACAGTCCCAATTAAGATGGTTTGGCCATGTCTGCAGAATGGGAGAAGATCGGATACCACGACAAGCATGGGAAACAAAGAGCCAAGGATCCAGACCCCGAGGACGACCCAGAGTCCGCTGGGAGGACAACATTAGACAATCTCTGAAGGATCGAGGACTAGAATGGAACCAGGCCAGGAGGAAGACAGCCGATAGGATAGTCTGGCGCTCTCTCTTCCAAACCTCTACACCTCACGGTAGAAGGGGAACGACTAAGTAAGTAAGACTATGTCAACAGCAGCATGGTCATCAGCTGCTAACTCACATCTGCAGTCTTTGGACAAGGTGCAAAATCAAGCTCTCAGGCTCATTACAGGAGCCATGAAAACTACACCAATATCAGAGATGCAGAAGGTTGCTGGATTACAGACATTGTCCCATAGAAGAGACACAAAAACCATGATCCAGACGGAAAAGTACAACAGTATGCCAACGCATCCAATGAAGGCAAGACTAGATGATCTGGCATTGGGACGTCTAAAGCGTAGCAGCTTTGTGCATCGGGGAAAAAGACTTAAAAGACAGCATCAAGAAGACCTATCCATGAAGACAACACCACTGAAGCCCACCCTATACCCTGTACCATGGGAGCAGGCCAGCAATGCCCTCCAAATTAATACATCAGTCAGTGGTCTCACAAGTGGATGTGAGTATAATGATCTGCAAAAACGAACTGCTACATTGAGTATGATCCAAGAAAGCTATCCCGATCAATCATGAATACATGCCTATACAGATGGATCAGCAACTAATGCTGTTAGGAATGGAGGTGCCGGTATCTTTATCTCATATCCTGACAACCACTATGAGACTAGGCACATTCCCACTGGTAAATTCTGTTCCAACTATACAGCTGAGGTTCAAGCTCTAGAGCAAGCTGCAAATATGATTTATAACACCAACTCTGACTGCCACCAGGTAGTCATCCTCACAGATGCACTGTCTGTCCTGCAAGCTCTCAAGGGTGGTAAACTCCCGCATCTGAGAAATGAACTAAACAAGGTAGCTGCCAAAAAGAGAACCATACTTCAGTGGGTACCATCTCATTGTGGTGTACCCGGAAATGAAAAGGCAGATAAACTTGCAAAAAAGGGAGGTGAATGTGAACAAGAAGATAATGAAGTCACATACTTTGAGAAAAAGAGAGCTATCCAGACTATCAGAAGAGAACAGAACCAACCCAAAGACGACTATCACACTCTCGACCGGCAGGGACAGATAACTATTTTTCGCCTCAGGACAGGGCATAACAAACTGAATAAACACATGCACAAGCTACGATTGTCTGCTTCACCACTGTGCACATGTGGATTAAACGAACAAACTGCTGAGCATGTTCTACAGGATTGTCCTCTATATGACCAGTTAAGAAAGATATACTGGCCCAATGACTCAACACTAAACTCAAAGCTATATGGAGCTAAAGAGGAACTTCAAACAACAGTCGAATTCATCATGAGAACTCGTCTGACGGTGTAAACATCAAAGATGCGATCGCAAGAAGAAGAAGAAGAAGAAGAAGAAGAAGACTATGTCAAAATTAATTGTCAGAACATATTCTAAAAATGTGTATAATGCCTTCGAAAACAGAATTTTGTACAGAATGTTGTTCAATATGAAGAAATCCAATAATTTCTCAGATCCACTTTATGTTATTAATTGTCCTATAACTTATTTATTCATGAGATCTGACATTCAAATTTTCCACTGCAATATAAGACTTGTCATATCTAATTTCTAATGTCTTATCAAAATTTAGATTCATTACAAATAATGTACAATTTTGCAAAATTTTATAAATACTTTTAGAAATTACCTTAAAGTTCTTTAAAAATTACCTTAAAGTTCTATACCTCAGGATATCCTCTTTTTTCTTAAAAATCAAATCTGACAACAGTTTTAAAATACGACGAGCTTCCAATATGAATTTGATGCTCGTTTAAAAATTTAAAAAACCTTAGTGAGTAGCATTACAATCCAATATGGCCTCTGCTTCCATGGAAACCAAATGCATTGTTGCACATAATTATTATTTTTGTTTGTTAAGCTTATGCATTTTACTTGTACCCCTGCAATTATTTATGAAAATTGCATTTTAAAAAAATAATTCTGCCATTTTATTACAGAAATTCTGGTGCATGCAAACATGGTTGATTTTATTGACTTTCCTATGGCCAGTTTTATATGGAAGAGAACAGGGAGCTATTCTGGGTCAGGAGTTCTTAATCTTTCTTGTGACATGGACCCCTCTGACTGTCTGGTAAAGGCTTCAGACCCCTTTCTTAGAAAAAATGTACATAGACACACAATTAACATTTTTTAACGCAACTAATATATTTTATTAACAAGAAAATTGTTCAGCTTACATTTAGTCACACTGAAAGACAAAAACAATACATTTCTTTAAATGCAAAAAAATCTGTGATAATTTTCAGAGTAAAAATTTTGCTTAAAATTTAAATTTGTAGGTTATGAGTATGCACCCCCCCCCCCCCCCCCCAATTCATGGACCCCCCCCAAGGGGCCCCGTAGACCATGGGCTAAGAACCCTTGTTCTAGGCCCTTGTTTGCATAAGTTCATTTATTCATCACCATTCAGCTCCCCAAGGAGCACAAGCCTTCAACAAATGTATGCCAAGTCTTCCTGTCACATGTCATCAGCTCAACGTCTTTCTTTATGTGTTCCTCATTCTCTCCATTTCTCTTCTTCAGTTCCCTCCTCTCTTACCCTGGGGAATCTAGAACAAGTACTACTATCAATAGGTTTCATCAAAGTGTGTCCTGTTCACAGCCAGCATTTTCTGTTCATCTCTCATTCCACTGGCAATCGTCTGGTTCATGTCACAATGTTTCATACTTATGATCTTATCGTACAATTTCAATCCTTCTATTCTATGCAAGCATCCATTTATGAAAGCCTGTATGCTTTCAATAGTAATTGACTAGAAAAGTTATACATCTTAGCAGTAGCAGAGAATCACCTATTCCTCCTTACCTTTCTCCCTACAAATGATAGAGATGAGGCCATCATCAATGTAGATCCTGGAGCCCACTTCCACCACCTTGCAGATATTCTTGTAGTCCACCCACAAGACGTCCTTGTTGCATTTCTCCATGTATGCATCATCCACAGTAATCTTGATACGTTCTCCAGTCACCAGGTTAGCCTCTGCTGTACCACTCTGGAGGAATAAGAACAAATGAAATCTTGAGGCTGCAAAATCAGAGATACATAACAGGAAAATATTTTCCAGGCAAGATACATTTTCAGAACTTTGGTACAGACAAGATAAGAATAAGAGATTTACATGTATTAGTATTTCATGACAGTGAAGAAAACTGAGGGACAGTAGAGAATCACTGATTTTTCAAGAAGCTGAGAAAGAGCTCCTGTGAACTGACCCAAATAGTTAAAAAGGTACAGTTACAGATGATACATTTTTAGTCATCTTACAAAACCAGGCTGAGAGAATCATTACCGGAGCAATGAAATTAACTGCAGTAAACAAAATGACAAATCTATAACCCATGTATGACAGAAGAGATTACAGAGTAATACAACAGCTAGCCTGAAGCTTATAATAAACTTACCCCATCAATAAGGCCAGTTCTGATTTCAGGGCCTTTAGTATCCAAGGCAATGGCAATGGAACGGGGTTCAGAGAACCCTTCCACTGCCTTTCTTACATTCTCAATGGTCTCTCTGTGATACTGGGCAGGAAAGACAGGAAAATATAGTAACTTATGAACTACCAATTATAAGCGAACCTTAGGTATGACTAAGGTATTTTTGAAAAATGATTGAAATGTTTTTACTTACATTACTGTTAAAAAAGAAAAAAAAAAAAAGAAAGAAAAACAGACAGAATATTTAAACTGTAACTGTTGTGTCAAAGAATGATTGAATATTTTAAATGTAGAAACATGAATTGTTCTAATTTTAAATGTCAAACAGATATTTCAATTTTTACTGTGTCAGAAATGTAACAGAAGTACTTTACTCTGCAGATAAATGCACACCCTGATTGAAAAACAATTGAGGTACCAACCTAGCTGCTCATCTATCCTTAGAGATTGTCAGTTTCAATCACAGTTTACTAATAAGAGTAACATACGACCAGCTAGAAGCTGGTATCATCATTCCTTTTCGTTCCCTGTGGAACATAGGGTAGAAACAGTTGCTCTCCATCATTTCTATTCTGGGCTGCCTTTTTTTTCAGCAGTGCCCAAGTCGTTCCAATTTCCCTAGCCTCCTCTTCAACAGTTCTTCTCCAGTTCTCTTTGGCCTCCCCACTCTTCTTTTCTCCTGTGGGTTCCAGTCAAGGGCAATTCTGGCTATGCTTGATTTTTGTCTTCTGAGTGTATGTCCTATCCATCCCTACTTTCTTACCTTAATTTCTGTTTGTACTGGATGTTGCTCGCATCTTTTCCTTAGCTCTATATTTGTTATTACTTCTGGCCATCTTATACGGAGGATCCGTCGGAGACATCTATTTACAAATGTCTGTAGCTTGGAGGTGATACTCTTTGAGACATGCCATGTCTCTGAGCCATACAGCAAGACTGACTTCACATTTGAGTTAAAGATTCTAATTTTGTTCTCTCTGGATATGCTGAGGAGTTCCATATTGGTTGAATGGCATGAAAAGCGCATCTGGCTTTATTTATCTTTGAGCAGACGTCACCAGTTGTTCCCCTCCTTTGTCAATGTTACTCCCCAGATATGTAAAGCTTTCTACTTCTTCAATGACTTGATCTTTGATCTTCATCGAGTCCATCTGCCTATTATTTATTCTCATTTCCTTTGTTGTATTTACATTCATGTGTAGTCCCATCTTTGCTGCTTCTGTTACTAATCTATTTGTTTTCTCCTGCATATCTTGCTGTCTATGTGATAGATGGCACAAATCATCTGCAAATTCTAGATCCTCCAGTTGTTTGTTAAATGCCCACTGTATTCCAGTTTCTCTCCCTCTGTTGTCTGTCTCATAACCCAGTCTATGACCATGAGAAAAATTGTTGGTGATAGCAGACATCTCTGTCTGACCCCACTGTGTACTGTGAAGGGCTCTGATATTTCCTTTGAGTACTACTGTGCATGAGGCCTCCTGGTAGAAATCTTGGATGATTTTAATGAATTTCTCTGGGATTCCATAATGTCTCAGGATTTTCCATATCGCAGTACGGTCTATAGCAGGGGTCGGCAAACTTTTAGTAGTGTTGTGCCGAAGTAATGTTGCAAAGTCACTCAGCGTGCCAACCCAAGTCCACCATATTTTTATATACAACAATTATTGAAACAATTAAAAAAAGGATCTCGTATTAACATGTTTCCGATACATTAAATAACTATTCTATTCTTTGTAGATTATTCAATATTTTAATATAAATAGGAACAAATATCAATACAAATATTATGTTTTGCAAAATTTAAGTTCTGAACACATTAGTTTGAAATTTTATAATAAAATTGTTATATGTATATTTTGTTAAGACAGAAAGTCCAATAGTATGAAGAGCAAAACAATTAAATAAACCAAACATAAAACACGTTATTAAAATTTTAATATGAGTAATCATTGATTATTATTGATCTGAGTCATTAATCGATTAATCGGACCCGTGTCCTTGCTTCTCCTTGGTTAATTGTTAAATCAGGTGTGTATTTTGTCAATTTCAGCTTCACACAGGCTTCTGAATGCACAGGTGTTAGGCGACTTCTCTGTGGACTTAAAACAGCTTTCATGTGTGAGAAAAATTTTCATGATGTGTGAGAAAATTTGTTTCACTATAAGTTGACCCAAATGCCGAAAGTAGAGCGAATGCAACTTTCTTCAAACAGGTGAACGCTTCAGGCAGGGATGTCCAGCAGTTGAGGATGGCAGCTGACTTTTCCAAGCAGCTTCCTTCAAGAATTTTTAGCAATTCTAGACATGTTATCGTCCATAGCTCTTATGCCTTGAATTCGATGTGTTGCATTTCAAAATTGTCAACATTCGTCCACTCGAAAAGAGATAGGTCAAATGGGATGTTAGTATGATCAATTAAGTCGGGCTTGATGAGGTAAGAAAACATGGGCCCGTGAATTTTGAAGTCTTGAACTCGTTTAGCAAACTCTCCTTTGAGCTCTTCAACGTACTTCTGAAGCTCATCTCTGTTGACAGTAAATCGATTTGAATGCGCCTTTACGTTTGGAAAGTACTTGTATGTGTTAGTGGTAATATCTCTGAAAATATGTCTAATTTTGACGCAAATCCTTTCCAGTGCTCAAAAAGATCAAGTACTGTTTGACCCTGCCCTTGTAAACGCATTCAGATTTGTAGTTATGTCAGCCAGAAACATCAGCTTGCACAGCCAGTCCTCGTCATTCAATTCCGGGAAATGTTGTTCCTTTTCATCAAGAAACACCTTTGATTGCTTCTAGACATGATACAAATCTGTTCAAAACATTACCTCGACTAAGCTAACGAACATTGCTGTACAGCGGGAGGTCCGCATATGCGCTCTCCATTTCTTGTAGAAGAGACTTGAATTGCCTGTGGGTCAATGAAGGTCGAGAAACTATGAAGTTAACTATCTTGACAACAGTTTCCATTACAGAGTTCAAGGATAGTGACGAAATCTTCGCACACAAACTCGCCTGGTGTATAATGCAATGGAAGCTCAATACTTGACGTCCAATACGATCCTCAAAAAGTTTAACAAATCCTTTGTTCTTTCCGATAAATGCAGGGGCGGCATCAGTAGTAACACAGAATATTTTATTCATGTTAATGTTCTGATTTTCGAAATAGCTTACAAATGCAGTTATAATGTCCTCTCCCTTGGCTGTACCATCAAAAGGTATCAAGCAGCACAGTTCTTCATAAATACGGTCGTTGTCACAATATCGCGCAACTATAGCTAGGCGCGCCACGTCATTCACATCGACACTTTCGTCAAGAGCGACACTAAATACAACAGCTTGTTGTAACCCGGTTGTTTGTTTTACCGTTACATTTTCAGCCATATCAGTTATGCGCCTCTCAATTGATCTCGCAGAAGCCGGTATTTCTCGAATCCGAGACAGTGTTGTTTCTTTATTTGGTAAATCACTAACCAAAATTTCAGCACTGCTCAAAAAAGTTTTTTTGATGTATTCTCCATCTGTGAAAGGTTTGCCCTTCGAAGCCACACACTGTGCAATTTTGTAACTATATTCGGTAGCTTTATTTTTGGTTCCAATTACTTGACTAAAAATACTACTTTGTTTTTTGTAGCCAGAAACAGCCATTTTTATGGTTTCACTTTTCTCCTCAGAGTTTTTAAACATGGTCTGATGTTTGGTTTGATAGTGTCTTTGTACACTTGACGTACGGCACACGACACTTTCATAACATAAAGCACAAACAGCACGATCCTTTTGTTGTATGAATCCATATTCGTTTGTCCAAAAGTCTTGAAACGAGCGTATATCAAGTTTTTTGTCTTTTTTGAGTCATTTTAACGGCACCGTATTACTTAATAACAACACCAACTTTTGTGCTGCGGTCAACGGACTGTACGGGCATGAGTATGCGACAGCCGAGAGAACTGTAGAGGTGGTGGTGCTCGGGAGAGAGGGGAAGGATAGGACGGAAATATAACTTCGTCGAGGTCAGTCACTGTTGCTAAAAACTCACACTGGGAGTCAAAAACTGCGAACTAAAACGAAATAAATACGCTCGTCCAGGCGCTAGCCAGACACTATTGCGTAATTATGATATTACGTCTCCGCTTGCCCGTCAAAATTCGCTTGCGATTCTTTTCAAGAATCTCATCCTGCAAACCATGGTAGCTGGTAGACCCCAGACTAGCGGGCGCCGCAAAGTATAACCACTTACTTACTTACTTAGTCGTTCCCCTTCTACCGTGAGGTGTAGAGGTTTGGAAGAGAGAGCGCTAGACTAACCTATCGGCTGTCTTCCTCCTGGCCTGGTTCCACTCCAGTCCTCGGTCCTTCAAAGATTGTCTAATGTTGTCCTCCCAGCGGACTCCCCTTGAAGTTCGTTGAAGAATGTTTGTTCTCGGAAACGGTCCGTAAAAACGAAGACTTACGTGCAGTATAGTATGATCAGGCCTTTAGCTTGCATCAGATCGCACATTCTTACCTCTAATGTCTAAAAACTTTCGTTTTGAAGGGTAGTAAAAACAGGTATAGCTTTAAAAGAATTATATGCTTCTGGTGGTCCTGGAAACAGTCTGCAGCAGTGCAGGCTGGCTGAGCGAGTGCGGATCGCAATGGGAAGGCAAACCCGGTCCTAAAAAATGCCGTGTAGAAGTCGGATGTGTCGACCGAAAGGTGCAGATATCACAGCTTAGGCGTAAACAGACACAACGCCACCACCGTCATTTTCAGGACGAACGAGGAAGAAGAGGAAGAAGAATATGCTTCTATTTAATTAAAAATTTAATTTTTTTAAAAAATGAAATCATATACTGTACAGTATTTTAATTCACTCAGCGTGCCATTGAAAATCGTCGAAAATATAACTAAGCTGTGGTATCTGACCAAATTAAATTGATATAACCAACAAATCCATGTACATGGTAGATGGTTGAAAGGGGCGTGCTACAAAATGAAGTAGCAAACACATTAATAAAAAAAAAAAAGTGGTATTCCATCTGGTCCTGCAGCATTTTTCAGCTGTTTTTTTTTTTTGCCTGAGAGATCTCTTGTTTAGTGGGTGGGTTCATCATGCACTGTAGTGGCTCATCTGCTGGCTCTATGATGGGCTGCTGTATTGGTTGGTTTTGGTTTAGGATTTCCTTAAAATATTCAGCCCATCTGGCCCTTTGTTTCTCTTCATTGCTAATGCTTTGTCCTTCTCTGCTCTTCACTGTTGTATTGTGGTTTAGCTGTTTCTTAGATAAAGTACTAGTAATATTATATAATGTTTTCAAGTCTCCTTTTTTTTCGCAATCTCGGCTTCATCTGTTAGTCTTTCAATAAATTCTCTTTTACCTTGCCTGGCACTCTTTTTCGCTTTCCTGTTTAGCTCACAATATATTGTGAGCAGTTGTGTTTTCTCTTCTGCCTCTTTACAGTTGTTTACTTGCTGTTTGATGTCTCTCATTTCTCTTATGAGGTTCCATGTGTTTTCTGTGAGCCATTCCTTCTGTTGTTTATTTCTTTTGACAAGAACTTCTTCACATGTAGTCCTGTATGCTTCTTGAATTGTGCACTAATGATTATCTACACTTTCCTCTTCCAGGTTCTCCAGTGCTTCAAATCTATTTCTCAACTTTAGGTTGAACTGAAAACTTGTGTCTTTGTTCATAAGGTTCTGGGTATTATACTTCGGGCTTGATCTTTCTGCTCTGTCTTTGTGCGCTCTCAATTTTATCCCCAGTGATGTCAGGAGAAGGTGGTGGTCTGATGCTACGTCAGCTCCTCTCTTTACTCTAACATCTTGTAGGCAGCATCTCCATTTTCTTTCTATGGTTAAGTGGTCTATCTGATTTTGCGTGTGCCCATCTGGGGAGTTCAATGTAGTCTTGTGTATGTCTTTGTGTGGGAAGATAGTCCCTCTGATGACCAGATCATTCAAATCACAAAAGTTTACAAAAAGCTCTCCATTTTCATTTCTGTTTCCTATGCTTCCCATGATTAGTTCATAGTTTTTGTTGTCTACTCATACTTTTGCATTTAAATCTCCCATTACTATTTTAATGTCTCTCCTGTGTGTTTAGTCCAGTGTTCCTTGGAGTTCATTATAGAAATCTTGCTTCTTATCATCATCTGCATTGTTGGTAGGGACATAACACTGAATGATGGTGATTTTTATTCCTTTTCCCTGGAATCTTGCCGTTATTATCCTGGGTGATATTGGTTCCCATTCTATTAATGCTTTTCTGGCTTCCTGGGACATCATAATAGCAACCCCTTATGTGTGTGCATTTGGTCTTCATCCTCGTGTCCTGAATATGACATTTTCCCCTGTATTGGTCATGAATTCATCAGTTCCATTTATTCTCGTTTCTGCTAGTCCTAAGAGTTTTATTTCATATCGTCTCATCCCTCCAGCTACCTGTGCTGTCCTTCCGGCTTCCTGCATTGTTTGTATGTTCGAAGTGCCTATTATAGTTTTTGCCTTCGTCGTTAGAAGAGGTGTCGGAACCTGGCTTTCATCAGGTGTCTGCGTCATACGTCTCACTTGCGAGGATTCTTCCTGACTCTGGCTTTTGTTTCTTCCTTCAACCGTTTCTGTGACAATTTGTTTTTTCCTGCAGGGCTGTCAGCCCTGTTCTCCAACCTCCTTTAACCTGGAGGAAAGGGGAGGTATGTCTACTTCATCTGTCCTTTCCATTTTGACCTGTTCAGCTTGACTGAACCTACCAGGAGCAAAAGCTCCCGTTCATATAGCTCAAAAGTTCCTCAAGGTACACAAGCCGACCCACCACTTCACAGTGGGGCACATGGGTCAGAGAAGCTGGTATGGTGTTAGCTTAAGGTTTGCCCACCTGCTGTCTAAGATGATCTTTGATCAAACACATATTTAAAGTTACTATTAAACTTGATATCAAATATATGTAACACTCAACTTGATTACAATTTGAGCAATGATACTATGTTGCTCTGAAATTTGCATTAACACTTTCATGTCAAAGCATAAACTACACAATTTTAATATCTTTGCAAGGAACACAGAAACCAATATTTTACTCACATCATAAGAGCCATGAGAGAAATTTAACCGGGCAATGTTCATTCCTTCCAAAATCATCTTCTGTAACATTTGAACTTCCTTGCATGCAGGACCTGGAAACATAATACAAAAGATAAAACAAGATAATGTCTACAGAGCAAAATAACACACACAAAAGAGATAGTAACTAAACAAACACTGTCTCAATTACTGAAACAATGTGACAAAGATCCCCAATGACGAGATCTAATGATGAGAACCAGACAAGATACCAGTGGAACGAGAAATGAGAAAGATCTTTGCGATGGACAGGGCACACATTAAGTAAACCTGATGACAGCATTATAAGGTAGTCCTTATTCTAGATCTCCCAGGGTTAGACAGGCAAATCTTCCCATTCCTAAACTATGATGGCATTGACACTGCTCCTGAAGATCTGGTGCTTTGTTTAGTATCTCCCTCTATATATTTCCGAATTTCCATAAGGCACACCAATGCTTAACACTGTTAATACCTTTTAAACATCTTCCTGGGCATCTATCTGTGTTTATATTTCTTCAATAGTCAGCTACATACACTGCTGATATGCTAGTGTTATCTCTGTGCAGAGCATAGTGGAGTTTCAGTTAAATTAAGTACACAACTAGCCTATAATTTATTTTCTAATATTAAACTGACTTAACTTTTTCTCCTTGACTGGTGCCATCAATCGTTATGACAAGGTCTGTTCTTTAGCCAGTGTCATCTTCAGTATTTCTTCCTCCCCGGCATCCCCCTCCCACATAGTCAGATCTTCTGCGCAAAATTTCAACCGCCGTGCTGTTTTAACGCTCAGTGCGTTGCTTAAGAATTCTCGCTAATAAAAGTAGAAACTTAACCATGTAATCTAGTCCACGTTTTCTAAACCGTAATGGAACTACCGCAAGTGAATTTGTCCATTTTGATCAAAGTTTTAGTGGTGTGCACATGTGTATTTCTTTGTTATTATATTTATTTGCTAGTCAAGTGTAATCCAATTTTTTTTAGCAAGAGAGATATTACAAGTCATATTCCTACTGACGGTGTACTCATCCATAAAAAAAATAAAAAAATAAAAAAAAGCGAGTTGCGTGATACTGTGGTTTCCGGTGCGCCTTCTGGCCCAGTATCTACGGCTTTAGCACCTCTTCAACGGGAGAGTGGGCTCATCCCTAATCTGTTTATGTTCCCAGTAGTAGACTATTCGCAAGCAGCCTGGGGGTGTCACTGCTCTGCGCGGACCTTGTTTACCGAGGCGGCGTCCGAGCTCGTATGGTGAAAATATGGTTGTGTTATCTTCAAAATAGATCTGTCTTTCTCATGGCTTTTCTGCCATCCTGCAACTTTGAGTTAGGGGGTTCTGAGCTCCAGTCTCTTTCCCAGGCATTTTATCCTGGCCTGGCACGCATACAGAGGACCCCACTTCTGGTTCTAAGTTAGCAGTTGGGGATAGGTGGGGTGGCACACTGTGCATTCCCTGTCATCCAGGGGGGCTCTCCAACTATGCAGAGCTTGCACAATGCTGTGCTCTGGTTCTGGGCTCTCCCAAGGAATCCTCACGTCCTGCACAGAGCCACTTCCAGATACCCACCACCTGCCATCTCTCCATTGTAGAAATCTCCTGCATGCGGCCATCCAGTCAAGAGCCAGTATTAAGTCTGGTGCCCAAGTGATCCCCCAAGCTCAGTGAGCAATGCTGGGTTCTCATCATGCTGCAACACAGGGGGGATTGTGATGCTCAGCCATCTCTCTCAACTCTGCACCGATAAGTGACATCGGGGACTTAACTGTGCCTCAGTACTGGTAGGCCCCGTTTCCGGGTACACCACACACAGCCAATTGAGACAACGGTCGTCGTGGGCATGTCTTCAGTGGGGAAGTTGTGGAGTCTTCCTGTCCATGTTCTTGCACATCCTAACACTGCTCGCAAGACATCGGAGGTTTGGAGAGTGGCCTTCTCTGCTTTTTTGAGCCGGGGTGGGCTCCCCGGGCAAGTCTCGATGGGGATCGGGACGTGTCCACGCACCAGTGGGCCCAGCATCAGCCGCATCTGATGGAGGACTTGTTCTGCCAGGTTTGAGTTAGTAAATTCCAACTTTGTCATCTTCATGGCATTGTGATGCTGGGGTGCCTGTGGATTTCCTACCGCCCCGGGTAGGAGCCAGAAGTGTACTGTGCCAGCTCTGGGGGAGATAAAGGGGGTGTTTCTGCATCTCCTTGTGATACGTAGCCAAGGTAGGGCTCACAGTGCTCTTTCCCCGCCGCCAAATTGCCTGCTGGTTACGCCGAGTTCTCCGAGGCTCTAGGCATGTGACCAAGAGTTGAAGACAATAGGATCGTCACGTCCTGAGTCTCTGTGCCTGTACGATGGGTTCCGATCTTCAGGGAGCAGTCCACACTCGTTCCCACTCCCAAGACTTGTTCAGTATCCATCTGGCTCCTTCCAACCCACAGAGGGCGTGTACGGTGTTGTGCACCGGTTTTATTATCGAGGTTTGCTCCTCTAGATCCGTTGTGTTTAGCCTGAGGATTCGCACCCTCAGTTACCAGGACTACCTCGAGGAGGGTGTGGCTCTTCACCACGCACAACGATCTTGGGGTATGAGAGGTTTTGCTAGGCCAAGAGACTAACACCGCAATGGTCGCTCCTTTCATGAACAAGAATTCACTAGGCCTAGGGTGAAGCAAGGGGGGAAACCCACTACCCACAACACCAACACATCATACCCCCTGTCTGTAAAAGACTTTGCCCCATATTCCTACTAATTCTATGCCTTCTAGATGGATGTTTGCGTCTAAAGTATTAAGTTTACTTGAAAGTATCATTGAGTGTGATGATTTTTTTTTCTTCTTCTCTTCCTCGTTCGTCCTGAAAGAGACGTTGGTTGCGTTGTGTCTGTTTGCAGCGAAGCTGCAATATCTGCGCCTTTCGGCCAACACATCCGACTTCAGCACGGCATTTTTTGGGACTGGGTTTGCCTTCCCTCTTCGATCCCTACTCTCTCAGCCAGACTGCAGTGATGCAGCCTGTTTCCAGGACCACCACTTGGAGGTGGAGTAGGGTCTTGGTCAGCACTGGTTCGCTGACCCTGACGCAAGCAGTCAAGCTATGGGTCGCTGACTGCATTCTCTGTTGCTGCGACTTTGGGTCCTGTGTGATGATTTTATGGACAGTGATAGTTTTTCATCAAATAATGGATGTGTTGTAGCAATGTCAGACACTTCAGATTCAGGCAACGAGAGGGCAAATGTCGAAGGGTATCAATGCAAATAGTTGCTGTTGCGCACTGGTTACATACACGCTGGATGCATTCTCTCATTTGTCCATTCCTGCTTGTCTTACATTTGATGCCAATGTGCAGCAATCTTAGCCTTGATGATTCATTAATTGCAGTGCCATTCTCTAACAGGGGATAATTAACTGTCCTCAGTATCTCTCTGTTATCCATATCTAATGCACCTTTTATGAGTGCTCTTGAAGCTAGTTTGTCAGCTCTTTCGATGCCGTGTACCCCTGCATGACCAGGACTAGATTCACACCAGTTCCTGAAGATTTGAGTCTTCTATGGAGGTTTTCTATTCATGCCAGAGCCATCCACTTTGGACCTTCTGAAGCATGGATTCGGAGACTGATGCTTCTTCTTCTTGCGATCGCATCTTTGATGTTTACACCGTCAGATGAGTTCTCATGATGAATTCGACTGTTGTTTGAAGTTCCTCTTTAGCTCCATATAGCTTTGAGTTTAGTGTTGAGTCATTGGGCCAGTATATCTTTCTTAACTGGTCATACAGAGGACAATCCTGTAGAACATGCTCAGCAGTTTGTTCGTTTAATCCACATGTGCACAGTGGTGAAGCAGACAATCGTAGCTTGTGCATGTGTTTATTCAGTTTGTTATGCCCTGTCCTGAGGCGAAAAATGGTTATCTGTCCCTGCCGGTCAAGAGTGTGGTAGTTGTCGTTGGGTTGAATCTGTTCTCTTCTGATAGTCTGGATAGCTCTCTTTTTCTCAGTGTATGTGATTTCATTATCTTGTTCACATTCTCCTCCCTTTTTTGCAAGTTTATCTACCTTTTCATTTCCGGGTACACCACAATGAGATGGTACCCACTGAAGTATGGTTCTCTTTTTGGCAGCTACCTTGTTTAGTTCATTTCTCAGATGTGAGAGTTTACCACCCTTGAGAGCTTGCAGGACAGACAGTGCATCTGTGAAGATGACTACCTGGTGGCAGTCAGAGTTGGTGTTATAAATCATATTTGGAGCTTGCTCTAGAGCTTGAACCTCAGCTGTATAGTTGGAACAGAATTTACCAGTGGGAATGTGCTTAGTCTCATAGTGGTTGTCAGGATATGAGATAAAGATACCGGCACCTCCGTTCCTAACAGCATGTGTTGCTGATCCATTTGTATAGGCATGTATCCATGATTGATGAGATTGATGCAATAACCATCCTCGTTAATATAGTCTCAGACAGCCTCTTTAAAGCTGCAGTAGTTGCCTCTACCTCCATTCTCATGCTGGAGGTTGTAATCAGTGACGATACTGCCCTTTACTCTAGCACTTTTGTCATAGTAAGTCATAATGCCCTTTGTTCCCCCCTCCACTCTACTGTTTACCACCATCTTACAACAGTTCTCCTCAATCTCTAACACAGGGTGTGAGACTGATTATTTAACAGACCTGACAAGGAAAACAAAGAACAACAGAACACAAGCACACATTAACTCACCAATCGTACAGATTATCCCAGTCATGCGAATTCGGCTAGGTTCAGAGTCAATGTTTAGGGCACACATGTGCTCCAATCGGGAATAAGCATTTGCAGCATGGAGCTGCTGGGTCTGCAGATAGTAGTCCCCCTTGTGCTCCACGTCCTTCAGGTTGAACTGAAGATAGTAGAATAATGCACTGTTTTGACTGCATACTTTTATGTTTACTGCTGGCAACAGTGTGAAACAACTACTGCATAAATGATGACTTGTAACAATGAATTCTTCATTACTGCATGTAGCAATGACCTAGTTATCTATATGAAGACCACATTTGAAAAACCAGACATGTCATAAAAAATGACATGTGAGAAAGTTGAACTTTAAACTTTGAACCACTAGGACACAAACAGGATTGTCTGTTTTTATGCTGTACTTTCTTGGAGAGGAATGCGTTTTGAAATATAATGTTAATTTCTACATCTTCTTTGGAATATGTTTAATGTGCGTGCTTAGGGCACTAACTCAATTTTTCTAAAAATGTAACATATCAGGTTTTTCCGAGGTCTTCACCTACACTGTAAACTATTTCCAAGCACACGTATGGAGTGATGAACAGGACACACACAATCTGATCAATCAATCAATCAATACACTTTAGCTCCCTGGGGAGCTTAGGCCTTCAACAAACACATGCCAAGTCTTCCTGTCCTGTGCCATCCGCTCAAGTTCTTTCCATATTTTCCTCATCATTTTCACCTCTATATCCAGCTCTCTTCTCCATGTGTTTTTTGGTCTACCTCTGCCTCTCTTTCCCTGTTGATTCCAGAACAAGGACTGCCTTGTAATGCTATCAAAAGGTCTCCTCAATGTGTGTCCTATCCATTGCCAGCATGTTCTTCTCAACTCTTGTTCCACTGGCACTTGTCTGGTTCTTGTCATCAATTCCACATTTGTGACTTTGTCATACCATTTCAGTCCTCCTATTCTACGCAAGCACCCGTTTATAAGAGTCTGTAGCTTTTTGGTTGTTGTTTTTGTTGCTCTCCATATCTCAGAGCCATACAATAGAACTGACTTGACATTTGAGTTGAAGATTCTTATTTTCGTGTTGGACTTGATATCTCTTGTTCTCCATATGTTTCCCAATGCAATGAAAGCTCCTCTTGCTTTTTGTATTCTTATTTTGATATCATTGTCTGTCCCTCCAACTTTGTCTATATTACTGCCAAGATATGTGTACGATTCTACATCCTTTAGGTGTTTCTTCAAGTTCAATCTTGTTATCATTTCTTGCATTTATTCTCATAATCTTTGTCTTTTCCTTGTGTATTTTCAGGCCCACTTGTTGTGACCTCTCATAGAGAATTTTCATTTTCTCTTGCATCTGATTATGGTTATGGGACAGAAGAGCCAAGTCATGTGCAAAATCCAGATCATCAAGCTGTTTAGCCAGATTATGCTGGATTCCATTTCTGTTGTGTGATGTCAATGTTTTCATAACCCAATCCATTGCTAGTAAGAAAAGAAATGGAGACAAGAAGCATCCCTGTCTCACTCCCGTTCTAATCCTAAACGGTTCTGTAAGTTGTCCTTCACGAAGAATTCTGCATGTCATGTCTTCATAGGTCTTCCTTATTAAGTTAATGATATTCTTGGGAACTCCATAATGCCTCATCAATTTCCAAAGTGATTCTCTGTCTACACTGTCAAATGCCTTTTCATAGTCCACGAATCCGATGTATAGCTGTGAATTCCATTCCAGACTTTGTTCAACTATTATTCTCAATGTGGCTATCTGGTCTGTACAGGATCTTGTTTTGTCAAAAACCTGCTTGTTCATCTCTCGGTTGCTTGTCTATGGACTCTTTTAATCTCTCAAGGATGATTCTGTTTAATACTTTTCCTGGCATGATAATAACATTATTCCTCTATAATTTGTGCACTCTTGTAAATTTCCCTTCTTAGGCAACTTGACCAGATAACCTTCCTTCCATTCTGCTGGTATGTCCTCTCTCTCCCAGACTTTGCCAAGTAGTTTGTATAATATCTATGTAGAGGTATCAATATCTGTTTTGATGGCCTCTGCTGGAAGGCCATCTGGACCAGTTGCTTTTCCATCTTTCAGAAGCTTTATGGCTTTCTTTATTTCTTCTCTACTTGGTCATTCACAGCTGATTTGTAGCTCCTCTTCTGCTGGCTGGATGTCTGGGGGATTAGTTGGAGCTGGTCTATTGAGAAGTTCCTCAAAATGTTCTGTCCATCTCTTCATTTGTTCTTGTACATTACTAAGCAATTTTCCATTCTTATCTTTTATGAGGCCATTTGCTTGCTTATATTTCCCTGTTAGCTTCTTTGTGTTGTTGTACAGGTCCCTCATATTTCCTTTGGCTGCAGCTTCCTCTGCCAACTCTTCTTCCTCTTGTCTCTTTTGATGTTTCTTCTTACTTTTTTGTTTGCTTCTATGTACACTTCATGAGCCTTGGCTTTGGAGCTTCTGGTTTTGCTTCTGTTAAAATCTGCTTTCTTGTTTTTCCTGTCTTCTATCTTGCTAATGGTTTCTGTTGTTATCCATGCTTTGTGCTGATGTTCTTTTTTTCTCAGTACTTCTTCACGTCTCGTTCCATATATTTTTTACTTGTTGCCTGGGGTCTTCCGTATCTGCTTCATCTTCTAGTTGTTGGAGTACTTGGTATTTGTTGGATTCTGTGATGAATATTTTTGCTCTTATTTCCTGATTTCTTAGATATCCCACATTATACTGTTGTCTATAGCTATATACTGCTGTTAATTTCTTGAGTTTTAATTTTGTTTTAGCCAACAGAAGATGGTGGTCTGATACCATATCTGCTCCTCTACATACATTTACATCATGCAATGATGACCTAAATGTCTTACTTATGCATATGTGGTCAATCTGATTCTCAGTTCTGTGGTCACGTGATATTCATGTTGCTTTATGTATTCTTTAATGTGGAAATATGCTTCCTCCTATAGCTAGTTGATTTGAAGCACAGAAGTTAGCTAATAGTTCCCCATTCTCGTTCATCATACCAAATTCATGCTTTGCCATGATTTCTTCAAAGCCGGTGTTGACTGTTCCTATTTCGTGTTTAGGTCCCCCATCAAAATTGTGATGTCCTTTCTTTTCCTTTTGTCCAAGACATTTTGTAGTCTGGTGTAAAAGTCTTCTTTCTCAGATTCTTCTTTATCATTTGTTGGTGCATAACAGTGGATGATGTTTATATTTACTTTCTTTTTGGCTGATTTAAACCTTGCTGTTATAATTCGGGATCCCATTGCTGCTTCCCATTCTATAAGAGCCTTCTGTGCTTCCCAAGACAGCATTAGAGCCACCCCTTCACTGTGGTGGGCTCTTTCCTCCTCATGTCCTGAGGACAACACCATTTCTCCTGTGATCAATCTCCTCCTCTCTATGCCCTTCCACCTTGTCTCGCAGAGACCCAGGATATCAATTCTGTAATTTTCCATTTCTGCTGCTACCTGTGCAGTTTTCCTTTGTTCACATAGAGTGCAAACATTTCAGGTGCCAGTCCTGGAGATTTTCCTAGACGAAAAAAGGTTAGTCGGCAACCCAGACTTCTTTCGGCTTTCTCTGGATTGCTTCATGCGCCTCCTTTCCAGGGGACCTTCTTCTGTCTTGGACAGCTGAGTTGATTTATATTCTGTATTTGACTTGTCCATATTTGTTGAAGTTTTTGTGGTAAAAAGTTTTTTACGGGATGGGGTAACCAGCCCCATGCCCAACCCTCCTCAGTCGCTACACAATCTGATACCTAAACTGAACTCTTACCCCTTATAACTGCGTCTCTGAATTTTTTTCTGAGGCCTTATCAAACAAATGGCCTGCTGTTCTTCATTTCAACCCTTTAATAATATATAAAAACTAACAAGCACCAGAATATTCCTTGCATCAAACATCTCAACCAGTTCAAAAAATAAGTTTGTTTGCTCATTCATGTGGCACTGGGCATTCATTAAAACATGAATACACTCAGACAAATACCTTTTCATTTGGTGTCTTCATATACTCACAGATAATATATATATTTTTAATTTATTAAACAGGCACCATTTCCTTTTAGTCATAATACACTATTATGAAAATATATTCGTACAGATTCAGATGACTCAGATAAATTAGTTACACCCACGGACAGTTATAACATATAAGACTATGTGAAGCAAAGAATTCTTCAAAATAAAAGTTCAGATTATTGAATATCATTTGATATATTGTAGCAATGAGTTGCTTGCATATATAAAGGCTGAATTCAAGCACCAAAAAGCCAATATACTTAAAGTGTTAGATATTAAATTACAAATGGTTTAATTTAGTCTATGTTAAGATGCAAATATATATCAAAATCAAAGCATATTCATTCAAATGTAAAGAGAGTTCATGATAACATTTAGAGATCTGTCTTGATTACTGCACAAGTCTAGTATAATGGCTTTAGCAAAAAATGGAAGTAAATAAGTTAATAGTACATGTCCAAGACTGACAACCCATACAATCTGAGCTGCTCAAACTGTGCATGGGCATTTCTCTTTAACCACAATCCTGCAAGGTGTACCCTTAAGGGGAGGTTTCACCCATATTTTGGCATTTTGTTTAAAAATTATCATTTTAACAATATTGATGCTACAGTTTAGTGTCACCATTTTTCTACCTAATGCTGTTTTTTTATTGCAGTTTTCAGCTTAAAAATATTTAAAATTAATTTTTCAAATACGTATGTTCAGCCACAAATCAGCTAATTATATATGCAAAAAAATTATTTTGTTATAACTTTTTTATTTATTAACATATTTTAATAACCTTTTCGGTATTTAGTTCAGCCAGGGCATTAGATTGAAATTTTTAAGTTATGAATCTTAACATAAAATAAAATTTCATTGGCTGAAACTTCTCATGAGGGTCAAAAATCGCCAGCTTCAATCAATCAGAATCAAGCTTACATTGGACTAGGCTTGCTGAAATGTTTATATTTTAAAACACGCTCCCTGTAGATTGCGAAGTCGAATTTGCGATATTACGGTTAGATTTATAGTGATTTCTTATTTAATAAGGAGTAGGGATCGAAGAGGGAAGGCAAACCCGGTCCCAAAAAATTATGTGCAGAAGTCGGATGTGTCGGCCGAAAGGCGCAAATACCACAGCTTCGCTGTAAACGGACACAACGCAACCAACGTCCTTTTCAGGACGAACGAGGAAGAAGAAGTGTTAATAAATCAACAGCATCAGGTAAAAGAAGGAAGGATAGGCCCATTATGAGGAAATTTAGAGGTAACAGGTATTCTGGTTCTCTTAAACAACCGAAAGTCACAGACACGTCAGATAAATGAAATATCGTCAAACTGTCATTCTCAGCCAGCTGAAAGTAAAACTCTAAACACATCTGCATCATTCTGCAAATTAAATAGTGTTACTTCTACAGCTGTGAAACATACTGATCCTGAAACTATTGAAGGATACATAATTATCAGCATTGAAAGCGTCTTGGACTTTGTTAAACAGTGTCCAAAGTGTTTGACATCACCTGTCACTACGAGCAGTGAGCAGAACCAGTTTACAGAGCCTTTATACACAGTGAATGAGACTCACTATGGCCTGTCAAGTTCATTTACTTTCACTTGCATATTTTGTTGTGAAAGTTTTCAACTATCTTCATCTGCTGAAAATATAAATTTAAGGTTCCAGATGTCAATGTTTAGCATAGGAATAAACAAAGAAAAAAAGTAAACGTTTTCTGACAAATATGAATATGCCTCCACCAGTAGCATCAGCAACACACAGTGAGTTGAAAAGGAAAATTTTGCATGCTACAAAAAGATGTGCAGAAGAAAGTATGGAGTCTGCTGTCAGAGAATTAAAATCAGATGTTAAGACAAATGAAGTTACTGTGTCATGTGATGGCACCTGGCAACGAAGAGGCTTCTTGAGTAAAAATGGCATAGCAACAGTTCTGTCTGTGAACCCAGTGAGAGCAGCAACAAAAGTTGTTGATGTAGAAATTTTGTCCAATTACTGTGATGCTTCCGGTAAGGCTAGAAAGAAATACAAAACAGATGAAGAACTTGCAGTGTGGATGACAGGTCATAAATCATGCCAAAAAAATCATGAGGGTGCCTCTGGTCTGATGGAATGATTAATATTTTTAGAAGATCTGAGGAAAAACATGGTTTGAAGTATGTAAAATATCTTGGAGATGGGGATTCAAAACGTTTTAAATCTGTTGCCGAGGCAAAGCCACAAATGTATCCTGGACTTCAAATCGAAAAATTAGAATGCTGCGGCCACGTTCAGAAACGAATGGGACGACGTCTCCTTGATAAAGTTGCAGAATGTAAAGGCAAGCAGTATGAAGAAGATGGGAAAAAGTATAAGGGTATTGGAAGATTAACAAAGAGTGCTATTATGAGAATACAAGGTCATTATGGTGCCGCAATAAGAGGAAATATTGGTTCCAATATGAAAAAAAGCATAATGGCCATTCTTAAGCATCGTGCTGCAGATCACGAAGATTGTGGAGACTGGTGCCCAAAGGATATAAACAAGGCTAACAAAAACAGGCTGCCTAAATTTATCATTAAAGAAATTCAGCCTGTCTTTGATGAATTGTCTTCAGACTTCTTGTTGTCAAAATGTCTTCATGGAGGAACACAGAACTCTAATGAGTCTTTCCACAATCTGATCTGGAACAGATGTCCCAAAGCAGCATTTGTAGGAAGAGACAGATTAGAACTTTCAGTTTATGATGCTTTGATAGTTTTCAATGATGGAGAACTTGGGAGAAGAGGAATTTTTTAATTTTTGAAAATCTTGGTCTATCTTTTGGGAAATACTGCTTCAAAGGATTTTCTGGTTTTGACTCGAGTCTCTGCTTCCCTAAGATCATATGATGTGAAAAAAGCAGAATAGTCACAGAAAATCTTTCCTGGATCATAAGAATACCAACAAAGAGAATGGATATGCAGGTGGTGGATTCTAATGTGAGTATGACAATTTTAAGGCATGTTTTCCCTGTATTTTGCAATTTTCTACGATATTGTTTTTCAGCAATTTTGATGACATTATGTCAGGATTACTCAAAATATTTTAAAGCTAAAGGCTTTAAACTTTGCATACTGTGATCTCATACTGTAGTGCTTGTCCCCTTCTAATTTTAAAAGTATAAACCTGTAACTTTTTGATCAGTGAATTTTTAAAGTATCTCTACCCTGTATTTTTATCAAGAAAAATGGGTCTAATTTTTGATAATTCATAAAAAAATCACCCGGACAGTTTATAAAGATGAAACTAGAAGGGAGTCTTGAGAATGCAGTGATGTCGATTATGACCAACAATAACAATACAAGTTAAGCTTAAAGTTTCTTCACAGTATGGTCTATTCCTATATTTTATGTGAGCTGTCATGCAGTTTACATTGTGACAGTTGCTTGATATGTGAACTCTTATCATGCTCTAATTAACACTACCAGATATCACCTGACATATGGACTCTACGGTATTAAAGTTTACAAGCTACTGTCACCTGACGTGTGAACTCTTGTTACTAAAGTTTACAAGCTACCGTCACCTGACATGTGAATTCTTACTAAAGCTTACAAGCTACAGATACCTGACATGTGAACTCTTATCATGCTCTAATTAAAACTAGCAGACAGTCACCTGACATATGATGGAATCTTTGTTACAAAAGTTTGCAAGCTACATTCACCTGACATGACTCTTCTTACTAAAGTTTAGAAGCTACAGACACCCGACATGTGAATTTCTTCTTACTAAAGTTTACAAGCTACAGACACCTGACCTCATTATTAAAGTTTACAAGCTACAGACACTTGACATGTGAACTTTTGTTATTAAAATTTACAAGCTACAGACACCTGACATGTGAACTCTTGTTATTAAAGTTTACAAGCTATAGTCACCCGACATGTGAACTCTTGTTATTAAAGCTTACAAGCTATAGTTACCTGACATGTGAACTCTTGTTATTAAAGTTTACAAGCTACAGACACCTGACATATGAACTCTTGTTATTAAAGTTTACAAGCTACTGACACCTGACATGTGAACTCTTCTTAATAAAGTTTGCTACATTTGGATTTACAACAATTCAAAGAATTTTGTAGGCAATTTCTTCAGCCCCTCAGGGTAAAAATGGCATGCATTTGGGTGCCTGGAAAAAAAAAACCTTCAAACAGCTTGGGAAAGAAAGAGTTAAAAAAAAACAGGCCAACAGTTATCCCTTCTCTTCAACATAGACCTCTGCAGTTTTATCCCAATAAATAAAATGACATTTTCAACATAGACCCGTGCAGTTACCGGGGGTCCCTGAAGAGATAAAGAATATGACTATGGCACCCTCAGGCATGTTAAGAAAGGCAACCAATATGAGGTTGTGCATGTGGGGCTGGCAACCGCATCTTGTAAAGCAAAATGCAACAGAAACCACCACTACAAGAGTATGTGACTGCTTGGTGCAGGCTTCTTGTATTGGTGGCTCCAGGCTCCGCAGGAAGTACAAAGGAAAATGATTATGCTTACATAGGACAAATGTAACATCTGTCGTACTCTAAAGTACAGACACATGGCACGTCACCAACAATACAACATCCAAACTTCATAAACACATTATCGCACCCTTCATACCAATGTCTTGATACTATAAAAGCAAAGCTGTGGAGGTGAAATAAATGAAGAAACGAAGCAGAACGAATGAACGAACGAACTTTATTTTCAAAGGGTTAAGGATTGGGCTTTCTGCCATTCTCTCTGTCATCTTATATACCGTATCCTTTCAATCACACGTGTATTTTGAGCATTATTTAAGCATACAACATTATCAAGGTAAAATAATAACATACATTTGTAACATCCAGTCATAATCAAATTTAAGTATGTAAAAAAAAAAGATATACAAACAAACAAAATCTAAACCATTCATACAGTAAATTAGACATAATTTGAAATGCAATCAGATTATGGTGGCATATAATAAGAACTCGTGACGTATTGGAAATCTGCTGCTGAATGACCTGGGACTTCATGTGTTGTCAGCACATGCAGAAAATGTTCCCACAGGTGAGCAGCTTTGAGTCCCAAGCAGATATTGCCACAGGGAGTGAATTGTTAACGCCTCCACTATACGAGATCCAGCTTTATGACCTATGCTCCTTAGGGAGGTAAAGGGTATTGACTGATAGATGAGAATCGTGCATATAGGCCTGTCTAGCATTTTGCCCTTCCTCTTACTCATCTTTTATTGCTAGTTATCCAGATATTCTCCAACATACTTAAGGTATTAGTTTAATGGTGATGCTACATTTAAGTAGTATAAATGCATACATTTACAGTATCTGATTACAATTAAGAAGTAAGGTATATTAAAATGAAAAACTAGATCAGACCCTCCATACAGTATATTAGATAATAATTCGAAACATAATCCCTTAGGGCGGCATATAATTCGCACTCATAATGTATTTGAACAGTCTATAATTATATGAGTAGGGCCTGTGCATGTTTTTCAGGTCATGTGGAAGATAATGACTCGAGAGATTATTACCTATACGGTTTGATATTTTGAAAACTGGAGCACATGGCATGAGTAGGAAAAGAATAGCATTAAAATATATATATATATATAACAAAATGAGGAGCGGTGATAATATCAACAATGATTTCAAGAAAGCTGTAATAAAAAAAGAAGGTTACAATGTTCTTTCTAGAAGCCCAGTGGATAGTGCTGTGTTTAAACAATTTTCAAAAAAAAAAAAAAGAAATAAAAAAAAAAAAAGGCATGCAAGTATAGGTTTAGCATGTGAAAAGATATGCAGAAGTTAGCTCTAATAAGGATTATACAAGTAGGGACAGCCTACCAAGCAAATCAGAAATAGAAAAAGGCAGAGAATACAAAAGCTAGATGGACTTAGAATAGAAATAAGTGAAATAAGCAGGAGGTTAGATTTTGTTACACAATGATGAAGCAGGATATACCAACAGTTAAAAACAAAATCCAAAATAGAAATAAGCAGACCGTGGAGGGAAAAAAGTTGGTGTTATGTTCAATTAAAATTAGTAAAACTTTGCAGAACTAGATATTTAAAATCTCTTACCGAGCCATTATTGGCAGCAATATCACTCTGACAACAAAATCAACATGAAGTGGGTTAGTGAGAGAATGCAACTGAATAAACATGTCAGAGTACACATATGCTGAACTAAGTACAAACACTACACTTGAATACAAATACAGCTAATATCTGCAGACAAACATTGGGTGCATTCCAGAATCAAGCAAAAACTAGTCAGAAGTGTAATTTAAGCCACATAAATATCACATAAGGCAAAATACACAGCTGTATTTGTGATATGGTATCTACGATACTAACTATACATGTTCTGCACACATTTCACAGATATTTAACACTAGTACAGCTTGTGTTTATCTCACTAGAATTATGTCTTATAGTATGAAGGAAAACAACGTAAGATACATCCCTAGAAAAATAATGTCTTAAAGAAACAGAAATATAGCGTTTTAAAGAAATAGAAGGAAAACAATGTAAGATAACATCTATAGAAATGTACTGTCTTAATGAAACAGAAGGAAAATTAAATGACACACCACAACAAATATACAGGGTGTTTACAAAGATGAGCTTTGTATGGAAGATTTGTCTATTTTAACCAACTCGTAATCAATCAACACCCGTTTGCTCCACATGAAGCATAGGCTGTCAACAAACACAGGCCTAGTCCTTCTGTCCTGTGCCATCAGCTCAAGGTCTTTTCATGTCCCTTCATCATTTTCATTCCCATCTCCAGTTCTCTTCATGTTGTTTTTAATGATACCTCTACCCCTCTTACCCTGGCAATTCCAGAACATTCACTGCCTTGTAATGCTATCAAAAGGTTTCCTCAATGTGTGATAATATTTAGTCCTAAATTAACTACTGATATTTCAAATATGGCTACCGCATACTCATATTTGTCTATGGCTGACTGCTGCAAGTATGATTAAAGTAAAAAGGAAGGGTGTAGGATCCCGTTACTTGCCCACTGAAGCATACTGGAAATATGGTGTTAGGCCCATATTTTCTTGACTATTGGCACGCTAGGGGTGATGTGTCAGCACCACGCCGGCCACCTTAACCTTCCCAGAGTTGCTCTGGGAACTTATGATTAAAGTAACAGGTGTGAAATATTACAAATAAAACCATTAAGATGCCAGCATCTTCAGCTAATTATACACCAAACTATACTTCCAATCTAAAACATCCTAACAAATAAATCTTGCTATTCCTATGACATATGACTTTAATGGCAGCCTGCATATTTCATTAAAAAAAGGGTAAAATAAAGTGAAACATGTCAACAGATAAAACAAACCCCCAGCAACAAAATCAAAAACACATAAACTTGCACATTAAGGTAGTAGGCTACCTTGATAGGGTAAAAAACTCAAATTTTCCTTTCAGAATCAAACAACCATGGGTATAGTGTTAGTATGGACTTAAAATTTTTGTCCACATAATGACCTCATTAATTATGCAAATTAGCTATCCAATATGGCCGCCGTAGTGAATAAATTATACACCTTTTTCAAAACATCATAACTATGTTATTTGTACAAGGATCTGACTGAAACTTGGCAAATTGAATCATTATATATAGCGTGAGGTTATGACCTAAAATGACAGAGATTAACAGAAAGGTTAATTTTTAATGAATTTTCAAAATTTATATTTCTGGAATGTTTGATATTTGTGCCTCATTATATATGCATGATGGTCATAAAACTAAAACTTTGAATTCAATTGTATCCATTTTAGGTCAGAATCTGTAAGATTATATGACAACCAACTGTGTTAATTTTCATGTCAATTGAATGTACAGATCCAGAGATATCTTGTTTCAAAGATCACCAATTATGTTGAAAAGACAATTCCGAGAAATCAAAGAAAAACAGAAAAAGAACTCACAAAATGAAGTTTAATGAGCTCCTGTTGAATAAAGGTCTCCTTCTACTGCAGCTGCAGTGTCTATGAATCCCCTTTTCGGTGCTCTTAGGGTCTTTCCATTGCAATGTCCTTACTTGCTGAATAGATCCTGTGCAGCGTTCTCCTGTATGCTTTCTTTGCCATGGGTTGACTTGTGTTCATGTATATTGAAAAATTCTGCAATGCACTGTGGCCTTTCCCAATAGAACGCACAAATGCCACCATTCGCACATTTACTTCTTTGTGTTTGTGAGTAGCTGGAGATGAAACATCAGAAGTATTGAAATTGGCATTCCATTCGACACAGTTTGTGCACTTGGTACTGATTTCATGACAAAAGCCATCCCGAGTCTCTTCGATGATCTCACAGGTCAGTGAGTACTGATAACATTTGTCACATCTAAAGTTAGCGCATAAAAACCCAAACCGCAGTTTTACATCCATGAGGATAAACACATTTCCTCTGTTGTCATTTTTAGCTTGTCCTTCACTTTCTTAGACCTTTATTTTCTTTGCTGAGGAGCACAGAGGCTTTATAGCGCCACTATCGACAATAGGTGTCTCATTTTCAGGCAACGGTTTGTTGGTGTACCGATTTCCAAGGAACTTACTTTGTCTTATTTCCCATTGTGAACAAAAGAAGCTCTGCTAACTACTATTATACAGTATAAAACTAGGTCTAGCAATAAATAGAGTTGATGTGGGTGAAAATGCACAATGCATGTAACAAATGCTGAAATTTACGATCAAAGCTTTCTAGACACACACTTTTGAAAAATTCATAAGAAATCATTGAGTGATTACTCATGGAAAAGTTATAAATATCTTTCTCCTGTTGCCTCAGTATAATTATAATTTCGCAGTTTTACAATTACGCACCTTCATGTTGGGTCATTATTCACAAGGTAACCAACTATAAACATTGGTTGCTATGCAAATCACTCAAGGGGGTGTGTGTAGAAAAACACTGATTCCTATCATACCAGAGTATCTCTAAGCTTCTATGAATTATTTTTAGTACAAGAACATGTTGACGATGATTTAAAGCATGAAAATGAAAATTGTTGGATTTTTATTTTTTAAAATCTTTTGTGGGTAGCCTACTACCTTAAAACATTAGGTATTGTAAAGCAAAATTATATTAATAAAGACAACTCAATGGCTTATTTTCACCTGTGTGTTACTGGGGCCCGAAAGGGGAGCAAAGAACAGTAACACTGTACCCTACCAGGCATGTCGTAAAAAGCGACTAAGGAGGGTTGGGCATGGGACTGGTTACCCCACCCCGTAAAAAAACTTTTTACCACAAAAACTTCAACAAACATGGACAAGTCAAATAAAGAATATAAATCAACTCAGCCGCCCAAGACAGAAGAAGGTCCTCTGGAAAGGAGGCACATGAAGCAATCTAGAGAAAAACAAAAGGAGTCTGGGTTGCCGACTAACCTTTTTTCATCTCGGAAAATCTCCAGGATTGGCACCTGGAATGTTCGCACTCTGTGTGAACAAGGGAAAACTGCACAGGTAGCAGCAGAAATGATAAATTACAGGATTAATATCCTGGGTCTCTGCGAGATATGGTGGAAAGGCATAGAGAAGAGGAGATTGATCACAGGAGAAATGGTGTTGTCCTCAGGACATGAGAAGGAAAGAGCCCACCACAGTGAAGGGGTGCCTCTAATGCTGTCCAAGGAAGCACAGAAGGCACTAGGAGCCGCGCTAGCGTAGTGGTTACAACACCGCTCTGGCGACTGGGTGATTCAGGATCAAACCCGCGCGACGGCATTTGAGGATTTTTCGTCGACCGGGATTTGGACTGGATTAACTCGAGACCTGGCGAGGACATTTGAAGGAGTGTCGTCGACCAGGGACTGGCGGCTCCTGAGCCGACCCAGCTCTAATGGGTACCTCCGAAAACGGCGAGTATCTGCCTGAATGGCGAGGGACACTTGTCTCTGTACAAGAAAATAGGATACTCACGTAAAAATCAATGTCAGGTTAGACATTCAAAATACCCTGAGATTTCGCCTCGAGTATTAGCGGACGTACGAAAAAAAAAAAAAAAAAAAACAGAAGGCACTTATAGAATGGGAAGCAATGGGACCCCGAATTATAACAGCAAGGTTTAAATCAGCCAAAAAGAAAGTAAATATAAACATCATCCAGTGTTATGCACCAACAAACGACAAAGAAGAGTCAGTGAAAGAAGACTTTTACACCAGACTACAAAATGTCTTCGACAATAAGAAAAGAAAGGGCATCACAATTTTGATGGGGGACCTAAATGCGAAAATAGGAACAGACAACACTGGCTTTGAAGAAATCATGGGAAAGCAGGGAGTAGGTTTGATGAACGAGAATGGGGAACTATTAGCAAACTTCTGTGCTTCAAATCAACTAGCTATAGGAGGAAGCATATTTCCACATAAAAGAATACATAAAGCAACATGGATATCAGTAAATAAATAAACAAACAACACACACAGAAAGGTATGATCAGGCACTCAGTGGGAAAATAAAGAAGTAGAAGACCAGACAACAGAAAAACAACAGAAGTGATAGGCTTACCGGGATCGAACCAGGACCTTCCGAACAGCACCCACCGCCTAGCCACAGGAGCGAATCATCACTATCCACTCTGCCAGCTAAGCATTACAAAAATAATGCTTCACCGACAGTATTAAACAGTATAGGCCAGATTACACAAGACAAAGGCCTTAATACTGTGTCTAGTAAATGATAGAAGAATAAGAATAAGTAAAGGACAGAATGTAGGTTTCTGGTATTTTATAAACGTATAAACATATAAGGAGGTGAAACCCGAGGCCTGTAAACAGTAAATAAATAAACCTATCACTACTGTTGTTTTTCTGTTGTCTGGTCTTCTACTTCTTTATTTTCCCACTGAGTGCCTGATCATACTTTTGTGTGTTGTTTGTTTATTTATTTACTGTTTACAGGCCTCGGATTTCCCCTCCTTATATGTTAACATGGATATCACCAGACCACAGAACTGAGAATGAGATTGATCACATATGCATAAGTAAGAAGTTTAGGTCATCATTGTTCGATGTGAAAGTATGTAGAGGAGCAGATGTTGTATCAGACCACCATTTTCTGTTGGCTAAAACAAAATTAAAACTCAAGAAATTTTCAACAGCATATAGCTATAGACAACAGTATAATGTGGGATATCTAAGAAATCAGGAAATAAGAGAAGAATTTTCAATCACAGTATCCAACAAATACCAGGTACTTCAACAGCTGGAAGATGAAACAGATACGGAAGACCACTGGCAACAAGTAAAAAAAATATGGAATGAGGCATGTGAAGAAGTACTGAGAAAAAGAGAACATCAGCACAAAGCATGGATAACAACAGAAACCATTAGTAAGATAGAAGACAGGAAAAACAAGAAAGCAGATTTAAACAGAAGCTCCAAAGCCAAGGCTCATGAAGTGTACACAGAAGCAAACAAGGAAGTAAGAAAAAACATCAAAAGAGACAAGATGAAATATATTGATGATCTGGCAAGGGAAGCAGAGGAAGCTGCAGCCAAAGGAAATATGAGGGACCTGTACAACAACACAAAGAAGCTAACAGGGAAATATAAGCAAGCAAATGGCCTCATAAAAGATAAGAATGGAAATTTGCTTAGTATTATACAAGAACAAATTAGGAGATGGACAGAACATTTTGAGGAACTTCTCAAAGACCAGCTCCAACTAATCCCCCAGACATCCAGCCAGCAGAAGAGGAGCTACAAATCAGCTGTGATCGACCAAGTAGAGAAGAAATAAAGAAAGCCATAAAGCTTCTGAAAGATGGAAAAGCAGCTGGTCCAGACTGCATTCCAGCAGAGGCTATCAAAGCAAATATTGATACCTCTACAGAGATATTATACAAACTAGTTGGCAAAGTCTTGGAGAGAGAGAGGAAATACCAGCAGAATGGAAGGAAGGTTATCTGGTCAAGTTGCCTAAGAAGGGAAATTTACAAGAGTGCACAAATTATAGAGGAATAATGTTACTATCAGTGCCAGGAAAAGTATTTAAACAGAAACATCCTTGAGAGATTAAAAGAGTCCATAGACAAGCAACTGAGAGATGAACAAGCAGGTTTTCGACAAAATAGATCCTGTACAGACCAGATAGCCACATTGAGAATAATAGTTGAACAAAGTCTGGAATGGAATTCACCGCTATACATCGGATTCGTGAACCATGAAAAGGCATTTGACAGTGTAGACAGAGAATCGCTTTGGAAATTGATGAGGCATTATGGAGTTCCCATGAAGATCATTAACTTAATAATGAAGACCTATGAAAACATGACATGCAGAGTTCTTCATGAAGGACAACTTACAGAACCGTTTAGGATTAGAACGAGAGTGAGACAGGGGTGTCTTTTGACTCCATTTCTTTTCTTACTAGCAATAGATTGGGTCATGAAAACATCGATATCACAACCGAAATGGAATCCAGTGGAATCTAGGTCACAACAAGTGGGCCTGAAAATACACAAGGAAAAGACAAAGATTATGAGAATAAATGCAAGAAATGATAACAAGGTTGAACTTGAAGAGAAACACCACTAAAAGATGTAGAATCGTACACATATCTTGGAAGTAATATAGACAAAGTTGGAGGGACAGACAGTGATATAAAAATAAGAATACAAAAAGCAAGAGGAGCTTTCATTGCATTAGGAAACATGTGGAGAAATACTGCTCAAAATCATACAGTAGAGAATAAAAAGTAAGGTAGACAGCAAAGTACAAGAAGAGCACTTTGGTTTTAGATGAAACAGTGGAACAAGAGAAGCAATATTTTGCCTAGGAATATTAGCAGAAAAATACACAAAGGTCCAAAAAAGTATGTACATGTGCTTCTGTCGTGGAATATTCTAATCCACATATATAAATTATCTAGTAAATATAAAGCCTAATAAATCCATATAATAAATAAAGGAAGAAGAATGGTAAAGAACAGTGCTGTCACAATGACAGTACTCGAAATCCCCTTTGTTTTATGCTTCGTCTGCAAATTGTAACGTTTCCACGTTAAATATAGGCCTTCTGCAACATACACGCGTTTCCCAAACACACAATAAAATGTGCTGCCTTTCTAAGAAAAACCTTGAGATATGCAAGTTGACCTAAATTTTAAATTCCATTCATGTCTTTTTCTACACTATGTTACCAAAAACAAAAGGCAGATGGACTAAAGGATAGCGAGAAGAGAGAGGGGCGAATAAAGCCGAACGCATGCAAAATTAAACACGCGTCTCGCTATTAATGCCACCCCCAACCCGCGTCGCGCGATACACAAATGCTGCCATCACGCGTGTAAGACTACAAGCACTAACTTTTTCGGACGGACAGTGATAAATTCACTACCCTTCCCAGAGTTAGGTTTTAAAATCATAAAAAACGCTTATTAGGAAAGATAACAATAGATGGGTTTACGGTTGAAAACATAACAGTACCCAGACAGCACATCTTCGAAACAGGAGGTAGAAAATACATATTTTGAACGCAGCCACGTAGCTCTTTTAAATTTGGATATTTGGGTTCCTTAGGGTTTGCTGACAAAGAATATGTAAAACGTTACGCAAATAGTCTAGGAATTAACAAGTTATAACCAAAATAAAATATTGGGGATGCCTGACAGCATGAAATCATTTCTGCTCATAAAATTTTTTTATAACATGTTTGAAAAAACCTTGCGTTACAGAAATAGCCTACCATGTAAACTCCAAATTGATTGGAGCGCAACAAATGAAAGACGAACCACGATTGGTCGGACTATAAATACTATCTTGGTTGTTAGGGAGACGTAGAAAGGTAACATTTTTTCAAACACTTGTCGAAACGTGGCCTCATTGGCTAGACTTGCTGATATACTCACTTAGGAGCGTTAGTTCGAGACCACTAGTGCAAATAATCTTGATAAAGCGACAGTGCGTTGAAGCCAGCTCACATTTTTGCTAAAATAAAAGCCTGGAACATAAGCAGATGGGAATTTGTGCCAGTAATTGTGCCAGAATTCATTGCTAATCAACGTATCTGTGTTTATTTCCATGAAATTGTGGTAAGCTTGAACCATTCAGTATCTTTTAATGAAAATTGAATGTAAATTGTTAATTTATGCCTGTATATATATGTGTAGTTCAGTGGCAAACAGGAGATAAAGCCTATAATGCTCCAGCCTGAACAGAGGGTGTCGGAGGGAAGTAAAACGGCATGGAATGGCCAAATAGTACACTGACACCTGGATGATTGATTAGACAGAAATAATGCTGGAAGTGCAGAGGCGTGGTAACCATTAAGGAGGTAAATACTGGTATAAAGTATTTCAGATGAAGCTGACAGTTGGCCTAACGCTCTGAACTCAATGTTTGTGTTGTATTGTGTTCAGTGTAGAACTAGAGTATCAATTAGTTATGAAGTAGAAGGTATATCCTTCTTGTTTTCAGGGACCGTGGTCTTGATGGTATTGAGCTGCACCTGGTCAGAGCTTTGCTGAATCCAGAGTCGGACAGCATACTCCTTGGTCCATTTAGCTATCAGTGAGGTGTCTCCAGAGCCCAGAGGAGAATTCGAGCAGAGGAGTCCTTTCCTGCCGCCATCACTCAAGATAAGCTGATTTGGCCAGCTGAGCTCAACATTATGTCCCCTCATCTTGAAATGACTTTATAAAAAAATAACATTCAGAGGGGGATTTAATTGTATTAATATCAGGAACTGAGAACATCTCCAATACTAGTTTCCTTAAGACAAACTATTGAAGTCATGATGACAAATACCAACAGAGCTTGAACAAAACAAAACCAGTATTACCTCATTTTACTACTACACAACTGACACACATAGGATATTTTTAATAATATATGTCACTACAATATTCATATTAATCCATTCTGTACATAACTTGTAATGAAAATTGATTGTGATTCCTGGTTCCTTTGTAATTGAATCAGGACACATATTCATTCATATCAGCAATGAATACATATTGTTATTTGAAAAGTTATCAGTGACTCCTTAAGATATCCTTTAGAGTGTTATATGTATGTGAGTGTCCCAGTGTTGTCAAGTATAGTGGAATAAATTAAATTGTTTATCTGTCTGTTGTTGTTTTGACTTACACTTCATCCTACACATACCCTAGACACATAACGTAGTCATCACACTATTGCAGAATAATTCTGACTGAGATATATAGATATGTGGTAGCAAGTAAGGTTATCTATAATACACTACTCTTAATAGATATAGATACCTTCACAGCTGATCTCAGTCAGTACACTAAGTCCCCTATAAATATTTATAACATCCCACTTCACCACAGCTTCATTGACTATAAGAAGGCTTTTGGCAAGTCTATCACAAGAAAATAATTGAATGCCTTGAAGACATAGGCATTGATGGAAAAGGATACTCAGTAACCCTTATTGGGAGCAAACTGCTACAGAAAGATCTGGTTTTGAATTACAACCATATAGACATAAAAAGAGGGGTCAGACACGGCTGCGTGCTGTCCACCTGCCTATTTAATCTATCCACAGAAAAAATGTTCAAACAAATACAGGAAATGCCGGGACTGGACATCAGTGGAAAGTCAATAAACAACTTTAGATATGCAGATGATACCATGTTGTTAGCTGAAAGTGAACAGGATTTACAAGAACTAGTGAAGCAAGTAAACAGCATAAAATATGGATTGGAGATCAACACTGAGAAAACAAAAACTATGATAATTAGTAAAATATACGATAAGCCCACATTAAGGATAAGTATAAATGGAAAGATTGTAGAACAAGTCAAGAGCTTTTCATATATTGGTCATATAGTAACAGAAGATGCCAGATGTGAAACAAAAATAAGAAAAGAATAGGAACGGCCAAAGCTACATTCAACAACATGAGACAAATACTCACATCTAAACAGTTAACTCACAAATTAAAACTGAGAATCATAGTGTTATATAAATTCTTCTTCATTACTGTAATGTGTAGAAACATGGACAATGAATAAGCAATTGGAAGAAAGAATTGAGGTTCTTGAGATGTGGATAGAAGAATGGGGTGCATCTCATGGAAAGAGAAGAAAGCAAATAAAGAGGTCCTAGAAAACCTAGGTATGAAAAGAGAACTAATGAAGGAGATCAAAATTAGGCAGCTAAAATATTTCGGCCACATAACAAGACATAACACTTTGAAGAAGACCATAATAGAAGGGAGAGTTGAAGGCTAATATGCAAGGGGAAGACAGCGCTATAAATGGGAAGATATCAAGAGATGGAAAAGAAAGAGTCTACCAGAGTGCACCATCAGAAGACGGAGATCTATTACAGCCAAAGTTCATTATGAATAAGAGATTACACAAACGTACTGAATATTCTTTTAGCGTTGTATTCATCTGATTTTACATATGTGGTGCACTGCAAGAATTGTAATACAAAGCGCATTCATATGTCCAACTTGTTATTTCATATTATTTACTACTAATATCCATGAATATCCAGCAGAAATTACTTGAAAATGCCATGCTGAGCACAAGTAGACAATAGAAAAAAAAATGTGTAAAGTAAACATAATGAAGACACCTGAGGCAAATTGGGTCACAAACGGAGGTGGCCATGTACAAGATGTTACTGTCTGGCAAGTGTACAATAACTAATTAAAACTCATTACTGTCTGGCAAAAGTACGATAACTAATTAAAACTCATATTTGTGACATGCAGTTCCCTTCAAAGTTTGGAAGTTACTGCATCATTTAAAGTGCTCGTAGTAAACAATAACCTAATCCTTGTGATCAACTAACCAATAAGTGTGTTTGAGAAATAGAGGTAGACAGAACATGTCTAAACTTGGAAGTCATGACATATGTCACACTATCTATTTTACAAGATTTCAAATTTTTGTTGGTCAGCCAAATGTTGGGCCTATAAATGAAAGGAACAATTATTTTCCTCTTTTTCTAGTACATCTCGGAATGGTAGTGGCAAAATTATGGAAAAAATCCCATTCCAATATATTAGTTTGAACCTCACATCTAGATTTTAAACTTAACATACGAGGGGCGGTCGAAAACTTTTGCACTTTAGTATGAAGGAGTCAAGGCACGTACCTGGAAATTGGTGTGAACTTTAGTCCTTCTCTATGTATTCACCCCTCAAGGCAATGCACTTCTCCCATCTCTTCTTCACCTTCCTGATGCCCTGATTGTAGAACACCCCCGTCTGGGCCCGGAACCACGTCTCCAGTTCAGTAATCAAGTCCTGGTTGTTAGAAAAATGACGTGCACGAAGCGGATTCTTCATGTTTGGAAACAGGAAGAAGTCACTCGGTGCCAAGTCCGGTGAGTATGGTGGATAGGGCATGATTTCATACCCGCACTGCTGGACAAGGACGATGGAGCCCTGAGCTGCATGAGCCGGCGCATTGTCCTGAAGCAGACGAACGTCTCTGGACAGCATCCCACGTCTTTTGCGCTTCATTTCTTCTCGTAACTTCTGGAGAAGGCTTTGGTAGTATGTGGAGTTGATAGTACGGCCACGAGGAAGGAAGTCGGTGAGTATTACCCCACGGCAGTCCCAAAATACGGTGAGCATGACCTTTCTTGCAGAGGGTACCGTCTTTGCCTTCTTTGGTGGTGGCGAACAGGAATGTTTCCATTGTTTGCTCTGGTTTTTAGTCTCGGGGTCATATAAATGCACCCAACATTCGTCCACAGTAACCAGTCTACGAAAAAAAATCATCTTCGTTAGAATTGCAAATGTCCAACATCTGTGCAGATGTTTCGGCTCGATGCTCCTTTTGGAATGGCGTGAGAAGGCAGGGAACCCACCTGGCGGACACCTTTGACATGTGAAGCTACTCATGCAAAATCTTCAATGTGGTCCCATGACTTAGTCCCAACTCAGCCATGATTTCCTCGACGGTTATGCGCCTGTCTGAGAGGACTAGGGCCTCCACTCTTGCAACGTTGCTTGCATCATCTGCAATGGACGGCCTGCCGCTCCTTGGTTCATCTTGAACGCTGCTGTGTCCCGTTTGAAAGTGACTTTTCTAACGCTTCACAGTGTGATACGAAGGGCAGACATCCTTATAAACGGCGAACATCTCATCATGAATTTGCTTTGCGGATTTGCCCTGCAGGTGCAGGAATTTGATTACGCAACGAGCCTTCGTTTTGTCCATGACACCGCTTCATACACAACTGAACCAGTTTCCCGCCAATTTCTCTTTCACACGGCACCCCGCGTGCGCCATGTATGCGCGGGAAATGTAAACCAATAGTGTGTCTTTACAATGATACACAGCAATCCCGCCCGTCTTAACGCTTTCTTAGTAAAGTGCAAAACTTTTCGACTGCCCCTCGTACATATCTGCCAAAAGTACAAATTCCATATTTATCTATAGCTCTTTTGAATGCTAGAATGTGGTTTCAGCTGATGAATATGATTTTAAATAATGGGTTCTACATCAGCTTTAATTAAACAACTTTTACAATAATAAAAAATTAATCTCATAACATGCCAGGAAAGCCCCCCCCCCCAAAAAAAAAAAAAAAACCAAAAACAAATCAAAAGTTAAGGAAGGTAAAAATAAAGGCATAGCAAAAAATATATAAGCAAATAATAATAATAATAAAAACTTCTGGTACAACAAATCAATCCCAAGGGACACCAAAATACATTAACCTTTCTTGCTTAGTGATATTAAAACAACATAATTCTTTAAATTCTTAGATATTTTATCATTTCCTCCTTCACTATATTGTATAGAGTACAATGTGTATTATCTGTTATGGCTGAAAACTGACTATATATGTTTTTATATGGGCCAAAACTATACCAGCCAGTTTATATTCTGATGATAGTTCTCTCAGCATGTTAATAACATTCATCATCAAAGTTTAAGTCCTAAGAGCTTTATCTTTGTGTTTTGATATGCTGCAGAAGTGCAACAGGTCACATTATTATAAGGTCTCTATGGGTCTTAGAAGTGCTATCCCATATGATGAAATCAATAATAACCAAACCGGAAGGATTTCATAATGACTTGCCTGAAGCATAAAATCATAAACTTTGGGACTAATCTCTACTGAATAGTTGGTTCAAGAATGATGTGACAAAAAATGAATAAATATGTACAATTCTAACAATGTGTATACATGTGACATGTTAAATACAAATATACTTCTAGCAATGCACACATACACATGTATATATGTGTGTGTAATGTTCTGGCAAAACTTGTAACATGTTGGCAAATTTTACTTTTAGAAAAATGCTAATTTTCACACACAAAGGAAGCTTATAACTGAGAAGGAAGCAATCCACTTACTTTGGGCATGTTATGAGACTAATAAAGCTGCAATATATGATTACAACATGACAGACTGAATGATGAGGGTTACAGGATGACAACAAACACTAAGTTGGTTCCAAATATCAGCTCTGACGCGTTTATACTTTATAAACTCAGAAATTCTCTTCTATCAAATTATATAAAGATTACACCTGGAAAAAATGATCTTAGATACATTTATTACAGCACTGATATAGATATCCAATTCAGGACAAAAATAATACCCCAACAAAAATTAAAGCCATTTTTGAAGCAAGTCACAGCAGAATGAGCATGCTCTGATAGAAGCTAATAAGCAAAGGAAGCTGACAACATGTAAACTAGAAGGTGGCGGCAATCCCCTTACTTTGTTATCAGACAAAGACAGCTGCAATATATCATGACAATGTGAAAGATTGAAGAACAGCAATAGGGAATGACAGACAGAGAGAGAGAGAGAGAGAGAGAGAGAGAGAGAGAGGGGAGAGAGAGAGAGAGAGAGAGAGAGTACCAGGCATGGTACTTGAAGAAAAAGCTAAACATATGACACTATTAAACCTGCTTTCAGGAGTCACGGTAGCGCAGTGGTTAGAGCACCGGCTCAGTGGTCCATAGTTCCTATCCCCAATTGAGGTGGAATATTTATAGACAGCAAACGCTCCGAGGTCGACCCAGTCTCATGAACTGGGTACCAGATCAACTCTGGGAATGTTAAAGGAGGCCGGCGTGATGCTGACCACATCACCCCTAATGTGCAGATGGTCAAGAAAATATGGACCTAACACTATATTCCCAATATGCCTCAAGGGGCGTGTAACGGGATCCTTTACCTTAAACATGCTTTCTGAGAATTTATTTTTTCAGACATGCTGTTTTCAAGGACCCATAACGTTTCACTAAATTTGCAGCTTTTAATATTCTTCGTTCACTTTAATCAAATGTCGCTGTTTCTTGTGTGAGCAGTATCTCCATGTTCCTAAATGCTGATATTTCACAGGATTTTATTTTTAAAGATTCTGCCACACATAAATAATCCCATTCTCAAATAGTGGAGAGTTTTGACAATGACTTTCTTTTAAAAAAATTTTAAATATGACAATATTAACTGATCATTATGTTGTGCTATTAATACAAGAAATACAGGCTATGTGCTAATTTTGCTTGGTATTGTAAAGTTTGTTATGCAAATGTAATATTCATACAAAAAATTTCATGTACAAACATGACATGTAGATGTGGTCCGGACATCATTTTACATTTTTCTGGCCTGCTTAAGTATTGCAACATTTCAAGCTTTTAGGCTCAACAAAATGTAACCTCTCAAGACAGTTTAAAAAAACAAATCAGGTCTTGAAGTGACAAGTAAGTTGTAAATACATTCTGAATGTTTAACATTTGTGTAATATTGTATACTCAAACTTTTGAGAATGGGTTTTATGTATATATAGTTAAAATGGGTAAAAATAAAAAAACATGATAAACACAAGTATACCAGGATAAAGTTTACAACAACCTAGCCGGGTAATCTGTATTCTAACAAACTCGGCTAAGTAAAATGAATAAATGGATGAGGTTAGAAAAAGAACTTTCTATTTGTCATACAATAAAATAACTGTCAAAATAATAAATGCTGAAATTGTAATTTACAATAAAAAAATAAATAAAATAGAGAACGACTTTACCCAACTTTATCCACTTAAACTTGGGTTCATACCGTTTTTTTTTTTAAATTTGTACCCACAATATATATATATATATATATATATATATATATATATATATATATATATATATATATATATCTAAAATGTGTAAAATATGGCACATAAGAAACACAAAAGGATACTGACGTCATGCATTAAAGAAACATTTAGCACAACTGCTCAAACATGTATACAGAACACACAATGAAAATAATAAGGTGAAGACCAAGCAATACATGCAAAAGATGCCATGACAAGTGAATCAACTATGGGCAGGAAAAGTGACAGTGAAATGGCTTAAATAGAATCATGCCAGCAATGGTCTATTCGTCCAAGGAAACTAAGGCAAAGTTATTGTAATTGTGCAGTATTAAAATTACCACAGAAGTCTCTTCCTGTATTAATGAAAGCAAATGTTACAGTTCAAATATTGTATGACTTAAAAATAATAGTCCCATGGAAGAGAAGTGCTAGAGCAGCATTTCTCAACTGGGGTTCCACAAGTGGTCGATCAGGGTTCCACAGAGACAGTGATTGGAAAAAAAAATAAACAGGTTTTTTTTCCCCAGAGTCTTGCATAAAACGTAAAACTGTGTCTTGGGCTATATTTATATTCATTCTGCTTGGGTCTATGGTTTTTAGTGACTTTACTATAGAACATTGTCAATAAATTTTAAAGTTGTAATTAATTAAAATTACTGTGAGCTAAAGATATAATAATTTTTATGCTTGGGTTCTGTGAAACCTGAAAAATTACTTCAAGGGTTCCGCTAGGGTAAAAAGGTTTAGAAACGCTGATTTACAGACTTCACTATGCTGGGTCTCAGCATTATGGAGTGTAATGACAGGTTCCCTTCCTCGCTGTCTTTGCCTTAACTAACCTCACAACCAAAGCCAGATATCCATTTACAGCTGGGTAGTCTGGATCATGACACCATTTGGTTTTGAACCCATTGCCACCTAAACTAGTGAGAATCTATGAGTTTCAGTGACATTTTTTGAGGGGCGGCTATTCAGGTGTGGGCTCAAATTTGTCATTTTATAATAATGCTAGCAGCACACAGCATGACTATTAAAGCAAAAACAGACAAGAAATTGTTAAAGGTGTGGATAGACAAAATAACATGAGCAAAATACTAGCAATCTGGAAAGGAAGAGAAGTATAATTTTTTTGGGGGGAAAAAAGATGGAACGATCAAGATAAACAAGCAAAATAAAAGACAGACACAATGAGATTTGACAGAACTAAATTTTGAAATTGTTGTAGAAGAGCCCAAAAGAGAGTAACGGAGAAGACACATTGATAATGGCTACATATGTAAAATAAATGGGACAAATATAAATGAAAAAAAGGATGCATATTGATCTGCCGAACAGGCTACACAACCATGGCATTTGACCTTGATACTTCTGACATGCACCGATTCAAATTTCCCACATCTACTATCATATAATGCTGAAATCTATGATATTAATCTCATGTATATGGTGTAAGCCATTAAAACTAACAACATATACACAGTTCTTAGCACAACATAAGATGCACGCTGAAAGTTTACAATAGATTATCTTTCGTGGGCGGTAGTAAAAGAGAAAAGAAAAAAAGGTAAGAATGAGTAATATTTAAAGCTGAGTGAAAGTGAGTACACTGATGTATAACTTAGGTGTCAGCAAGGTCAAATGCCACAGCTGAAACAGGACTCAATGCCCAAGAAGAAACACTTGCCCTGCCAACGTCTTTACGAGTTTGTTTCCCAGGTGGCTGCTTTGAGGTCTGTAAATATGTCCATATACTGTGATTTGTTAAGTACACAATGCAAAGCATTTGATACAGCATTTTTCATAAAGCCTCGCAAGCAATTAAATAACGAATATGAAAATATGTACAACTCGCATGATAAAAGTGAACTATTTTCCAATAAGGATGAAAGGCCACCAGTTCAACTATGTGAAGCTGAATACATTCAAGTCCAAACGGAACAGAGAACACCCAGGTCACATGATGCCTATCACCAGCTATCTAGGCAAGACCAGGTCATCATTTTCCGCTTACACACAATAGGTTGAGGTACCATCTATATCACAAGCACAGGATTAGTCCAACAGATCTCTGCTCCTGTGGCACCTGCCCCATGACTGCCGAACATTTGCTCCAGTCCTGTCCAACTTATAGCACTGAATGGAATGGAGTGGCATATGGTAACAACCCACTTCTCTCCACGAAAACCTGTTTTGAGATGTCAGGAACCTTAAGCTGACTACCTTATTAGATTCATTACTGTAGAAGTCTGAGGGCGAACAAAAAAGAATACATGCTAGCAATCCCTGTGGGATACCAGTGGCCTCTGAGCAGACAACAAAAGAATAGGAATAATGCGCTTTCAGGCATGTCATAAAAGGTAACTAATATGAAGTTGTGAACGGGACTGGTACCCTCATCATGTAAATCAAATTGCTACAAATGTCACTGCTGCAGGAGTTTTGGTGTAGGCTTCCTCAAGGGGGGGAAATCTGCAGGGGTGGCTCCAAGCTCCGTTAGGAGTGAAAAGGAGATGATGATAATGACATAAGATAAATGTTTTGGAACACAGTAAGTAGAGGATCTACAAGATTTATCCAGACATTGACAGCAACTTCTTCATACAGTGATGTACTTCTCTAGCATTTAAAAAAAAAAAAACAGAACCTAAATTTATTTTGCACTGCTTTTTACAACAAAATAATATAGATTAATTAAAAAAATCAATGGTGCTTGATAATTTACTTCTTGGTAATAAGAACAGAGAAAACAGAATACCAATTTTTTAAAAGCAGTGTTAGTTTTAACTGCAGTAAAGTTCTCCAGCTATATGTAAGGTTGTATGGTGTTCCATGAGCATAATCATAACATAGCAGGAAAAAAAGTATGTGGCTGTACAAGACAATATGCTGGATACTTCCAGCCAGACAATAACTAAAGTGAAACAAATCCAAACTCTTTTCCTTTCATACATGACAAAGTAAAAACAGTGTCACAGCTCTTAAACATCCACACAGAGCCTTCTATCAAAACTTGAAACACGGACTATGACTGCTGTGCTGTAAGTCTAGCCCTTTTATTTACGTATTCTGGAAGAAATATGTTGACTTATTACAATGTTACATCACACGGTACTACTTGCATCTTCTTAGGTTCTTTCTGAAACTACGGTTATCCAGCTCTTGAGAAAAGCATTTCATAGTTTTAACCAGGGTTGCTATATTTCATCCTCTCAGATTTATAAATTATTCATGAGTTCTTTCTAGCTCTGACTCAGTGTATGCTTCTTAATGTATATATGAACGTATGCATTCATACAAACACCAATCTTTGTGAAACTAGTCTTTAATTCTACATCTCTCTGAAATCAATCTTTAACCCTACATATCTGAGGATGTTGTCTCTAATTCTACATCTTTGTAAATGTAGTCTTAAGCCCTTAACTCTGTGAATGCTGAGTCTAACCCTTTATTTCAATGAAGTATCTAACTATGTGTCTCTGTGAACTACGCTCTCTGTGACTGTAGTGTATAATTCAACACTTGTGATGAATGTGGTCAGTTCCCTACATCTCTATAAATTACAGCTGCTTATCCAACATCTGTATAGTGCAGTCATTGACTCAGCATCTCTGCAAATGTAGTCACTAACCCTTACTTACTTAGTCATTCCTCTTCTACCCTGGGGTGTACATGTTTGCCAGAGAGAACACCATACTGTCCCATTGACGGACGGTCTTCCTCCTGGCCTAGTTCCTAGTGCTCGGTCCATCAGGGATTGTCTAATGTTGTCCTCCCTGCAAACTCTGGGCTGTCCTAGAGGTCTAGATCCTTGGTTTCTGTAGTAGCCGACCTTCTTCCATTCTGTATACATGGCCAAACATGGGACTGTTCTACTTGCGTCTGCAGGAGCTGGATTTTGAGGCCTTGTCTGGTTGCGGACCATTCCTCTTCTTGTTACTTCAACCACTTTCCTCAGATACCTCATTTCTGAGCTTCGGAGCTGGTTTTGTGGATTGTAGTCATTGCCCAGTCACTAACCCAGTATCTCCAAAATATAGTTATTAAACCATTTCTGTAAAATGTCTGTAAATATTTTGATTTCTGATGCTTTAATCACATCTGTTCTCCTCCAATAACTAGATGATTTTTTTTCTTCCTTTTTTGACACCGGATTTTGTTGCTCTTAAGATTTCTCCACACTTAATACGAGGAAGAAAAGAGTGTTCCTGGCACTTGTTCTCACCCTCACATAAATAATGATAGGAAACTCTATATACAGCATTATAATGGAGGCAATCTGCTCATCAGAGTAATGCTTCTGTAAAAATAAGTGTAATCTTAATTGATAATCTCATGTCTGTTAATAGGTAAAGTATTTTTTTTTTTTTTAAATCACTTGAAAACAAGTAAGCAAGCCGACACCTTAATAAATAATAAATGTATGCTGAAACCCTACTTAGTAAATATTCCATTTAATGAGAAAAAGAGTAAGTATTTTATGCGACAGATGTGTTCCTAAGACCCTTCCATACCTAAAAATCACACACACAGAACAGGATTTTCCCCTCTGAATACATGTAAAATACGGGCATTGCCAACACAATGAAAACTATTAATATTTAACGTAAAACTTTTAATTGTGTTATTTTGTTATGATGCACTTACAATTAAATATTAAGTGCAGTAAGCAAACAAAATGCATACAACATCTTGCTGCAGACATGTCTCGACTATAAACTGTTACAGATAGATTAAAAATGAGACTAGACTTGAGTCTGACCTTTAAAATTACTGTTGTGACTTGAAACTTGACTTTTGACATGCAATAAGAAACGCAAAATTTGACTTGAGGCTTGTTATGAAAGGCATGAAGACAACTCTGCTGTCTACACCAATTATAAAAATAAAAAAAAATGCAAGAAAGGAAAAGCTGCTGGACCTGATCGGCTCACTAATGAGATGATCTCAAATTATGAACTCTCCACCATCCTTGACCTCATTAACAAGACCTGGAGAGAAGGCAAGTTGCCAACAGACTGGAGAAAAGCCAATATCATCCCAGTCCTTAAGGACAAACCATCCAATGAAGTAACAAGCTATCGACCGATCTCCTTGACATCAAACCTAGGCAAGATCACCGAAAGGATGATAAATGAAAGGCTATATTGGTGGCTAGAAAGCAATAAGGTCTTAAATACCAATCAATCAGGTTTTAGAAGAAACAAACAGACAATGGATCAGTTGATACGATTTATCCAAGAGATAGGTGATGCCTTCCAAGACCAAAATAATGTGCTAGCAACATTTAATGATCTTAGACAAGCCTATGATCGAGTCTGGAGGATAGGCCTCCTCTTCAAAATGCAAAGAATGGGAATATCAGGGCGAATGTACAACTGCCTAAAAGGTTTCTTCCACAACAGAACAATCCGAACAACATTCAGTGGAACAACATCAAAACAAAGGACTCTGGAAGAAGGACTGCCTCAGGGATCAGCACTAAGTTGTACACTGTTTCTTATATTTATAAATGACCTCCCAGATGTCATCACCTGCCAAAAAGCACTATTTGCTGATGACCTAGTCATCTGGACAAAAGGAAAATACCTCCAAACCATCACCAAAAATATGAACAAAAACCTGACAACCATCTCTGCATACTGCCAGTTCTGGAAACTTGAAATCAATGTAGAGAAAACTCTGTACAGCCTGTTCAGTCTAAACAAGAGAGTTCATGAGAACAACATTGAGGTCTGGATGAATGGAGAGAAACTAGCATACGAAGAATGCCCGAGATATCTTGGAGTCGAGCTCGATCGTAGACTTACCATGAAACCCCCACATAGATGCGCTGATTGAGAAAGCATTCACAAGACTTAGGCTCATCAAGCACCTTTCCTCCTGTGGGTGGGGAGCAAACCAGCACTCATTACGCCAACTCTATACTGGATACGTGCGCCAAGTAACTGACTACTCGTTCCCCCTGCAAACTATTCCAAGTAAAAGCCTCCTACAAAAGACAGACAAAGTCCAAAATCATGCTCTACGGTTTATAAGTGGTGCTATGAAGACAAAGCCGACAGATGCATGCAAAATCATTGAACCTTTAAACCTAAGAAGAGAACGTTCAGCTGTGGAAACATACGAAAGGTATCTGAGAATGGACACAAAGGAGGAGAATAGGAAAATGATAGAGCAGTGGCATCAAAAACACAGAATACAAAAGACATCTTTTCTTAAAAATGCAAAAAAAAAGCTAGCATCAAACATCACCTACCAGCAGTTAGAAAGCCAATGGTAACTATCAATAATGAACCACCTTGTTGGCAGGCAACTACTCCCACAGTAAGAACTGAACTCTCTGACTCCTCAGCAGACAAGAATACTCTAGTACCACTACTGAAAACCATCACTTTAGAAACTATAGACTCATATCCACAAGACATCATCCATGTCTACACAGATGAATCTGCATTTAAAGCTACCACCAATGCTGGATATGGTGCAGTGATAAAATACCCCAACCTGCTCCCAGAAGACCACGCTTGCATCTTTGGTCCTTGTGGAGAAATTTGTTCCAGCTATGATGCAGAAATAACAGCACTAGAAAAAGCATTGTGCCGAATAATCTCAGACTTTGAAAGTGGCATCACTCCACCTGAGGATATTGTTATATTCTCAGACTCAAAATCAGCACTCCAAGCCATAGAAAGCAAAATGTCTCCTAATATTAATAACATCTGTAGATTAATTGACCAACTGTTCACTTCCTATTGCATCGAAGTTACACTCCAGTGGATCCCTGAGCATGTCGGAGTCTCAGGAAATGAAAAAGCCGATAAACTATCCAAAAGAGGAGCAGCACTGCCCCAGTTCCCATCAAGTACCACACTGCAAACCTGCCAACAGATCCTGAGAAACAATTATAGGCAAGAATGGTTAAACCAGTGGGCTACCTCCCAGACAGGGCGTCCATTCTTCAAACATCAAGCTAAACCAAACCCTCAAGATCCAGTTAAACAACTGAAAAGAAGAGATCAGAGTCTAATTTTCCAGCTGAGAACAGGCCAGGCCCCTGTCAATAAACATTTAAATAGAATAGACCCACTACGTGAACCAAACTGTAGGCACTGCCACCACCATGAGGAATCAGTTGAACACCTGCTGTTACAGTGCCCAAGACTAACTGACCTGCGACACCAGCTACTCCCATCGCACCCAACCATCCACAATGCACTCTACACAACATCACAACAACTGAGGAAGACTTGCACCTTTGTCAGAGAGGCAATAGGCTGTCAAGAGCTACCTGCTCACAGCTAAAGGGATTATATCATCATCATCATCACACCAATTACTGTATAACACACATAAGTATTCCATGTACAGGATAAATATAATTTTCATGCACATGTGCCGATATCAATAAAACGAAAAGGTTATGGCAACCTGGTGGAATGAACCAGACAAATACCGGCGCTATAACAGCATGCACACCATCATTGCAGGCAGACGCTGGAACTGGGTTGGCCATGTCCTCAGAAGGGTCCCTGACACCATCACCAGAACTGCTATGCTATGGACTCGAGAAGGACGGCAAAAGAGAGGCAGACCAAAGACAACCTGGCATGAACCCGAGTTGGGGCACAGCACGAGGATGGCCACTGGCCGAGCAAAATGGGGACAGTTTGTTGCTGCCCTACAAGACGCCACTAGGTGTGATGGCCACTGACTGCTTTGCCTGATAAGGTAACAACCTCAAGTTATAGAAGTAAGATGGCTGAATATTTGATGTTGTTAAGCTCAAATCATGAAAACAAAGTGCATAACTGTATAATAAATGATACAGTAGCGGCATTATGTTAATCCAGATGACTGCATGCGTGAAAATATGAAAGCACATGCCACTCTGATATGTACAATGTATAACATATAGAGAAAATGATCACATTTAACAACTTTACACAGATTGTATAACATATGTATATGGATAATGCAAACAACAATAAGAGCATTCTATATATAATAAAAGGAGCAAACAAAGAAACTCTTACAATACACATGCGCATGCACAGACAGACAGTAGTAGAATGTGTCCTCCAAGAACATCTGCTCCATGAGAGAAGCAGATAAGACTTACAGCACTGTCTTCATTAACCCCAAGAGACAAAGTGTATAGTGGTGATGAGAGAAGCCTGAGAGACAAAGTGTATAGTGGTGATGACAGAAGCCTGAGAGACAAAGTGTACAGTGGTGATGTGAGACCAGCCTGATACAGAAAGTGTAGAGTGGTGATGAGACAAGCCTGAGACAGACCACTAACTTTACGAGAGAAATGGATGTGGTTATATGACAGCGAATGAAGAATATCAAACATAAAAAAACAAAACTGGAAATATAATGGACTATTTCATTTGACAAATAACTAAAAGACTGATATTTTGCAGACGAGATATGTCTTTTATCCTATACACAGGCATGCAGGAAAAGACATTAAAAGCAGAAGCAGTAAGAGCAAGGCTACAAACCAGTGTAAATCAGAACTTGGAAAGTAACAATGAAAAAGAAGGGGGAACAATGAAAAATGCCAATACTAGGATTGTAAAAATCCAGATTTTTCTGTAATTTTCTCACACCAGTAATTAAAAGTAAGCAGTTAAACACAAATGTAAAAGCTGCCCTACTTTATGGCTAAAGAATGTGGCACCTCACCAAAAACTCACAATATTCACCAAAAATTGCCACAGCTGCATACTCTGCATCGAATGGTAAAAACATAAACAAAAGGAATGCTGTGGAACAGAACCTGACCACACCAATAAAGCTAGATGCTGCACCCTCTGATGCAACCAACCAGACATGCCACTGACTGGAAACTACAAGGAAAGAGAAGAGGGCAGAGGCAAGGAGAACCTGGAACAGTGCAAGAGGAAGCAAATCTAGCTGGACAGAGCTGAATATGAATACGACCCCCCCCCCCCCCCCCCCCCCCCCCCCCCCCCCCCCCCCCCCCCCCCCCCCCCCCGCCCCCCCCCCCCCCCCCCCCCACAAGTATGTGACAAGTAACTGTTACAGCCCAATGTTCCATGTGGAATTAAAAGTACTGAAGGTCAAGAAGACATATATATTTATATGTGTGATGGACTATACATAAACTATAGGAAGGAAAATAAACATGTGACATGCAGAAATACATTGCAACACAAGTCGATATTAACTATTCTAATCAACTGCAAAAGAAACAAAGGTATCCAAAACTAAGCAGCTTTGTTATTGTAAATGCGAGAGTCAGTCCTATAGTATGGATCTGAAACATGGCAAACAACAAAAATGGGTGCCTGCGTACAGCAGAAGGATTGAAATGGTATGACTGGGCCACCAACACTGAACTGATGACAAGAACTAGATGAGTACCACTAGAACAAGAAGAGAACTTGAAACAGAAATGAAAATGATGAAGACATGGAGAAACTTTGAACTGATGGCACGTGGCAGGAAGACTTGGCATGTATTTTGTTTAACTCATGGTTTCTTAACCTGTGGTCCACTGCCCCCCAAGGGATTCTCGGGGGACTGTGTACATAATAAACATTTTTAATGTAATCTTTTTAATTACGGCTTCAAGGTCCATAGTCTTCAATGGACAACTGAAGGGTTCATGGCACAAACAAGGTTAAGAAACCCTGGTTTAAAGCCTATGCTCCTGGGGGAACTAAAGGGTATTGGCTGACTGATTTATCATGAGTGCTTGGAGCATTTGCTGTGAAATGACAGATTTATCACTATCCCATACAAAGATGGGATATCAACATGCATGCACATTTACATATACAAACAGGCAATTACAAAAATATGCACCTCTAACACTTAACATTAATTCAGGTAATGTCAACATCACAGATATACCTTGTATAACATAACCCACTAAACCATGTTAATATGGATATATAAACCCACCCAAGCCATGTTAACAGCAATGACACATAACAGGTGATTCCATGCTATAGTAACATGTGGACACAACACATTGTTCCTGATCATGTTCATACCATTGTACTTCCTACATATGCCATTTTTCAGAGACAAAAACATACAAGAATGTCTACTTTACAATCTTAGTACCACAACATTAGTACACACTTGTGCAAAAGGTGCTCAAAATGAGAGAATATACAATGGTTCACATAATACCAGTTTAAGAGAATATACAATGGTTCACATATCACCAGTTTGAGAGAATATACAATGGTTCACATACCAGGTTGAGAGAATATACCTTGGTCCACATAACACCAGTGTGACAGAATATACAATGGTTCACATAACACCAGTTTGAGAGAATATACAATGGTTCACAACACCAGTGTGACAGAATATACCCCTCCACCATCTTCTCCACCAGCACCACTATAGTTTCAATGGTTCCACACTCCCACATAACAACACCAGCCAAGGTTTGACCCAGAAATATACAATGGTTCACAACACCAGTGTGACAGAATATACAATGGTTCACGTAACACCAGTTCTACTGTTACATGAGGAGGGGTGGAGAAGACAGTCACAAATAGGTGAAAAGCAAGTCTGCAGCCCTTTGGTCCACAGGGAACAACAAAATACAGATTATGATGTATTATAAAAGGCCTTGAAGACATTTCGACTGGCAGTCAATTTTAAAATGTTATACCCATAGCTTCTGATGAACCGGTGAACAATATTCATAACATGCAAAAATTATACACAATCTAGCAAGACCACTTCAAGTAATATTAGGAGTGCTGAAGTGTTTCTCACATATGATAAATATGGGACAAAATGTGAACATGGAACTGGAATTCTCTTACGTTCTTTTTCTAAATTTCTGAAAAATAATATACAGTTATGTCCAAACTAGATATTGAATACATTTTCTGAAAATACATTCTTCTTCTTCTTCTTTCGTTCGCTTGAAATATATTGTCTATATCTGCAATGTTGTTTCTTGTATAAACTTCACTGTCTTTTGTAGTTCATACAGGGGTCCATATAGTTTTGCTTCCAGTGTTGTTTCTCTGGGCCAGTGGGTTTGCCTCAATATATCATATTCGGGGCAATCTTGCAGTACGTGCTCCGCTGTCTGGGGTGCCTGTCCACATGTACACATGGCTGAATTGCCAATCTTGAATTTTGTATACATGTGGCTGCGGAGGCGGTTGTGTCCTGTTCTGAGGCGCAGAATGACTATTTGTTCTGATCTGTTCATAGCTTGGTAGTCATCCTGCGTTGATGTTGGTGGCTTTCTGATAGATTTGATCATCTTTTTCTTCTGATGGTACGTAACTGGTACATCCGGTTGCTCGTCTGCAGCACCTTCTTTAGCCAGTCCGTCTGCTCTCTCAGTTTACTGCATTCTGTGCTGACCCATCCGTGTATACTCGGACCCAGAGGTCCTGTGGGTATTTATCATCCAGGAAACTGAGAGTGACTGTCCTACGTTGCACGCTGTTCTGTTCATCCCTGTCGAATATTCCTTTCACTTTTGTGTGGATGTGTACTGGTAGTCCATGCTCCTCTCTCCAAGGGGTTTGTTCTGGCACAGACTTTAGAGGGCTGTTAACTTCAGGCAGGTCTGAGGTTTGTCTACGAAATCGTTTGGCCTGGTGGATAAAGCTGCTTCTTTTCAGTCGCCCCATTGCTAGGTTTTGGAATCTGTCCTTCATTGGATGGCTCGGCATACAGAGGAACTTTTCTGCCTGTGTTAGCACTTTCGTGTCTCTGCGTTCTCTCAGTGCTTGTATCCTCCCCATTTTCTCCATCTCCACTATAGGCGTTGATTTCATTGCCCCCGTGATGACCCTAAGCGCCTGGTTTTGCACCTTATCTAGCTCTTGTAATGTGGTGTTTAATGCTGGACACCACGCAGCTGACCCATATTCCAGGTGTGGTCGTATGCCCTGCTGGTAAACTTTACTAAGTATTTTCCCGCTGGCTCCCCATGTGGTTCCACTTAGTTTTCTCAGGATGGCTAGCTTCCTCCTGGCCTTTGTTGCTGCCTTGTTGATGTGCTGCTTCCATGTCAGCCTATCATCGAATGTAACTCCGAGATAGGTGGGTTGTTTATCTTCTCTCAGGAGCTCTTTGTTTATCTTGATGACACCAGCTTTTTGTTTGGGAGAGAGGGTGAAGAGCGTAGTGCTGCACTTGTCTGTGTTGATGCTGACACACCATCTATTTGCCCATGAGGTTAAGGCATCTATAGCTCTTTGTAGCAGTTTGGTGGCCACTGTTGCATGCTCATCTGTGCACCATATTACCAGGTCATCAGCGTACATTGCCACTTTCATTCCATGTGGTAGTTCAGCAACCAGGTCATTGATGTAGACTAGGAAAAGTGTGGGGGACAGAACCCCTCCCTGAGGGACGCCATGACGCAGTAGAATTTTCTTACTCTTGAGGCCATCTAGTTGTACTCGGGCTCTTCTGTTATGCAAGTATGCTTTCACCCATTTGTACATCTTACCATTCACTCTACAATTTCTCAGTTTCTTCAGAAGCCCTTCTTTCCAAACCTTGTCAAATGCTTTTCTTAGATCTATCCATGCTGCTAGTACCAGTTTCTTATCTTGGAACGCATCCTCAATCTCTTGGGAAAGGTAAGTTGCCTGATCTTCGGTGGAATAACACTGCCTAAAGCCTGCCTGCTGTGGTACAAGAAGGTTTTCACTTTCAAGGTACCACTGTAGCCTGAGGTTGATGATACGTTCCATTGTTTTGCAGAGGCAGCTTGTAAGGCTGATTGGTCTGTAGCTGGAGGCAGTGGAACTGTCTTTTCCTGGTTTTAGGAGTGGTATCATGATTGCTTCCCTCCAGGTCTGTGGAACTCTGCCTGAGTTCCAACAGATATTGAAGATCTGCAGCAGCTTTGTTTTTGCTGCGGTTCCCAAGTTCTTAATCATTTCATTGGACACTCCATCAACTCCTGGCGACTTTCTCATTTTCAATTTGGATATTGCAAGCTCCAGTTCTCTGAATGTGATTGGTGCCTCCATAACTTCAGGTATGGTTCCATCTCGTCCTGCGTGTTGTTTCTCACGAGTCTCCTGTTGCTTCTCTGGGCTAACTTCGATGTTGTTGTCTTTAGCAAAGGAGTCTGCAAAGTGATCAGCTGCCTGTTTTCCCATGAGGATGTTTCCATCTTTGTACAGAGCAATCCTTGAGTTTCTCTCTGTACCTTCATCGTTAAGTTGCTTTACCAGCTTCCACAGTTTCCTCGTATCTCTTTCAAAGTTCAAGGACTCTGTTTTCTCCTTCCAGCTTCTTCGCCTGGCCTGCAACTTGGCCCTTTGAAATTTGGCCTTAGCTTGCTGGTAGTTATTGTGGTGTTCTTGGCATGGACTGGTCTCTGCCTGCTTTCGAGATGTTTCCACGTCGTTGTGCAGCTGCTCTAGTTCACTATTCCAATATGGTTTGTAGTGCTTACGAGCCCCTCTAGGTATTGTTTCACGAGCAGCCTGTAATATGCATCTGCTGAATTCATCAACTAGCTTATTGATGTCTTTGTCTACAGTCAGATCTCTAGCCAGTATACTAGTACGGTGCTGGTACATTGTCCAGTCTGCCTTCTTGTAGTTCCACCTAGAGAGAGTGCTGCTCTCCTTGACAAGTTCATTTTCCACAATTAGGAAGACTGGCCGGTGGTCGCTGCCTCCAAGTTGTTTCCCTACAACGCGTGTGGTGTTCCACTCCAAGCTGGGTGAGTGGAATGCCAGGTCTGGTGTAGAGGTGGTGTGCCATGATCTCGAGTAGAAGGTTGGTGGGTCGATTGGCTGGTTAATCAGGATAAGCCCATTGTCATCCTGCCAGTTTTCAAGCTCCTCACCTCTCCTGTCCATGTGATCATAGCCCCAGCTCTGTGAGTGGCTTGCAGATATAGGCATACTTCCCATAGCGCTAATGCGTGGCATCCTGATTGCTGTGGTGCGCCTCTTGGCTGGTTGCCTCCGTCTTCAGCACCTTGACTTGCTAGGGCAGACTGTGGTCTTGCTCGAGTCTAGGAGGGCCTGGCCAGTCTTGGTTTTTCAGCCGCTGATGGCTGTACTTGAGCCCCATCTCCACGTCAAGGAGCTGGCCTTGATGGGGTGAAAATACATTGTATCTGGTGTTAAACACTAAGGGAACGACTAAGTAAGTAAGTAAGTTAAAAACATTCACACAAAAGTAAATATCCAACAAAATTAGCACATGAAATACAGAAGTGGTGGGCAAAGGTAAAGTTCACAGCAACTACAAACAACAATTTTGCTAATTTCCAAATTACTAATTTACTTACTCCAGACTTGTTACTAGATCCTGGTCCTCGAAGCAACTGACTGGGCAGAATGGGCAACTGTCCAGTGGACCCTGGCTTAGCTAGCATCTGAGCCATCTGCATGGACATAATTATACACTTTAGGGTGGTGGCACAATAATAACATTCTATACTCGCATGCATGTGGACACAATTAAGCCATGATTATTATAATACCACTTAATTGTCCTAATCTCATTCACTTCTTACCCAGGCTCATGAAATAAGCTTAAAGGATGTAAAACAATTGTTTTCACAGCCAGTTCATAGAAAACACATTCAAAGCTTCAATGTTCCCATAAGCAACCACACTGCAGGTGCTTAAACATTGCCATCAGTGACTCATTTAATTTACCAACAGCATAAATAGTATAGAACTGAAGTATATCTTGGTGACGTGACACTTGTGGCAGATATTAGTCACAAATGTTTTCATCTGTCAGACATTTTTGAAATATGGATGTTATGAACATATGTGGAAGCAGATGTCTCTGTTTAGTTACTCTAAAACAGTAGACAGCTGAATGATGTTCATTTGAAGCAACACATCAGTTAATGACAATATATGCCAACACACAACAGATGCACGCCTCATGTACCAACATTTCGAGAGAGAAAAAAGCAACAAACCAGATATAAAACAAGCACTATATACTTCAACAGGTAATTTTATATGAAACTGTCCTATTCAGATTTCTCCAAGGAAAGAATCAACAGATGTGAGAGAATTTAGAGGATGAAACTAAAGACAAAATATTTGTCTTTTCCCCAGGAGAGAAGAAAAACAGATTTTTTGAGGAGGTAATTACGTTATGTATGGAAAAAGATGTAATGCTTTAAGATGAATGGTGGTACAAACACACACAAAATAAGTTGTACAAACAGTTACAAACTACATCATCTGAGAAATATGAAACTTAACTCTCTGACTCCAGAACAACGCTCAGAGCATTGGTCAGATTTGACACTCGTGCCAAAACAACGCTCTGAGAGTTGTTTATAGTCTATCATGAATTTAAATTATGGCACAGGGTGGAAAATAATTCAGGAGTCAAAGAGTTAAAGCAAACAACCCTCAGAACCATTTCTTTCAATGCGACAAAAACCTGCATACTCTTAAACAGATTGTCCAACTAGAGTAAAAGTTATAAATTAAGGCATTAAGAATCAGGTATTTCACTGCCTGCCCTTTGTAGTTCCTGGGAGTCTCTGATGAGACAAAGAAAGAATATGCCTACTGCACCATTGGGCATGTCATATAACAGTGACTAATATAAGGTTGTGCACGGGACTGGTGACCTTATCATTTAAAACATATTGCTATAGAAACCATGCCTGCTAGAGCATGTGAATGCTTGGTGCAGGCTTCCCACAAGGGGAGCAGTTGCAGTGGTGACTATGCTCCGTAAGGAGCGCAAAGTAAAATGATGATTCCACTCCTCTTTTTTTCCTGGTTCACCTCCAGCCTGTCTTTTTTTGTTTTAGAGCTATGTCTGAACAGCATTATGGTGGATCAAGCTTGCCCACTGGCTTCCTGTATCACACACATATGCCACAAGCTTACTGTGAATAAATTATAGAAGGAAGGTAGTGTGGGGTCATCTGGCTAAAAGTGCTGCAAAAGATACAAAGGGAAGTAGGATATGCCAGGAAGGAATGGATGACAAATGTTAACCTTAAATCGAAAAGCTATGATTCAGAGAAATTATTTACCACAGCTTTTGCCTGTGTATCAATATCTATGTAGCACTAGTCTGTTATAGAAAGAAAAAAAAATCTAGTGCCGCTCTATATGCTACATGACGTTCCAACACCTAATTTTCTTAATGCTATTTATAATGCAGGAGAAACCTCCAGTCTTAAGAAGGGAATAAGTTACAATTTGTTTGAATGGAAAGATCAAACTGGCATTACACACGAGGTAGTTAAATGAAAAGAAAAAACATTGTGGCTAAACGTTAACAAGGATGACACATCTGTTAACTGAAATTAGGTCAAACATAAGAGGATACAAAGATTACTTTTTTTTTTTTTTTACTTGTATTACTTTTATAGTGTAAACTTCAGTTTTGTATGGCCAATTGATAAAATTAAAAATAATTCTTATAATACTTATAAGGATGTGTAGTTTCAGAATGTAGAATGCTGTATTTTACATAACAAAAGTTTTATGGAATGACGGCAGACATAAGGAGAGGGAGTTTAGGAACGACAAAACTCACAGATATGATAGAAAAGAAGTAGAGGTCAAGCAGAAGCAGACACAGTACATGTACAGTTGAAGAAAAGACAAAAAAAAAGAAGAAAAAAAAGCTGGTCCTACTATTTGAAAAAAAGAATGATAAAGTTATCAGCAGTTAAAGGTAATGTTTCTCTTCAACAGAAATTTCATGTCTGACATATCGAGGTAATACAAAAATTAAATTGCAATCTGAGTGTGGCAATCAGAGCATGAAATTCACCAACAAAGTTAATCTCAACAGCTAAACAGTCATAAACATTACCCTCCAAGTGTAACATTATGCTTTCACTGCTGTTACACACTAAATTTAGTTCTCGAACAATTGTCCCTTTAAGCCCAACTGAGTGTTTTGGGCTGAAATCATTGAATGCAGCATGACTAAGCAAGACTTTCAGTGACTGATACTGTTATGCGATACGACTGTTCAACACTCTGTGAGTAATTCTGTTCTGTACTAAGTCAATTTTGTGCTCTAAATTAATCACAAATGAGGGTGAATGTGGAATGCAGTTTAAAATTAACTGTTAATGTAACAAATTTACCAACGGGCTGATCACCCGTTTGCCAGTCACTTTGATTACGGAAACAACAGCAAATGGATTGATTTGCCGTTGCCCTAAAGACGCCAATAGGCGTGATGGGAAACAATGGCAAAGAAAACCTATCTGCTGTTGCCCTAAGACGCCACTAGGCGTAATGGCCACTGACTGCTTTGACGGTCGGTGGCTAAGGACGGAAGAAGAAGAAGAAGTAACAAATTTACTAGTTTACTTATGACTATGTGTGTGTGTGCACGTGTGGTGGACAGAAAAAAGATTTTTGAAGACTGGCTATACTTAGAATGTTTGTATGTGAGGTGGACAGAAAATAGATTTGTGAAGACTGACCATACTTAGAATGGTTCTGATCAAAGTGTAAAATTCTCAAAGACTACTAACAAAAAAAAAAAAAAATGCAAAGAATGAACCAGAGTTGGGGCACTGTATGAAGGATGGCCACCGATCGAGCAAAGTGGAATCAATTTGTTGTTGCCCTACAAGACGCCACTAGGCGTGATGACCACTGACTGCTTTGACGGTCGGTGGTTAAGGATCTAAGAAGAAGACTAACAAAACTGAAGGAAAACTTTACTGAAGCGCTCATTCTAAAGAACAAAGACATGATGCTTTTATTTTAGCTTTCACACTATTCAGAATGGAGTGAACACTATCAGTGTTCATATTTAAGTTTCCACTGCTTTCTTTCAATATATTCAAGTTGACGTCAGAGTATATGAAGAAGATATTAAAGTTTTTTTTAAAAATTCTTCTTGTGTGTATGCGCATGCTCTATGTAATTTTATGCATGGCTACACACATGTATAGCAGAACCCATATCTGGCAACCATCAGAGCCCAGTGAAACGGGTAAATTGTCACATACCTGTTTACTTTTTTTTAAAACAAAGTATCCTGTCTTAGAAAACTCATGAACATCAGTTGGAAAGAATTCAAGACTAATCGACAAATAAGAGAAGACTCTAGGCAGAAATATGTCTCCGACTATATAAGGAAAAGACGATGGTCATATATCGGTCATGTCCTACGAATGCAAAACAACAGAATACCACTACAGGCGCTCACTTGGGTTCCTGAGGGTAAGCGGAAAAAAGGAAGACCAAAAGAAACACTCAGAAGAACAATAATAAGAGAAGGAAGAACGTTGGGCCTAAATAATGTGCAAGAGCTAAGAGGAGTGGCGTCACAACGAACAACCTGGAGAGCACTGGTTTCTGCCTTATGCGCCGTGTTTGGCGCTTAAAGAATTTATTATTATTTATTATTATAATTAGGATATATAGTGTAATAAATTCAAGACAATATAGTAATATCCCCCCCCCCCCCCAGTCCAAATTAAAGTATAACAACCTTCACTACAGTGTTCCCCCTAAAGGATGTTGGGGGAAAACTTTTGTTTACATTTACTCCACATTATGATTTTGAGTCGGAGTGGCTAAGAGGTTCGATTTCCAGTTGAGGGAATATAATTTATGGAATTTTTTTTTCTTCAGAATCCGTGGTCTTGTCGATGTCATACTGCCTCCTGGTGTCCTGGGTAGGGAGGTCGGATGCTTAGCCTTCTCAGATAAGGGTGAAAACATAGGTCAAGTGTGCAAATTGCAAACGTTAAATAATCCCACAGCAGTTGGAAATCGTAAAATGTAGACTGTAAGGCCGCTGCCCTGGAACCATTTAAAAGTTAGAAACCTACCCACCAAATATATTTATAGAATGTGCGATTCCTATATACACACACTGGGATTCTTGCCGGTGCTACGGAGTTTGTGCACTGTGCTAAGATCCTACTTCTGTGATCTAAGAGAGGAGATCGGAGCATTGATGGAGTTCTCTGTGTGCAATGAAGATAGTCCTTCAAACCAAACCATACAATGGTTTAAGACATAATTCATTATCCACTTGACACATTATTATGATGCAGTTTACTGGATGTGATTATATCAAACTATGAAGTAACCAATCTCTTTTTAAAAGATTTTAAAAAAAATGTTTCATAAAAAAATTATAACAAAAAACAACAGGCTTCAATAACTCAACAGTATCAATAATGGAGGTCATATGAAAGTATATTTTTCTTAGGAAAAACTACAAGTACACACAGAAAAGGAGAGAGATTATCTAACAAGAGAAGTGTCAAAAAATATTATATAGATTTGTACTGTACTTCATGTGTTTATTTACACACATTCAGGTTTACACAGTGGATCAATCTTGGAAATGTTCTGAACATGCACATTTCAAAAATTAACATTTGTATGTTTAACTCTCAAAGTGTGATGTGAGATAATCTTGACGCACCACGCTTGCAAACAAACTCTTAGAGCACTTCCTGGAATTCCCTATTGCATGCGCATGCAGTTACCTAATTTGGTTGCTGTCATGAAGTGGCTTTAAGTGAATACCCCAACAATTGAAGCAAAGTATTACTAGATTTCTGCTGATCTTTAGTACCTATGATTGCAATTTGCTAATCTTCATAACGTCTCTGTCTCTCAAATGTTTCATAATGTGCACATAGGTTTTTTTCAGACTGCTTTAAAAAAAAAAAAAACTATTATACATGTTTTTTTGTGTGTGTAACAACTTATATACGTCTGACTATGCAGTAACAGGGAGTGAAATACATCATTTAAATCAGTGCAACATAATTGTCAGAACACTGGCAAGACACTTTGTAATTGCCAAGAAAACTTGTGTCTTTATGATAAATTATGAATTGCACAACAGAAATTCTGCTATAACTTGATGGTTAATGACCCGATTAGGATAATTCTTTTGGAATTTGAACAGTGACTACAAATACATGTAGTTATGGCAGTGGGAAATCATTATCTTTGGTATTTGACGAGAATATTCGGATTTTGTGTGAAAATCTGCACGACAGCATTGAAATCCCATGAAGGTTTGCAAGAAAAAAGTAAACTCCGACGTGGACTTCTGAGAAAACAAGGGTTAGATCTAGATTGGGTATAGAGTAGAGGTGGGCAAATCGACACACTCCGCTGTTTCGAGACAGTAGGCTCAGTGATTTAAACTGTGTCGAAACAGTGTGTCGACACAACAGCACAATTGCCCGTATCGGGGAGAAAGAAGTTTCTAATAGACAGTATACATTACTATACATGAACTGTTTTTACTTGCGCGCTACTGTCGTGTGTGAAAATCTATGGCATTTCGTGTGACCACAATTCAATATTTTTACACAAGTCTTCATTATGATGAAATAAAACGGAGATATGATGATAGCTGCAGTATATGTGAAAATAATAAAAAAACAACAATAATAATAACAGTAATAATAACACATGATATCAAACTAGGGTAAGCTAGTTTTGGTAGATAATGATTCAAATCCACACTGAGTACACAGATATCAGCAGAGCTAATAAAGTGTCCATTACATTTATACGAACACACGGACACTTTCAACTTTAACATAGTGCCTAAAACATAGACAACTGCAGCACTGACACAATTTCCAGTGTCTATAACTTCTCAGCAAAAATAATATCACTTGTAAAATCAAGTCATCATAACACATCCCTGAAAAATATGACATGTTTGATATTCCATACTAATGTTCCGAACGGTTGATTCAAATTTTACAAAGGCCCACGGAAGGTGAGACAGTGTGTCTCTGCAAAACAGCGAGGCAGACGAACTGAAACTGTGTCGAAACAACAAGCAGGCTGTGTGTCAAATCTTTCGGACTCGATGCTGTTTCGAAGCATTGTTTCGACACATACACACAGTAGCCATCTCTAGTATAGAGGCTGAGGCACGCCTCAGACACAGTTCTTTACTTCCCAAAAACACTTCAAGATCTGACACAGCTGAGAAGATATCCAGAGGGCTGACTCATAAATTAGAAGTTCTAACCAATAACACAACAAGATAACCGAGAAGAAGCCACAACTGACTGCTATTGTTAGTGATTTGTAGATCAAAGTTTCTAAAAGCAGCAGACTCCGAAGTACCCCTGTTCTGAGGGTATGTCTATGAATTTATAGACTGTTGAGCTTACAAACCATCTTTGTGAAATTTAAAGTACATTTAAAATTAATGTAATGCTTAACATAAATCCTCATGTCTATATCTTGCCTTGTACCCGAAGGAAGATGGCTTCCTCTACTATATAACTTCTATCCTGGACAACATTGGCTCAGTTAGAAGTCCTTGTTAGGACTGACCAACGCTAGCAATAAAAGCTTAGTTGATTTTGGGTGATGTGCTAAAAAGAGAGTTTGCCTCCTCTTTTTCTTGTCTTATATCAGCACATTTTGTCGACATATTGTAAGGGAAACAATTTTGCTAACTTTGGCATAACACTAAGCGACTGGGTTTGGAAAATGTCCTTAATTCACGTTTAAATTTGTAATGTATTTGTATTGTACAACGTACCCCCTTTTGACTAACTTAACCACATCATCAAGACAGTGTTGTGGAAATGAGAAGTCTGATCAACAGTGGCCAGTCAGCATCAGAGGGGCGTCGTGGTTATTAACCACAGATAGTTTGCAGGTTCAACTAGTGGTGAAATATTTGACACAGTTTTGGAAATTGTGAACCGTATAACAGTGGACGAACACTGTTTCTGGCATAAGCATAGCGTCTTCAATGTCCAGATGTTTTAATGACCGAGGGAAGTCAGCTACTATATTGTGTCAAGCAAGTTAAGTAAAGCTTTATGTAAAAACAAAAGCCAAGGCAAACGAGCTGGTAGCATAATGACAATTGACCAAACAGTGACATTATATTATTTGTTTTAAATTGTGTAAACATTTTGTAAGATATTGTTATACCAAGGTGCTAAACTTTTACTACACATCATTAATCAATAAAACACATTCATTTGTTATAACTGCAGTTATTGAATGATTTAAATTTCCAGTTATAATTCTGTTGTGTGGTCAAATAAATATTAATAATTTAAAATTGGTAGGGAATAAATACGAGTAGCACTCACATATTTATATTACACCCCTGGAGCATAGGACAGGTCTAGCGAGAAGGTGACTTACTTCACAGTTCTCTTCTACAGCTACCATCTAGAACTGTGAAGTTTACTACCTGACTGGTCCTGTGCCATCCCCACCACTAGTTCATCAGCTCTCTTCTCCAGTTCTGGGAACTATACTTTCTAGTTTTCTATCTATCCAATATCCATCTCACCACACAATGATTTAAATAACAGTTGTATGCAAACAAACAAATCACACCAATATCTCCACGAATATTTTACTGTACACCACTTCACCTATGCCCAAGTTTTGACTTAATGATGTGAGTGAAGGGCAATGACTACTACCCACAAGAGCCAACTTGAAACCTCAGAAATGAGATATCTGAGGAAGGTGGTTCAGTAACAAAGTGGAACACAATCTGCAACCAGATGATACGACATAGTCTCTAAGCCCAGCCCCAGCAGACCCGAGTGGAATAATCCCAGTTGTGATGGTTTGGTCGTGTCTGCAGAATGGGAAAACATTGGCTACTACGACATATAGGGGAAACAAAGAGCTAAGGACAACATCAAACAATCTCTGAAAGACCGAGGACTGGTCAAAAGGAAGACAGTCGATAAGATAGCATGGCGCTCTCTCTGACTAACTTATACATCTCAAGGTATAAGAGGAACATTTAAGTAATTAAGTCCAAGAGTATTATCTGAGAACAACCAAATGCACTTAATACACCAATGTCAGCTACAACAATGGTGGGTGAAAACAAAGGTGTAGACTAGGTCTAGGATTTGTCCATCATAACTTCATAAAGTACATTTCACAGAAATGCAGAAGGGGGTTTATAAACATACACACCTTAACACAGTGGCGCGAGAAGCAAATGTTCACTCTGATCAACACAGCATGCTCTTCCATATGTCAAGCAACAACTTGGTATGTGAATCGTTTATTGCTCTAAGTTATCTCGTTCATTGCAGAATAGGGTTTGTCACCGCAATTAATTTTAATGACTACTGATGTCACAGCTGAAGAATGGATGATCTACTTTGATCCTTAGCCACTGTTGAGGATTGTTGCATGGTCAGCGAGCATTTTGGGTTTGCCCCGATTCAGATGATCGCACTGTGTAACACACCTGTGGTGTAGAATGAAATAGTTCGCGTGTGGCGATGCATGACGCGTTAGTTATGGTCAGTCGAATGTGTGCCTTCGAGCCTAATGGCCGTGTTTCAAATGTGTGGCATGGCCACTTATCTAAAGTGTTTCGAACGTGTGGCATGGCCACTTATCCAAGTGTAAAACCATCTGTGTTTGGGCTTTTAAGCCAATATAATAATATGTGGATAAAGACCGGAGAGTCTTGTGTATAGCCTTCAGCATAGAACAGTGTTCTACAACTGTGTGGTATAACCACTAATGAATATATATATATATATATATATATAACCGTTGAGATAATGCTGGTAAAGCAATAAATAAATAATGTGTAAGGACCATTGAGTCCAGTGTTATGTAAGTCGGAATCATTAGGAACCGCAATAATTATTAGGCGCGAAGGCTGGGAAACACGAGCACAGATATAATGTGTAAACGGCTGATAGAGCCAGGCTATGAATGCCAAAAGTGAATGAATATTATAGACAGAGTTTCGGATGTGTCGACTCCTTCATGTCACTGGTTCAGAAATATAATAATTATGCCAAAAGCTTGGTAAAGTAAAATAGAGTTGGTCAAGGACATAAACGATACATTTAAAACCAACGGTTACAGGACAGACATGTAATTCTAAGAATTTACTAACTCTAAACTATGATAGTCAGTGTTTTCAATGTGGAATGTATTATTGTCAAGATGACATTATGATCGATGAATTGTTATTAAATGTTGCGTCGTCAGAAAAGACTTGTTCACTGAAGTATTCCACAAGTTTCAATTATGTTCACTTGACGACTGACGGTTAACCTTCAAGGTTGGTTCAAGTATACAACACTATGTCAAGCTACTAATAATTGAAGTAATAAAACACTAACCGACAATAGGTATACACAAAGTTTAATGAAGAAACACTGATACTAAATTATAAAATTAATAAAGATAAACCCAATGTTCCAGCAGAAAGATACTCCGTGATACAGAACAGATGAATATAGAATACACAAATTGAAATACAATATAAGCCCAATTATTGAAGCCTGAAAGTCTGTAACAGCCACTCACTGTCAAAGCAGTCAGTGGCCATCACGCCTGGTGGCGTCTTGTAGGGCAGCAACAAACTGCTTCCGCTTTGTTCGGTCGGTGGCCATCCTTCATACAGTGCCCCAGTTCTGGTTCATTCTTTGCATCTCTGCCTCCACAGTTCTCCGCCAAGTTGTTTTTGGTCGGCCTCTCTTTCTTTTTCCTTCAGGGGTCCATAGCATAGCTGTTCTTGTGATGGCATGGGGGTCTCTTCTGAGGACGTGGCCAACCCAACTCCAGCGTCTGCCAGCTACGATGGTGTGCATGCCCTCTAGGTTACTCCGAGTAAGTAGTTCTTGGTTAGTGATAGTAATATAACTCTGCCTAGGCCGGTCCCAAGCCCGGCTGAAAAAGGAGGAGGGCGGCCTGCATGGAGGCTGTAAGGAGGCAGCCCCTCCACCATGCAAAGGCACAACAGGCCAATCACCTGTTTGCTTTAAACTTTTGATTATGAGAACTACAAGAGAGAAAACCGGACTGATTCTAAAGGCGACGAACTGGAACGCACTACGACTTATGGAACTTGGAACACAAGAAGTATAAATGGGAAAGAAGAGGAGCTGGTGGAAGAGATGAGGAAATCAAAACTAGAAATCCTGGCTATAACGGAAACAAAGAAAAAAGGACAAGCAGTCATGGATCTCGATGGCAACACGCTGCTCTACAGTGGTGTACTCACATCTGAAAGAGCTAAAGGGGGCTGGGTTGCATTGTGGCCAAAAACCAAAAAGATAGTATCAAGGGATGGAACTTTGTCTCAGAGCGCATTATGGTTGTAAAACTAAAAGAAGGAGAAACCATAGTCAACCTGGTCATAGTGTATGGGCCAAATGAGGATGAGAGAGCAGAGGTCAAGGAGGAATTCTTTGAGTGGATGACTGCCTAGATGAAATTATCATGCTCGGAGATTTCAATGCCAGAGTTGGAAATGACCATGCTAGTTGGGGTGGAGTTATCAGAAGATATGGAGAAGATACTCTCAATGACAATGGAAAGCGACTCCTTAGATTCCGCAGTGAGCAGAATCTGATCATTACAAACACAAAGTTCCCCCATAAGCGCATACATGCATACACTAGATGTGAACCCCAACAAAGAATGAGAAGTCAGTTATCGACTATGCCATTGTTAGGAGGAGCTCATTCAAATATGTCCGGGATGCTAGAGTCTGGAGGGAGCCAGAGATTGGAAGTGATCACTACCTGCTTACAATCAAAAGAACAACTGAAAGAGTTGCTCAGCCTAGGAACTGCCCAACATCACGCAAGAAACTAAGTAAACGAATGGGAGAAATGAGCATTAATACCTAAAAGCTGAGAGAGCCAGAAATTAAGACCAGATATCAGGGGCTTATTGCTGCAGCGGTGAACAACACAGAAGAACAACCTGATGACTTGGAAACCCTCTGGCTTAAATTCAAGGACATCATAAAGACAGCTGCTGCAGAAGCATGTGGTGAAGTCGACTTGGGAACAAGAGAAAGAGGACACCTTGGTGGACAGAGGAAGTCAAAGAGAAAATAAGAGAGAAGAAAATGGCATGGAAACAATACTTAGGAGCTAAAAACACAACAGGACAAATGGAGAAATATAGAGAATTTGTGACACTCAGAATAGAAGCAAAGAACAAGGTGCTAGCAGCAAAACAGAAGTCCTGGGAAGAATTTGGAGAAAAGCTAGAAAAAGATGCGCAAGAAAACCAGAAATTGTTCTATAAGACCCTGAAGAACATGAGGAAGGAAAAACAATGCCCTCTCAAATTTATAAAGGACAAGCAAGGCAAATTGCTTACTGCCCCGAAGGAAGTAATGGAAAGATGGAAAGAATATTTCTCAGAACTCCTGGATGGTGAGCATGGTGATGCATCAGAAATGATAACCACTAGCACAGAAGAGAAAACCAATGATGGTGAAGATGACATAAAGATGGAAGAACTGAAGGCAGCACTGGAGAAAATCAAGATGGGCAAAGCAGCAGGGCATGATGGTATAACACCAGAAATGGTTAAGTACATGGGAGCATCAGGCGACCTATTACTCTTAACGGTCCTACAGGCAGCGTGGTGCAACAAGACCATACCAAAGGATTGGGAGATTGCCATCATAACACCAATTTTCAAAAAGGGTGACAATCGACAATGTGGAAACCATAGAGGCATATCATTTCTCAGTGTCCCTGGTAAAATCTACTCTAGAATCCTAGAGCAGAGACTCTGACGCCTAGCCGAGCCACAATTGGATGAGGTCCAGTGCGGATTCCGAGCAAACCGAAGTACTCAAGACCTAATCTTCACACTCAGACAGCTGAGTGAAAAGGCCCTGGAGTATAAGAGTGAGATCCATCTTTGTTTCATAGATCTGGAAAAGGCGTTTGACAGGGTCCCCTGGAGCAAACTTTGGGACTGTTTGGCAAGGAAGAACATTCCAGCACCTCTGATTCATGCTACACAGAGCTTCTACAAGTCTTGCAGAAATTATGTGAGGACAGCAAACCATAAGTCAGAAGAGTTAGGACCACCACTGGTGTAAGACAAGGTGATATCCTGTCACCTTATCTTTTCATACTCCTCACGGACGATGTCATCAAGGCATGTAAGGAGATAACAAGAAAGTATTCAGTGGGGTACTGGAAGATGAGACAGGTCTGTATTTCAGAGCTGGCATTTGCTGATGATGTTGCCCTGATTGCTAAATCAGAGGCACATCTCCAATCCAACCTGCAAGTCTGGAAGGAAGAGCTGGAGAAGAGAGGGATGGTCATAAGCAGCTCTAAAACAAAATCCATGGTGATATCACGAGAAGAAAGAAGACATCAGATTAAGCTGGGAGAACAGGTCCTGGAGCAGGTCGACCACTTTAAATACCTTGGAGCTATTATAGACAGAAAGGGAGGCATCAAAGAAGAGTTGGCCACTCGAAAAGCAGCAGCTGGGAGACTTTTTCAGTCCATAAATAGAGGATTCCTCAGCAAGAGAGAGGTTGGTAAGAAAACGAAGATGACTGTATACCGCTCCACCTATGTCCCAGTCTTGACATATGGATGCGAGTCATGGGCAATGACTACAACCCACAAAAGCCAGATCCAAACCTCAGAAATGAGGTATCTGAGGAAGGTGGTTGAAGTAACAAGAAGAGACATGGTCCGCAACCAGACGATACATCAAGGCCTAAAATCCAACCCCTTGCAGACCCAAGTAGAACTGTCCCAATTAAGATGGTTTGGCCATGTCTGCAGAATGGGAGAAGATTGGCTACCACGACAAGCATGGGAAACAAAGAGCCAGGGATCCAGACCCCCAGGACGACCCAGAGTCCGATGGGATGACAACATTAGACAATCTCTGAAGGACCGAGGACTAGAATGGAACCAGGCCAGGAGGAAGACAGCCGATAGGATAGTCTGGCGCTCTTTCTTCCAAACCTCTACCCTTCATGGTAGAAGGGGAACGACTAAGTAAAGTAGTGATAGTATTCAGCCAAAAGATTCAGAGAATTTTCCTTATAAAGAATGGATGATTGCACTAAATTCCCTAAGACATCTTTTCTAGTATCCATTAGTAATTAAAGATAGGATAAAACTGACCACTAGGAATCATAAATCTTACATCGTTTGTCCAGGAAAATTGTAAAGTCTTATTCGGCCGCACGAAACGCAAAATGCGTTTGGTAAACTAATAGGTGATAAAACACTGTGTGAGTGAGCTTTTAATACAGTATTATACTGCAGCTAACATCTAATTCTCCACTACTCGCTCCAACAAGTCTTGTGGATAGATGTAAACTAGTTCTAGTGACTGAGTAACTTTATATCTACAAGTTAGCGGCGAGCATAACGGAAGACAGGAAAAAAACTATCTTTGCCCCACCCACTAGAACAGCACTCTGCTGGGTGGTTCAGATCAGGAAAGACACAAGATCTCCATTAATGCAGTGGTTAAAGAGAGAAGAGTTGCTGCCCTACAAGATGCTACTAGGCAAGATGGCCAATGACTGCTTTGTCAGAAGATTCAGTGTGGCCAGCAGACAAAATCCCCTCTTGGTAATATCACTATGTTCCTCTCTTATACAAGAGGAATTTAACGTGCTGTATTTTCTTCACTATATTTCTCCTTAAAACTCACAATCTCAGGGAAAACTTCTCCCATTACCATGAGCCAAATTCAGTGGGTCATTCAGGAAAAGACTTGATACATCATTATTTCATTTCTACTTCACGTAACATTCTATTTCTTCAAACCACCGGCCATAACAGGCACTATAAAGAAAACAGAGGTAAAACAAATCCTGAATGGACACTACTGAAATATAATATTACAAATACGTGTGTAGTAGGTAAATCTAGTTGTTCATCCTCCGACTTCTCTGGCCAGAGTTTAAATTTTTTTAAATAAAATAAAAAACTGTCATTAGATCCTGGCTAAACAATCCATATTCTCTTTTAAATTCATTCATATCATCAGATTAGGGTCACAAAAAATTCCATCCATCGTGTCATTAAAGGCATACTACTCACAAAATTTATGTTACGTAGAAACACACCACACTACAAGCAAACACACCACACAGAGTCACAATATGGCAGCATCCAGTTCACTGTCTTTCCCTTCTGCCTTATTACTGTATAGCCAGTTGGTGAGCACTCATTAAATATCACAATGAAGTTGGCTTGTAGATTACAGTATATTTCCATGTTAATTACGATCACATTTTTTTTTCTCTATCCAAAATGTCTTTGTACGCATGTTAATAAATATGGTAAGTCATTTTCATTATTATTAATCATCACCCAACTATTAATTCATGTGGGGTTGTGGCTGTTAGCATAAACTAGTTAGAGTTCACGCTGTTGTTGTTGTTAACTAGGGCTGCTGAGCTTCTCGCTCTTTGGCAGCCAATACTAAGTTGAAAATTCCTTGGTATTATCTACACTGTAGATCTAGGCTTTTCTCTGCCATTCCGAAACGTGTTTAAAGAGTTGAAGTCATGAGCTCCATTTCTCCAGCTTGGCTTGCATTTAAAGGATCGTCACACCTGGTCCCAAGCTAGGAGTAAGAAGTGCGTGGCATATTGTGCATTTCCCACCATCCAAGGAGGCTCACCAACTATGCAGAGCTAAAATACTGTACTCTAGTTCTGGGCTCTCCCAAGGAATTTTCACGTCCTGCACAGAGCTATTTCTCAGCTTCCCCTGCCTATCACTGGGTCTACAGTGAGATCCTCCTGCATGCAGTCAACCAAGTCAAAGAATAACGCCTGGGGCTCAAGTGACTTCTTCAAGCTTAGTGGACAATGCTGGGTTCTCAACAAGTTTCACCACAGGGGGAATCCCTGGAAGTTTGTGGATGATTTCAAGAGTCAATGGGGATGTAATTAGCCTCACAGACAGAGGTTCACTTCCACGTACATATATAGAAGTACTGTGCATAGCTGGTGGTCATATAAAGATGACTCCAGATATGCCTCCATGCATAGTTCATGCTGTAAATCCAGAATATAATAAGTTTCAAACATGTTTTAGCTTTACCCAACGGGCTGATCACCCGTTTGCCAGTCACTTGGATTACGGAAACAACAGCAAACGGATTGACCCCACTATTGCTCATTTCAACCATCAGAATTGTTTGTGTATAGATCGAAAGGAATCTTAATAAATGTATAATCGGAAGAATCAGAGAACAATATGCACATGCCACCATGTTGTAAAATTAGCTATCTATATATATATATATATATATATATAAAGCTATATATGTTGGCTGCATCGTTTGGATTGATTTAAAAATAGTCACAAACACTAACTTTCACCCTCTTTCAAACTTTTTTCAAAGTATCCAACAAACATTGGTAAAAAAAAAAAAAACCAACCTGCCGCCCACAAACTCTGCAAATCCATCACCGACTTGCCTCCGTTCAACCAACTCATAGGCCTACTTCTCTCACAATTTTGGACATTCACAACAGTCCATACCAACGGGCTGATCACCCGTTTGCCAGACACTTCGATTACGGAAACAACGGCAAATGGGTTGATTTGCCATTGCCCTAAAGACGCCACTAGGCGTGATGGGAAACAATGGCAAAGAAAACCTATCTGCTGTTGCCCTAAGACGCCACTAGGCGTAATGGCCACTGACTGCTTTGACGGTCGGTGGCTAAGGACAGAAGAAGAAGAGAAGAAGACAACAGTCCATAATAAAACCCTCGCTGGTATTTTAATCAAAGCAAATGGCTGAAATATCGATCGCCTTTTGGCCTACATGGCGGCATGTGTCTAGTATTCTGTGATTAAACCATATAATTTGTTATGACACTAAATTTTACCATAGCCTAATCATTTGATGCCATGCCATCACGAATCAAGTTTATTCACTTATTCCAATAAATGACAATCTATGGTGTCCAAGTCCTAATCAGGTAGCCTATGTTACAGTCCTTCCTCATAATAACCCATACCTTCCTTCTTCTGTGATTTTATTGGTGGCTGCTGGACGTCATTATGAGCTCAAATAACTGCATTATCTTGCTGCAAAGTCTTTCTTCTCTGGAGTTGTTTTTATTACATGGGTGTATAGAAGAGAACTACAGTTTAATTAGGAACTATACCATCGTGCCGCTAATTTCTTTTCCATTTGTTTGCTTACTCTCCACAACCCTAAAGTAATACAGGCTCTTTACTAATTAGGCCTAGCCTAGCCTATATATTTTCTCTTCATGTCGCCTATTAAACAGAAGTAGGCCTATAGAAAAGCTGACTCCGATCTTCAATAGGCCCTATTCTATCCAACATTAACGCAGAAATATTCCTTTAGCGCCAGTTTAGTACCATATTATCAGCTCTGAAACATTTATGTAAATTGTGGTCATTACCTTACATCCCGAAAAATTAAAATCAAGCTACATTAGCTGTTTCGGCAACTGTTTGTGTGAGTGTGTGTGTGGGGTAAAAAAACCAAAAAAAAAAAACCAAAACCTCCTGTTCGAGTGGTGAGCCGGTCTAATTTGTGAACGACCATAAGCAGACATTTAAAAAACATACACTCTCTTTGCCAAGTTTTTATCAAAGCCTATTCTAATAATCTTACCGTTCTGATATGATCTGTTAGAGCAAATAAGTTCTAGAATTACTTAAATTCGGCTGAGGACACACACCTTACTGAGGTCGTTAGATAGCCTCGGTCTCGAATCTGACAGCACAAACACACGGAACTTCCGATAGTTGTAGGTCAAGGCCACGACCTCTACGGGTTCTCACAAGGGTGAAGTCAGTTGCAAATTCTTCTTCTTCTTCCTCGTTCGCCCTGAAAAGGACGGTGGTTGCGTTGTGTCTGTTTACAACGTAGCTGTGATATCTGCACCTTTCGGTCGACACATCCGACTTCTGCACGGCATTTTTTAGGACCGGGTTTGCCTTCCCATTGCGATCCGTGCTCGCTCAGCCAGCCTGCACTGCTGCAGACTGTTTCCAGGACCACCACGTGGAGGTGGAGCACGGTCTTGACCAGCTCTGGTTCGCTGGTCCTGACGCAGGCAGTCAAGCTATGAGTCGCTGACTGCGGTCTCTATTGCTGCGTTTTGAGGTCCGTAGTTGCAAATGACATGTTTGACCTGGTCACGGGGTGTTCGTTAGGTATATCATTCAGTCATCCATGAGTTCATGACCCTTCAGCTCGCCATTTCACACAGGCCTTAATCAAGTTCACGCCTAGCCATCCGGTTCAGTTACAACTGTTCAATGTCTGTCCTTGTCTTTTTTTTAAAAACCAGTTTTATTTAAGATCCTCTGAGCGTTCTATATTTGTAGCGTTTCAAATCTTTGACACTCGTAATCTGTCTTCCAGACATCGTAGAGAGCTGAAACTTTGCATGAAGCTCCCATTCATGGTACATTTTAATCTTTCATGTTTTGACCTGCACTGACCCATCGATTTTAAATAATAACTAAAACAATGTAAAATTAGGTGGAAATAACTCCATTAATGTAAAGGTGTAAAATGAGGCGCGGGGGGGGGGGGGGGGGGGGGGAGATGATGAACTGCGAATATATACAGTATTGTGTTTAGCATTTGATGGAAAAAGTGTAGGATGGTGATGCGCCGATTAAATCAACGTGTTTCTTCAAACAGTAAATTAATATGAAACAAATATAAAGGTATGTTATCAGGCACTCATAGGAAATAAAGAAGTAGAACACTAGACAACAGAAAAGCAACAGACATGAGTGGCCTACCCAGGACATGAACCCTGGACCCTCCGTGCGACAACCCCGCCTAGCTATGCATACCTCTTGGGATTACAGTTCTTATTTTCTCAGATGAGAGCACAATAAATAAAATAACTGGTTTCAACCTGTGAATATATCATCATCAGTTGCCATCTCCACAACGAAGGTTGGCTGTAATGGATCCCCAACGTCTTGTGTCTCTTGTCTTGGTGGTGCATTCTGATAGACTCTTTCCTATTCATCTTTTGATGTTATCGTCCCACTTATAGCGCTGTCTTCCCCTTGCACGTTTGCCTTCAACTCTCCCTTCTGTTATGGTCTTCTGCAAGGTGTTATGCCTTTTTATGTGGCCAAAGTATTTTAGCTGCCGAACTTTGATCTCCCTCATTAGTTCTCTTTTCATACCTAGATTTTCTAGGACCTCCTTATTTGTTTTCATCTCTTTCCATGAGATACGCCCCATTCTTCTATATATCCACATTTCAAGAGCCTCAATTCTTTCTTCCAAATGCTTATTCATCGTCCATATTTCCACGCCATACAGAAATGCAGAGTATATATAACACTTTATGATTCTCAGTTTTAATTTGTGAGATAACTGTTTAGATGTTGTCACAGAGGTTTTATGATCATTGAATTGCCTATATCATCTTCTTTTTCTTTCACCCGTATCCCCTATTTTATTATCACTCTTTACCTTTTTCCTGTATTTTTCGCATCCATTCGTTTGCGAGAAATAATTTTTTCCCATTCTCACTTTCGCCAGTTTCGTTTCTCATTTAGAAACGCATTTCATTGCTGATTAAACTGAGAACGCAGTTATGACGTAACGTGTCAGCCCCTACACGAGACGCAGAGTGTTAGAATGCATTCCGTCAGACAGGGGAGCAGACAGCTGTCTACAGTTTCCCCTGGGACAGTGTTTCTTCGGCTAAGTTTCTGGGCCTGAAGTGTGAGAATTCACTCCGTCGGACATGATGAGGAGACATTTGTCTGGTAGTTTGCATCTGACATGTAGTTTCCAAGGTAGATTCTCAGTGTCAGGTGATATGACACTCACGCTCCACGGCCAGAGTTGGCGTAAGGTGCGAGAAAGCAAAGTGTCAGTTATGGTTCTCAGGATGAGTTTCTCGGGGAGGTGTGAAAAAAACTGCTTCTGCACTGGAGACGGGTTATCTGAGATTCGCAACTGACACGCGCCCTCTCGGTCAGTAGGTGGCAGTTACGGCATGCGTTTAAGTGTTAAACGTAAGCGTTAAAGACGGAAAGGGGAGCGTACTTCGTTTTGCGATATTAAACGTTTACCTCTTTGTCTGGTAATAGATATAACAAGAATGTTAAACTAGATTTTCATTCTGCTCCTGAATTCGCAGTAGACAGGACGTTTCGTGCTAAGAGAATAAGCTGTATAGCGAAGTCTTAGTTTGTTCTTGGCAAAAATTTTGCCGAACTTCTAGACTACCAATAAATATAAGCATATAATTCTAAGTTTGTGCGATCGCCTGTAATTCTGTGTGGAAGTAATATATTATATTAATATCTAGTATTTTGTGAAGTGTTTAAAGTGTTAAATCGCTTATTTTATTTCACTAGTTAGATTTGGTGCAGAGCGCTTAATTTATATAGTCTGTATTATTTTATAGTGACGAGTTACAGTGGAAAACAGAAATTATATTTCTAGCTTAAACTCAGTCGGCTATTAAGGAATTTAATTTTACTGCTAAAATAATCAGACGAGAATAAACTTTCTAAACTAACTTTATTCAGGCTAGATGCTTCATGAGTGGTGACGGAACACGTAGGTATTCCTAATTCATGATGATTGATTTTATGTATATAACTTATTTCACAGGAAGGTTTAAATGATAAGTCAAGCGGTACGCTTGCAGTTTAAAAAAAATGTAAGTTATAGTGAGTACTTAATATGTAAAATATTTCATATGTGGTTTTTCTTCCCTATTCAGTGAATACTGGGGTAACCCACAACTTTACCGGCGTTTAGTACAGAGACATACCTGTGAGAAACATAAACATTTTTCTCTTTTTAACCACGTGGGTTTACAAGTTAACACCTGTCTGACAGTGCGTGTGTCTTCATTAATAGACAGAGTACAACTCTCACTAACGGGTTTATTAAAGACTAAATGTTTTATACTGGGCCTTTGAGCCAGATCAGATTTTCTGCACAAACTCTATGTACAAATTTAGCCGTTGTGGCAAGTAACATATTAACGTCAGTAACATTCCGACGGAGTTTCGACTAGTGGTGTGGTGACCAAATATAGTCCTTTCCTGAAAGTAGACACCGATCTGACATTCCTCAATTCTAGAAACCTAAGCTATTGACACTGTGCTCGTTGTTAATGTTTCGTGCCTGGACAATTTTAATGTGACCTAAGCAGACATCCGAAAAATAAGAACACCCAAGAAGTCGTTACCGGAAGCAGAGAATTCATCCCGTCTTTTTTGGAACTGGGGATTTCTTGGTCAAAGACTGCCCTTGACGAGTCTGTAGGTGAATGTCCTAAAAATTGTATTACCAGAAGTGGCTATCTAAGCTGTGAGTATGAACATGTGCACGTGTGCTCGGCTGAATGAATAAAGTGAATGCAGGACGGAGTGATTTTTTTTCCTGTTGAAATTGGGCACCAATTTGCTGTCTTAACTTTCTGTAGGCTAGTATTGCTAATCATATTTCCCTTAAAATAGAGCAGAGATATCAAGTCTGTTCATACTTTAAGAAGGGGGAAATATTAGACCTAATCCTATGTATCCTTGTTTCCTTGGGGCTATCACTTTCTTTCAACAGGACTGTGGGCATACCTCGAGGGATAAGATCTAACGGTAGCAATTTCCTTGTTTTTTTAATGACTATGTGTATATGCTTTGATGTAATTTCTATGTGTTGTGAAGAAATTTTAGATGATAATTAAAATTTTTCTTGAAATTAATCAGCGTGTTGGTCAGCTCGTTCTAGAATATTTATATAATCATTTGTTATAGTTTCCCTACGTCTGTACGTATAACTGTCGTCTTGTATGTGCGTGCACGTGAGTGGTTATATATATATATGGGACCCCAAGATGCAGCAATAGTGAATGCGGTCAGCGACTCATAGCTTGACTGCCTGTGTCAGGACCAGCGAACCAGAGCTGGTCAAGACCGTGCTCCACCTCCACGTGGTGGTCCTGGAAACAGTCTGCAGCAGTGCAGGCTGGCTGAGCGAGCATGGATCGAAATGGGAAGGCAAACCCGGTCCTTAAAAAATGCCGTGCAGAAGTCGGATGTGTCGACCGAAAGGTGCAGATATCACAGCTTAGGCGCAAACAGACACAACGGAACCACCGTCCTTTTCAGGACGAACGAAGAAGAAGAAGAATATATATATATATATATATATATATATATATATATATATATATATGTGTGTGTGTGTGTGTGTGTGTGTGTGTGTGTGTGTTTAGACTGTCTGACTCCTCGAAAGCTGTCGTAGAAGATAGGTGAGAGAGAGAAGATTTCTCGATCTCAGAGACAGCTTCTTAATCACATTCTACCATCTCACTCGTGGAAATCTATTGCTATTACTACTTCTCACTGTGACTATCACTTAGTCTAATCTATTCAGAAGGGACCAACCCAAGTCTTAATTCCCCTATCAAAAATCTACCACAGATGTCAGTATATGTTTCATGTTGTTGAATGTAGCTTTGGCTATTCCTATTCTCTTCTTGATTTCTGTTTCACATCTGCCATCTTCTGTTATTATATGACCAAGATATACATAGCTCTTGACTTGTTCCAGGATTTTCCCATTTACGCTTATCTTTAATGTGGGTTTATCATCTGTTTTGCTAATTATGATAGTTTTTGTTTTCTCAATATTAATCTTCTTCTTCTTCGATCCTTAACCACCGACCGTCAAAGCAGTCAGTGGCCATCACGCCTAGTGGCGTCTTGTAGGGCAACAACAAATTGATTCCACTTTGCACGGTCGGTGGCCATCCTTCGTACAGTGCCCCAACTCTGGTTCATTCTTTGCATCTCAGCCTCCACAGTCCTCCGCCAAGTTGTTTTTGGTCGGCCTCTCTTTCGCTTTCCTTCAGGGGGCCAAAGCATAGCTGTTCTTGTGATGGCATCGGGGTCTCTTCTGAGGACATGACCAACCCAGCTCCAGCGTCTGCCAGCTATGATGGTATGCATGTCCTCTGGCTTGCTACGAGTAAGCAGATCTTGGTTGGTGATGGTATTCGGCCAAAAGATTCGGTGAATTTTTCTTAGGCATGTTGTGTGAAAAGAGGACAATTTTGACATTTCCTTCTCTGTGACTCTCCAGCATTCCGCACCATAGAGAAGCACAGAAAGCACGCAACTCTGGTATAATCTTAATTTTGTGCTTGTGCTGTATTGGGAGGACTTCCAGATGTTATTTAGGCTAAAGAAGGCTGTTCTTGCCTTATTCATTCTGATGTTGATGTCTTTGCCTGCCCCACCGTCTGGTGTTACTATGCTTCCTAGGTATGTGAAGGTATCTGTCTGTACCAGTTGCTGATTCCTTACTGATATGGGCTCAGGGTTGCTCACATTGAGCGTCATGACCTCAGACTTCTTTAAATTGATGTTCAAGCCCACCTGCTGGCTAAATTTATTAAGTCTATCCGTTTTTTCCTGGATGTGTTGATGTGAATGTGCCAGCAGTGCAATGTCATCTGCATATTCCAGATCTTCCAATGTTGAAAATGTAGTCCATCTTATTCCTCTTGGACTGCCCTCTGTTGTCTGGCGCATCACCCAGTCTATGACTGTTAAAAATAGAGTGGTTGATAAGGGGCATCCCTGTCGTACTCCTGTCTTCACCTCGAAGGTTAGGTTGCTCTGCCCAACATTACACGTAAAGTTGGCATAGAGGCTTTTTATGATTGACACTATGCAGCTTGGAATTCCATAAGCCCTCAGTATTTTCCATAAACTGTCCCTATGTATGCTGTCAAAAGCCTTTTCAAAATCAACAAAATTTATGTAAAGCTGTCTTTGCCATTCTGAGCACTGCTCTATAATGTTCCTGAGAGTGAATATATGGTCTACACATCTTCTGTTCTTTCTCAATCCTGCTTGTTCTTTCCTCAGTTTGTAGTCTACTGCCTTTGAAATTCTCTGTATAATTATCCTGCCTAGTATTTTGCTGGGAACTGAGAGAAGAGTGATTCCTCTCCAATTATTGCAGTCTGAAAGATCTCCCTTCTTGGGCAATTTGACAATTATTCCTTTGTTCCACTCTGATGGTGTTGTCCCCGTTTTCCACACTTGTGCAAATAGTGGTTCTAATAGTTCTGCTGCTAGCTCAGGGTCTGTCTTAAATAGCTCTGCATTTAAGTTATCATGGCCCGGAGCTTTACCGTTCTTTAACCCTTTGATTGCTGTGATGATTTCTTCTTTTCGTGGAATGTCTGTATTTACATCTAGATCGTTTTCAGCCTCAGGAACATTCAATTGTGTCTCTGGTATTTCCTTGTTCAGAGTTTCTCTGAAGTGCTCTGCCCATCTTGTTTCCTGTCCCTCTGCTGTCTTAATGAGATTTCCTTGCTTATCTCTTACTAATGTAATGTTGTTTGCACCTTGTTTCCCGCTGATGAATTTAGTTATTTTGTATACTGTGCTTTGTTCATTTCTCAGTGCTGCCTCTTCTGCCTGTTTTGCAAGATCGTCTAGGAAATTCCTTTTGTTGGCTCGGGTTTGGCGTTTAACTTCCCTGTCCAGTTGACTGTACTGTTCGCTATATAGTTGCTTTAACCTGGGGGACTTCGCTTCTGTTTTCTTTCTTTTCATTTCCTTTCTCATCTTTATGGTGTTTAGTGTTTCTGGTGTTATCCAGTCTTGCTTCTTCCTTTCCTGGAATCCTAAGCATGATTTGCTACTTTCCTTATATATTGTTGAAATGGTGTTAAAATTCTGGTCTATATCATATCAATATTAATGTCGAGTCCATATTCATGACTTATACTGTTCATTGCTTCACTAGTTCTTGTAACTCCTGTTCGCTTTCAGCTAACAACACGGTGAATATATAGGCAGTTATTATTATTATTAATTTTTGTTGAAGTTTTTTCGTTTCTGTTTTTCTTATGACTATTACTATAACCGTCTTACCCTAGCTCTCCCTGTGTAGCATTGACGACTTCAGTTACATGCCACGTTCCTCCTATTCTGTTGCCAGATACCCAGATTATCTTCCTTTCCTCTTTTTATCTCAACCTCTGGACATAGAGGACGAATACCATCATGGTGAGTTTAGGATATTATTATTTTATTAATTTTTTGTTCACTGGTCTTATTTATTGCAGACATTGTTTTTCGTCTCCGTCTCTCTGCAGCTTCTCTGGGGAAGCCTGTTACAGTAGGCTACAGCAAAAAGATAGGCAGGTGGGTGGGCCTGCGACGATGAGAAATCAACCATATTGTTAAATTTTGCAGTTGTTCTTTGTGATATGTTGTTTTATTAACTTTGGTAATTCATGTGGTGTTTTGGCGCCTATAAGATTTTCTACATTCATTTCTACCTTGAAATTATTGATGTTTTGCCAGTGCTGTTCATTGTTTTTTTCTGTTTGCAATCCAACAGGAATTGTTTAAGTGTATTTGGTTGTTGGTACTCTGCGCATATGGGCTCCTCTATCATGAAATATCCGGTTCCAAGCTTCAGCCGTAGCACTTTTTAAAAAATCAGTTGAAATTTTAAATTCAGTTTGTATTTGTCTTTTTTGTTTTTGGCAAGAATTATATGCATGTCTGCCTATTTTTTGTTGTTTTTTTTCGGTTGCTTTGGTCCATTCTTTGTGTGACATGTGGTGGTTTTAGAGGTTATTGATGTTAAAAAGTAAGAGTCAACAGAGTGAGGTCAAGCCATGTAAGTCCCTGAATCTAATAGTTGATGATGATGATGTATTCTCAGGGTACCTAACCGCTACCACCCTCAGATCTCACTCTGTGTAATATTTTGGGTTCTATTATGTTATATGGCTACGTGTCTAGGGTAATGTATGTGTGGTGATATGATGATAACTTAAACACAACTGTAACTCAATATAATGAAATTAAGTAAAACAGTGGTTAAAGTTATAAAATTACTTTACAATTTTTATTTTCCTGATCCTCAATTTTTTTTGGGGGGAAACAGGAATGTTTAACTCAAAAGAAATATGTTTATATACAAATTTAAATAAATATGAAGGACATCTTGTCCAATAAATGTTATTACTAAAATGTTTCTATAATTGTATCCCCTGCTGAAGTAATAATGTCTTAAGAGATGTCACTAGTGTGAGGGACTGGTCTTCTCATCACGTCACAAGAAAGTTTATTGAAAGTGTGGAGAATAAAATATAATGAGATGTCATGAGCCCTCAAGATTTGGGCTTATCTTAATTTTCAGTTGAAAGTGGATGGCTTGCTGGAAATACTGCACACTCTTTCACAGCAGTGTCTTCTGGAGGCGGCTACTACAGTTTTACTTCAAAGTATAAGCAACCGGCAAGTTGCCTCGTACTTTGCAGCTCCAGGTTATGTCTCACGTGGTAATAGGTGATGCAACCCTGCAACAAGAGGAACAATTCCTCCCTAAGTACACTTTTTATATATCTCCACAACTAACAGCTAAACATCATTAAGCATTCTTTGTGATCAGTTGCATGTGCTAACCAATAGCTTCAGTCCCTAATTTTATGTGACTTCTTCACACTCAGTGGGTACCTTCTCCTTCCCACATGGCTTCAACGCCCCTGTCACTTTAAACCTTTGTTATCTTCCATATCATCAGCTGGGGTACACACTTTTCTTTTTCTCTTTCTAGTGATCTGTTAACTCTATTAGTATGACATCCTATTTATTTTTTCCAAGGGTTACTGGAACACTGTGGCCTGCAGAAGACTGCCAGTAGTTTCTGGACTTACAATCGTATGATTTGTAATGGTAATATGCAAACACAATGTAAATTCATTTCCCCCCTCCCAAGTCTGCTTAGGCATGTGCTTGCTAGGATGTCGTAATTCTTTTCCAATGGCAATGTCGTACAACACAAATTTATGGCTCACACCCTTGTGGCCTGTACATACATATAAAATTAATAAAGTCATTTCTCTTACCGCAAATAATGAATCATTCACACAATGAACCAGATGACTAGCAGAACGATGGCACAAAATTTAGACTGCTGTCGTCCAGAAGGTAAAACTTATTCAGAAAAGCTCCCCTTCTGGTCTCATCTTGGCACTGCGGTTATAATTTTCAAATGGCGTTCTAGCCTAGAATGCGTTACATGTTATCAATCTCACTAGCCAATGAAACAATGCGTCCAAAATTTGACTCTTTTGAAAACCTCAAGCATTGAGTGTTAATCAGTGCGTTTGCTAGTCTGTGTAGCGAGATTTGGTACCACTTGCTTGGTTGTAGAGCGACACGCACGCCCACAGTGCACACACACACACACACACAACGCAAATACAACGCGGCGGTCTTTCTTTGAAGTTTGTAGTAGGCGGAAGAAATGTGAAATATGTTTAAGCCAGGCGGTACCGAAGAATGAGGAAATAGCTAATATAGGAATGCATGGCGGACTTTCAAAGTTTGCATTTACAGGAAATTAAATTGTAAACTACAGGAGAACGCTTGGTTGGAAATCAATTAAATAAAAATAATTCACTAAAGGAGATAGACAATGAATTATATTCAAAAGGATATTATTCAAATATAAATAGTTTTAAAGATAATTAATATTTTTCACCTTCATCACATCGGCTAAAAGTTAGCTAATAATCTTTAACAATTTATTATACGTATATGTCTAAACGGATTTAAATATAAATTGGATAGAATGAAAGCCTCATATGGGGAAAAAGGAATGATACATAGGAAGGAAGAAAGAATATAAGTGTGTAGTGAACAGAAGAAAAAAACAAGTACAGGAAAAGCACAGATTGCCTCAAATCGCCTCAAACCAGGAGATGAAACGAAAATCTTTTGGGACTTTAGGAGGTGCTTTCTCGTACGAGGGAGAGACTGAAATATAAGAACAGAGCGGCGCGTTGAAAAACACACACACACCAAATCTAGAAGCCAGAGTGAGAAACTGGAAGACAGCATCTGCAAGAAAAGTTATTTTTCACGCTGCATGCAGGGCAGATTAACTTCAACCAATATAGTCTCACCGTGAGCTTATAAATCCTAAGAGGGTTTTATGATCAATGTTTATGATCATTCCTGATCGAGAAACTAAAGACTTGAAGACCGTTGATCCTGCTAACTGAAGCCTAGAGGTCAACCAATCTTCTACACCTTAGTCCCCCGTAGTTATAGGGCGGGCTGAAGGACAGTCTGTGTATTCAAGTGTGTCTCACGAACCTCGAGCATACGTGGCTAACATAAGATGAGTTTTATGTGTATCCATCCAACAAACACTGTGAGCAGTTTCTAAAACGACTGTCTATGATGAGAACTAGATAGCCAGAGATATTAAAGAGATACTGTGACAAACTTTTGTGTAATTTCAGTGGAAGATAAATCCAAGACTTTTTCTATTATTTAATTTGTAACTATAAATAATCATACATTTTACCCTCTTCCAACACCCATTTCTCATTACAAGAATATATAGATGTACATAATTAATATTGAAATTGTACTCATTTGACTTGGTAAATTTTTAACTGTTAAATTTTGAGTTACTTTTTCTAATTTAATTATATTATCACGTAGGGTTACTATAGCGAAAGTAGCAACTTATACTTCTGAAGCCTAAATCTATTGTCCAGCTCAGAGTATTCACAGCTGTAACTCACTTGTGATACCAGTGTACTTCTCGGGCACTGGAACTTCATACTTTCTGGAGAGAGATTCTACTTCTTCTCTACCACTATCATCATACTGGAAAAACCTTTCGTTACATTGAGGGCTCTTTCGCGGGATATTATTTTTTATCCTGAGCCACTGTCTATGTATTCTTCTATCTTGAGCCACAAATAGTTTGTAAAAATAAATTTTTTTGAAAAGTTCTAAAAGTTAGAAATTTTTCGTAATAATAGTACCATTGAGTACGAAGTAAATAGGAAACGCTCACAAGGTTTTAAGGAGTTGTCTTGTTCAAAGTAATTAATTGATTTTAATTAAGTTAGTTGGTTAGTGAAGATAAAATTATATACCCTCTGGTAAGTAAGCATCATGGCTGATTTGGTGAAGTTTCGATCTGCAATCATGCAAGACAGAAAGGACGTAGGATTGACAGGTGATGCTCATATCCAGTATGTCACAAAGGAAGTGGACAAACATATGGACAGAGAGGAAAGAAAACTACAAGCAGAGAGAGAAGCCAAAAGCTTAGAAGCAGAAAGAGAAGCCAAAAGAATGGAAGCAGAGAGAGAAGCCAAAAGAATGGAAGCAGAGGATAAGAAATTAGAAGCAGAGAGAGAAGCCACAAGACTGGAAAGAGAAGAAAAGAGACTAATGTTGGAAGCTGAAGAAAGAAGGTTACAAAGAGCTCATGAGTTAAGTTTAAAGGAACTTGAACTCCAGGGAGCAGCTAGCAATCATGGTGCTAGCTCACCTCACTCTGAGAGTAGCTCCAACCAGAGCACGGCAAATGGAGCCATGAGTTTCCACCTGGATCCATTTATTGAGAAGGAGGACGCCATTGAGTCGTACCTGGATAGATATGAGAGACTGGCCACTACCTATGGATTGGAAAAGGAAAAATGGAGCCTTAAGCTATCTCAGGGGTTGAGGGGAGTTTCATACGTTATTTATTTAAAACTCTCAAAAGAAGACCAGGAAGATTATGAAATCTTAAAACAAGCTTTACTGGTCAGGTACGAAAAGAATTCTGAATCTTATAGAAAGAGATTCCGAACTGCTAAGCTACTTCCAGGAGAAAACTATCACCAGTTTTCTGCCAGATTGGAAACTTATCTGACAAAATGGATTAGCTTAGGAAAATGTCAAGATATAAAAGAAATGGTCATGATGGAACAACTGAGATAATCCATGCCTCAGGAAATGAGAAAATGTCTTATGGAGCAAGGAGCTGAGAGATTGGAAGATATTTTAACCATGGCTGAGAGATATCAAGCAGCTCAGTCAGAAGTATCAGGAAATAAGAAGAAGCAGGGTGAAAACTTCAAACCTTCACAAAACTTTATCAACTATGAACATAGGGACAATTCCAACAAGAACAAACACAGAACTGATTATAAAGACAAAAACCCTCTAGGATCAGATAAGAAACCTTCAAGAAAGGAAGGAAAGTGGTGTAAATCTTGCCAAATGAGTAACGACAATACTGCGTCCCCCTGTCTGTGAGGAAGTGACCTTGAATGGCACCCAAGTACTGTGCTTATATGATGCAGGCTTGGATTTTGACTCAGTAGTGTGCCCTTCTCTGGTGAGTCCTGAACAGATAACCACAGAAACAGTGGAAATCAGAGGACCAGTCAAGGGAGCAGGAACCATGACACTGCCCATAGCCCGAATCAACATAAGATCTCGCTATGTGGAAGGAGAGATCAAAGCAGCAGTGATGGACAACCCTATCTACCCATTAATACTGGGATGTAGATATGTCTTTCTAGGAGAACCTATAAGACCCATAGTGATGGCAACAGTCCAGACCAGGGCAAGCTCTAAGAAAGAGGAGGACACTATCATCAATACTCATCCAGAAGAGATGAGAAAGGCTCAAACTGCTGACAGTACATTGAAGCCTTGCTTTGGCAAATTACCTAAAAGCCATAACCCTCCAGAGAAAGGAGACTTATATATGAAAAATGGCCTACTATATAGAAAAGCTGGAACAGGACCTAAAAGACATGGACAGCTTGTAGTGCCAAAATCATACAGGGAGCAGGTTATGAAGCTAGGACATGCTATACCCTTCAGTGGACATATGGGAATAGGGGCCACTGGACAACGGATAGCCTGTCACTACTTTTGGCCAGGGATCACAGAGGACATAAAGAGGTATGTGAGATCCTGCCCAGAATGCCAAAGAGTAGCTCCTAAACATAGGACAGCAACACTGGGAGAAATGCCCATTATGGGAACACCCTTTGAACGTGTTGCCGTGGATATTGTTGGACCCCTCAGTAGGACCAAGAAGAGAAATGCATATATCTTAACCTTGGTCGATACTTGCTCTATGTGGGGAAAGGCAGTAGCAATGTCATCGATAGATTCGAAACATGTGGCAGAGGCACTGTTAACAATATTCACCCGATTAGGTTTCCCACATCAAATATTGACTGACAATGGTTCTCAGTTTAGGGGAAAGCTAACACAAGAAGCATTCAGGATATTTCAAGCTAGACATTATCACTGTAGCCCGTACCACACCCAAGGGAATGGTCAAGTAGAGCGGTTCAATGGCACGCTCATTTCAATCCTTAGAAAGTTGGCTAGCGAGAAACCTGAAACTTGGGACACATACTTACCTTCAGCACTATTTGTCTATAGGGAAGTCCCACATAACTCCACAGGATTGGCTCCAGCTACGTTGTTGTTTGGACGACCAATCGAAGATCCACTGGAAGCATTGTTGCGGACATGGACTGATGAAAAATCAGAAGAAACCGTGACTTCTTCATACCAATACGTCAATGAGTTGACATCTCGATTGAAAACAAGTTGGAAACTGGCAAATGATAACTTGAGACAGGCCAGGAGGAAGCAGGCTGCTTACTACAATAAAACAGCAAAAGATAGGGAACTTGAGGGGGGAGAAAAAGTTCTGTTACTGTTGCCCAGCAGCAATAATAAATTGCAAATTGGATGGCAGGGTCCCTACGTCATATTGGAAAAACTTTCCAGGACCAATTATAAGATTGACAAGAAAGGAAAGGAGAAGGTATATCATGTCAACCTTCTTAAAAAGTATTATGACAGGGAAGCATCAGAAGTTGCACATATCATGACCCTGTCCATTGCAACAGAAATGCAGGATGAACCAATTTCCTCCATGGAATACCCCCTAACAACTACGGAAAGCTATGTTCAGGTTAATGTGAGTGAACATTTAACTCTGGAGCAGAGGAAAAAGGTTCAGGAGGTGTTAGAAATCCATGCTGATGTACTCACTGATAAGCCGGGGTGTACTAATCTGTTAGAGTATGACATGACGATTACTGACCCTACACCAGTTTGTATGCGGACATACCACATACCTTATGCAAAAGGACAAGCACTAAAGGATGAGATTGACTATCTCTTAAAAGAGAAAATCATTTCAAAGTCTGAATCTCCCTACAGCTCAAGTGTGGTTCTATTAAGGAAGCCTAGTGGTGAACACAGGTTATGCATTGATTATAGGAAACTAAATGCTATCACTGAATCTCAGGTAGACCCATTACCTGACACCAATCAGATGTTTGCTACATTGAGTAAGGTTCGGTATTTTTCAAAAGTAGATCTAAGCAAGGGATACTACCAAATACCAGTGAAACCAGAAGTTAGGAAACTGTTAGCCTTTAGTACACCGGATGGACATTACAAGTTCAATGTACTCCCATTTGGTTTAAAGAATGCTCCAAGTATCTTCTCCAGAATGATGAGGAAATTGTTGGAACCATTAACTAAGTGTCATATTAGATGTGAGACATTGGAATTTTTAGGTCACACTATCTCTACAGGGCAAATGTCTCCTGACCCAAAGAATGTAGAGAAAATGAGAAAAGCACCAAGACCACAAACTAAGAAGGATGTAAGATCCTTTGTGTCACTGTGCGGGTTTTATCAGAAATATGTACCTGTTAAGTAATGTTAGTTGGTTTTTCTAGCGTGATGCAAATGTCGATGTGTAGTTGGCCAGGTATGCGTGTCGATGTCACCTGAACAGTGTACTGGTGCGGTGAAGATCTGGGTCACTCACGCTGACAGCATACATGGTCCTTGTACGATGATGATGATGATGATGATGAGACATGGGTGTGTAGTCGCGAATGCGTTTAGGCTCATATATAGTTACACAATACACCCAGTCACACTCGTACTGAAGCCAATGATGGTTGAAACTACTGGTGACAGTTCATACATTTATTCACAGCACTAACAGTAGTATCACACAGGAACAGTCAATGTAAACAGGTTCATGTACATCATGTTAATTGAAATCGCTTGGTACATATCAGGCCTTCTAAGGCTGGTAAACATTCACATATGTGGGCATGGTCAATAGTGGTATGTTCGTTAATGTACAGTTCATAATGCCGCTTTGGTATCCCTGACTGAACGCGTCAGATACCTTAATAACTCCGTCATACAAAGGACGAGCCCTTAACTCATGTAATCCTATTACCAGGGCCGTCGTTCAACTTGGCATAACACGCCAGTTACATCTTTTCATGCGGTAGAATAGTGGCCATTACACAGACCTCGATATGACGTCAGCTGTGTATTCTTCATTAAGCAGGTTGCATAAACCCTGCTATAATGTTTGTATAAGTATACCGCCAACCTGCGGTTTCCACTATATATAACTTCGTCGCTGGACTTCTGATCATATGAAGACGAATAGTCTTAAATAGCTACCTTGAGCACAAAATATAAGTTCTGCATTACAGGAACTGTGAGCTGTTCTCACAGGCTAGGTAAGCCTTTAACAAATTCTGCAACCGAATGCGTAGTAATGATAAAGTCGGTGTTACCTTGAAACGAATCCTCAGAATACAAGAAATAACACTTTCGTCATTCCTGACGTACAGTAAATCACTGGGGAAAACTGCCAACGCAGTCACTTCAAAGATTTTCCTTCCCCAGGAAACAACGGACATTCACGTCCTACAGAAGCCAGTTCGTATCTCTACCTGCCGGAAGTCTAATTTTGCGCTCTCCAACTGCGCATGGCACATAGCCCAGAACTGTTTACATTTGACCCTAAAGGTCAAACACAATGAATGAACCAAAAAGGGAGATAACCCCTAATCAACCTGACACAGCAAAGTTAAGACATAGTTCCCCAACTTTGACCAGGGTGAAAAACATACAACCAATAAATCGACGTTTGAAACTCCGTCAAAGATGACAGCAACAATACCCCATTTTAACTCATTATGCGCGCCATTAACCGACTTAACCATAAAAGGTTAGCCGGATAAAATACAATGGACCGCGGAGTGTGAACAGGCTTATACTGAGTTAAAAAATAAGCTGACAAATAAACCTATACTTGCCCTTCCCGATCTCACACAAGAATTCGTACTAAGGACGGATGCTAGGAATGTAGGCATCGGAGCAACATTACTACAGCGGGCAGACACACCGCCACATATGCTTCTACCAGTAGCTTTTGCCAGTAGAAAGTTAAATACAGCTGAAAGAAATTATTCTACCGTTGAACGTGAATGCCTCGCTTTGGTCTGGTCGATCAATAAATTTGCCCCTTTTCTTTACGGGAAACCCTTCATTGTGGAAAGCGATCACCAGCCTTTGATGTTTTTAGCAGTGTCTAAAAAATTAAATTCACGACTTTTAAGGTGGAGTTTACTGTTATCTCCATATTCGTTCAATGTGAGATATATACCAGGACAGGACAATCATGGACCCGATTTTGTAAATCGTCATCCTATCAAAGGAGATATAGAGAGACAGAAAAGTAAGGAGGAACTGCAGCATGTGTTACCAAAAAGTTAACAGTGCATGCACTGTTTTAAAGAAGAGGGCTCTGTAGAGAGATTTGGTACCACTTGCTTGGTTGTAGAGTGACACGTACGCCCACAGCGCACACACACACACAGCGCAAGGACAACGCGGCGGTCTTTCTTTGAAGTTTGTAGTAGGCGGAAGAAATGTGAAATATGTTTAAGCCAGGCGGTACCGAAGAATGAGGAAATAGCTAATATGGGAATGTATTGCGGACTTTCAAAGTTTGCATTTACAGGAAATTAAATTGTAAACTACAGGAGAACGCTTGGTTGGAAATCAATTAAATAAAAATAATTCACTAAAGGAGATAGACAATGAATTATATTCAAAAGGATATTATTCAAATATAAATAGTTTTAAAGATAATTAATATTTTTCACCTTCATCACATCGGCTAAAAGTTAGCTAATAATCTTTAACAATTTATTATACGTATATGTCTAAACGGATTTAAATATAAATTGGATAGAATGAAAGCCTCATATGGGGAAAAAGGAATGATACATAGGAAGGAAGGAAGAATATAAGTGTGTAGTGAACAGAAGAAAAAAACAAGTACAGGAAAAGCACAGATTGCCTCAAATCGCCTCAAACCAGGAGAAGAAACTAAAATCTTTTGGGACTTTAGGAGGTGCTTTCTCGTACGGGCGAGAGACTGAAATATAAGGACAGAGCGGCGCGTTGAAAAACACACACACCAAATCCAGAAGCCAGAGTGAGAAACTGGAAGACAGCATCTGCAAGAAAAGTTATTTTTCACGCTGCATGCAGGGCAGATTAACTTCAACCAATATAGTCTCACCGTGAGCTTATAAATCCTAAGAGGGTTTTATGATCAATGTTTATGATCATTCCTGATCGAGAAACTAAAGACTTGAAGACCGTTGATCCTGCTAACTGAAGCCTAGAGGTCAACCAATCTTCTACACCTTAGTCCCCCGTAGTTATAGGGCGGGCTGAAGGACAGTCTGTGTATTCAGGTGTGTCTCAGGAACCTCGAGCATACGTGGCTAACATAAGATGAGTTTTATGGGTATCCATCCAACAAACACTGTGAGCAGTTTCTAAAACGACTGTCTATGATGAGAACTAGATAGCCAGAGATATTAAAGAGATACTGTGACAAACTTTTGTGTAATTTCAGTGGAAGATAAATCCAAGACTTTTTCTATTATTTAATTTGTAACTAAAAATAATCATACATTTTACCCTCTTCCAACACCCATTTCTCATTACAAGAATATATAGATGTACATAATTAATATTGAAATTGTACTCATTTGACTTGGTAAATTTTTAACTGTTAAATTTTGAGTTACTTTTTCTAATTTAATTATATTATCACATAGGGTTACTATAGCGAAAGTAGCAACTTATACTTCTGAAGCCTAAATCTATTGTCCAGCTCAGAGTATTCACAGCTGTAACTCACTTGTGATACCAGTGTACTTCTCGGGTACTGGAACTTCATACTTTCTGGAGAGAGATTCTACTTCTTCTCTACCACTATCATCATACTGGAAAAACCTTTCGCTACAGTCTGATTTTATTTATTTTTATTTCTGCCATATCTCAGCCATTTATGGACCGATTTCAAAAGTTAAAATTGATTATTAAACTGCCCTTTGGCCTCTATCATCATATCTAGTTTTCATCTTACTATTCTTCATCGTTTTCATCTATGTAATTTTATTGTAATTATTTACTCTTTCTTCCTAACCAAATAGATTTTCTATGGCAAGATGATGTAATATAAGGGAAATTGTTATGGTAAGATATAAATAATATTAGCGCTATTATTCAGAGCATCCCTTTTATTTACTCTCTTTATTTAGAAAGCAATACATTATCTAAGCTTTTCCCCCTCCGCCCCGTACAGATTTAGTTTTAGTTTCATTTTCAAACGCATAAGTTAGGCTTGTTTTTTCCTTTTTAACCCACCTTTTCCCCTCTCTCCCTTTTCAAGACGAAGTAACAAGTTGGTTTTCTGCCATACTTTCCGGCGTTCGTCATAAAATATAGGGAAGGGTAACGCGAGCTGCGTGTGTGTTTGGGGGATGGGACTCACTACGCTTGGTCTTAGAAAAATTCAAATCTTGTGCCAATCGTGGACTGTTTTGATAGGCGATGTCCTTGGGACCAAATTTCAAATGCTGTAGTTATTTATAGTTACAACCTTCACTAAATAATAGGGCGGGTGTGTATGCGTTTGCGAGTGGTAACCCTTTTAAACGATAATAGTAGAAAAACTTCAAATATTGTGTCCAATTCTTAGTAGAAAGTTTGACCTTGCCTTGGCAATTTTCAAATATAATAGTGAGGTTTATAGAGTGTAATTTTACGTTACTAGATTTTTGAATCGGGGAATTTGAGCGGGGTGGGTACACAGATCCATTTCCCTACATGACATCGCTATCTTCTCATCGCCATTTTGTCTGTCGTTCTCAGCGCCATTTTGTCATTCCTATTGTCTCCGTGGTTCACGGCCTTTTTACCAAAACATCTTCAAGAAGAAGATATATTACTAGGCCACAATAAGTCCTAGAAATAGTTGTGTGTTATATTTGTGTTTTCGCTTTTTCTAGAGCATTCATCGAGTGTGTTATTTAAGTGACTCAATTACTGCGCGTGCGGAACAAGTTGAGTGATTAGGCTTAGCAGCTTTTATAAAGAAGTGCCTGGCTAGCAGAGGCCTCTTTCTTCGTCAGACACCCAGAGTAAGAAACCAGAGTCGATCTGTAGATGCCTTGAACACGTGAGTTAATTTAGATTAGCTTTAGTGATCTAGTTTTATTATTTGTATTCAGCGTGTCTGTTCTAATGTTTAATGAAATAGATAAAGATGTGTTTCTTGAGGAGATTTCTTTTTAGGACATTACATTTAGTTCTGAAATGATAGATGAGTGAAAATATGTGTGGATAGATTTTACTGGTGTTAAGTCCAGATTGCGGCTGTAAGAGTTTAGTACCAATTATTTCATTCATCAGACCGGAAAAGAAAGGAAAATATAGATTGAAAGTATTTCATGCATGGAACTGGACAGAGATGTTATCTGGGACTGTAATTTAGATAATATTAACTTGTTGGCAAGATGGCAACCGGGGGGGGGGGGGGGCATGTGTTGATGACTGCATAAAGAAGGCGCTAGTGAGTCTGCGTTAACACTCTTAGTTATCACGTGTTATAGGCCTAGTAATGTTACGTTATTTTATATTGTGTGAATTGACACGTGGGTGATTATATTTTGTGAATTGACACGTGGGTGAAGGCAGGTTAATGTAATTTTCTTCAGTAATGGAAGAGATAGTTTAGGTTAAAGTGTATTTCACAATAATTGATAATTCTACTGTATATATTTAATGGGTTACTTTGAGATTAGTTTAATTACATCTGTTGTGTACACAGTTTTGTGGTGCTAAAGTTCCCTTTGAGAAGATGAATCTAGCTTCAGGTATTTAGATTTCTGTTGAGCGCAATACCACCCCTTTGTACGTAAGGCACGTTGAGACAGGTGTTTCTCTGTTTGCTCCTTGCGGAGCATGGAAACACCAATGCAACTGGTGTCCATCACAAGCCCACAAGAAGCATTTTTATGCTATTGCAGTGGTTGTTTCTGTAACAATGTGTTTTATATGATGAGTTCCCAATCTCATCAGTTGGCATATACGACATGCTTCAGAGTGCATGGACCAATATTGAGATGGATCAGTTGCGAGGTGGTGGTTTATGCCCATTAAGGAGAGTATTCGTTGTACATATAGTTGAATATTATTTTATGTCCATTTTATTATTATTTAATTATGGTTATGTGTAGAATGGTTTGTGAGAGCACGTGGGCTCACTTGGAGATATATATTTCTCTTCTCGCTCCTTATGGAGCATGTGTGGTAAAAGAGGTTACTGGTGTTATTAATTAAGGGTAAACAGAGTGAGGTCAAGCTGTGTAAGTTCCCTGAGTCTAATTGTTGATGGTGATGATTCTCAGAGTCCCTATCCGCTTCCTCTCAGATCTCACTCTGTGTAAAATAGGCTCTGTGATGTTGTGTGGCTGAGTGTGTCTAGAGTAATGTATTTAATATAAGGACGAAATAAAATGTAAACAGAACTGTAATTCAATAATATTAAAGTGAGTAAGACTTTTGTTAAAGTTTAGGTAATTATATTACAATTTAATTTTCCTGTACCTCAATTTTCTGGGACAGGGATTGTCAAACTCAATAAATTTGTTTATATACACTATTTAAAATAAATAACTGGAACTCTGTCCAAGTATCTGGTTTCTATGAATAAAGATCACTGTAAGAATTCCACCCAATGATCTGTCTATCTGCTTGTACTGATCACTGTTAATATGTTGAAAAGACTGTTGGGTTCATCACTTCAAGGTGATTATATTATTATTATGGTTATGGTTATTATGGTGGAACTTTATGATATCAATAATTTGTCAGTGCCTTTTCTAAAGGACTTAACTGGCATGGATTGAAGAAAACAGTTGGCCCATAGGTCCTCAGAATCAACAAATGTGGTGCTCCTGGTCGAAGGTGTGGGGCTAGCTACAACTTGAATGCTGAGCGATCACTCCCAAGATTTTTGTCCCTCACCAGGTTTCCTGCCACCAATAAGTATTCTGACATATAACCTGAAATGAGAAGAACATTCCCTCCCATATAACTCTCATCTATAATACTTCCACACATAACCACTGTAACAACTCACCTTGATCAGCTATGTGTGCTGATCATTACACCAGTCTTTATTTTTCATTGTTTAACATCACTGCTGTGTAAACATTCTTCTTCAGTGATAGTACAAAGCCCTGATCCCTTCCTCCAAGAAGTCTCTTCCATACAATAGATAGGGGTGTAAAATACATAGCTTGTGATCCCTTAATATCTCTTTACAACAACCTATACAAGGCTTGTCGTTCATACAATAGATAGGGTGTGCTTCCTAGCACTGAAACCTGTGGATAAATTCTTTCTACCATTCTCTACATGATTTTACATAATATTTAAACATTTATTGCACTGCAAAAGCCAATATCCCTTCTGGGTTACTGCATTGGCATGCGCAAAATTTGTAAGCCAGTAGCAAATATGTTATGCCTTTCTTTCACTCCGAAAGACTGCATTCCTATTTTGGCTATCGTAACACAAATTGTGGCCTGCATGTTAATTAAATCAATACAAATACTTATTGTGCCTTACCCCCAAACAAGAATATCACATATCATAAGCTTGACTTTGGCAGTTAGTGGGTTCTACCACTGCTTTAAGTGTCCAGACGGTGAAAGCTTTGGTCACACAGGCTCTCCCGCTGATGTCAGCTTTAGATAGTTTTAATTTCAAATGGCGGTCTTTGCCAGCGAAATGTTAATATTATTGCCCCAAGCTACCCTACGCCTTAACCAATCAGAACGCGTGTCAAGAAATTTCTAACTTTTCTCACGCAACCAAATTGAGCAGTTGATAAGTGTGTTTGTTCGTCTGTCTCAATTTTTATTTATACAATATATTTGTTATTAATGGGTCAATTTTTAATATCAAAAGTGATTATTAAAAGGACAACTGTCCTCTATCTTCCTATATAGGTTTCCTTTACCCATTTATCCCCGCTTTCATCTTGGTAATTTTTTTCTAATTTATAGTGCTCTGTTCACGGAACTAAAATATTAATAAAATAATTTTCTAAGGCCAGATAATTTATTATAAGGGAAAATTTTATGATATATTAACTCTTAGTATACGAGCGGCCTTCTAGAGAGGCCGATGATCGATCCCCGTCAATAACGAAAATTTATAGCTGAATGCATGTTTCAAACCACTGATTAATTTAGTTACGTGCATGATGTAGGGGTTTCATTTCTTCACATTTTGATATATAACACTTATGTTATCTTTATAAATAAATTATTTATTGCAAAATCTGTAATGGTAGTCATGAAAGGCAGCTCGTATACTAAGAGTTAACCAATATTAGCGCTACCCTTCAAGACATTCCTGTTATTTATAAAGAAATAAATTATCTAAGTTTCTTTTCAAACGCACAAGTTAGGCTTGATTTCCATTGTAATCCACCTTCTCTCTCCCCTATAAAACGAGGTACCAAATTGGTTCGTTGCCAAGATTTACGGCTTTCGTCATAAATATTGGGAAGGGTCGAGCGTGTGTGTTTGGGGGAAGGGAAGGGGGTGGTATTTTTACGCTTGGCGTTAGAAAATTCAAATTCTTTATTTTAAATGTTAGCGGTTTGATTTGACGATGGCCTTGAGACCAAGGTCAAACATGGAATTTATTTATAGATTTTTAACTGTAATAGTGGAAAATTCAAATTATTTAGTTCAATTGTTAGCGGTAAGTTTGACCTTGCCCTTGGCAATTTTTCAAATATAGTAGTAGTGGTTTATAGGTTGTGAATTTACGTTACTAGATTTTTGAATCGGGGACATTTGAGCGGGGTGTTACACGGAGTTACTTTAATACAGCATGGGGTCACTAATGTGGCTGGCATCCACATGAAGCCCTTACAAAGCATTCAGATGCTCCTGCAGTAGTGGTTTCGGTAGCAATCTGTGTTACATGGTGAGATTGCCAGCCTCATGCACAACACCATACTAGTCTCATTGGACGACATGCACGAGTGTGTGTGATAGTTGAGTGTGTCAGGTGGCGTGGAAGGCCTGTTTGGCAGGTGAGAGTATCGTTTCTCATTATTTAACTAGTATGATTTTAACCAGTCGTTGCTTTGTTTGCGTCTTCAGATTAGCAATCGAGCTCTGGCTGGGTGTTTTGTTTTGTTCGCTTTGTTTTATTTGTTTAATGTTTGCTTCATGCGCTTGGTCACTGACTGGGTTGTATGAATAAATACAGCCCCTGCCTTAAGAATCAGAGTTTTATTGTTGATCGGGTCGGTTGCGAGTGTGCAAGAAGGTGATCACATATCACAACAGCATCATTATCATCTCGCCCACCCTATCACATTTAGTTATAGCTTTTTTGCAATTAAGCTCTTAATTTGAAATCATCTTAGGCATACTTCAGTTTAGTTACAGCTTCCCTGTTTGCCTTCCGCTCATTTCCTGCCATGCCAACACGTGCCGGTATTACATGTTAGTGGGGCATTGCATCCTGCGGTGAGTGTAAATGTATTTATCTGCGGTAGTTCCTCTACAGTGTCTGGCCTGCTGCATTCATTTCTGTTCCTAAGTGCTGGTATTGAGGAAAGAGAGTTTGTGAGAATGGTGACTTTGTTTGATTGGTTTTCTGTGTACAGTCATGCGCCGCATAACGTCCGTTCGGACAACGTCCGACCGCATATACGTCCCTGGTCCCATAAGGTTATAATAGAGAACAGGATCTCCGATCGGAGAACAGGACGAAGCGGACGTAACCGGACATAGCGAAAGCAACAGCTTCCCGCACGCAACACGTGTATCTCATGTCTCTTGTATACAGTACAAAGCGATTGCCAGGCGTAGGTCACAGTACAAAATAGCCAGCTAGCAGCAAAACCAGTTCATGATAGCACTTTTGCCCCTCCCTTTTGCCCCTCCCCATCTAGTTTATTTTTTGCTACAGGAACGCCAGATTCACAAGTGCAATTAACACGTGAGCCGTTTGGCAATTAAGCACGGTGGAACAGAGAGAGCGCGGAGCATGGCGTAATAGATTCTTTGATCAGGGGCGATGTTAAGTCTGAGACGGACCTTGGATTGTAAAACTTTCAGGGGAATTAATTGCGTAGCTGATATTCGGCAAGGCGGAGATGATGAAAGTCAAGCCAGAGAGGTTGTCGGCGGCAGAGGTGGTAAAATTACCTTTGATTCAAGAATCGAACGGCAAATGGGCTCGGGTCTGGCAGTAGGTGTGACTTTCGCATTAAAGAGCGATAGAACGGAATTTACGGATATATACCATGTCTCTCCGATAGCCATGATCAGTTGTTCAGAAATCTATCTGAAATTCACTAGCTCGATATCTTAGATTTCTCGTACAGAGTGAAAATTATTAGATTTTCGTGGAGTGTTTCATTTTTCTGATTGCGGTAATTTATATACTAGCCTTTAAGTGATTTAGTGTGTTTAAAGTTTTCATTATATTTCACTGAGATTTTCTGTGCTAATTAAATAACTTATAGCTAAACCTTTTTTCAGCCGTAAAGTGAATTTAATTACTCGCTATTTCCCAGTAAGAGATGTTTTAAATTGACTAGTACATACATTAAATAACTGTCTACTGACGGTATATATTATTTACTTCTATCCATTTTATGTAATTTTTTTAAATGACTAGTGTTCATATCACGCGTTAAAAAAAACGATAGGATAAGCTAGACACGTGTGTTTTAAATCTAATTTATAACGGAGTGGTGAAGAGGTCCTATTTTAACACGTGTTAGATATGATATTGATAATTTGGTTAAATGTTTATATTTTCTTTCCTAAAATCTAGGCTGATCAACCTGAGTACTAGCGGCTTTTTTTATGGCCATATGAACTTATGATCATACGAACTTATAATATTATAAGCATCCAGGGATATTTAATATTGATGAGCTTCTTGCTGTGACCTGTGTGGTCCAATTTTCCTCATTTTCATGAGAGAAACCAGAATAGAACCATTAAATTATAATATTAACTGGACCAGAACTATTACCAGATTTACTTATATCAATCTCATCAGCCAGCTGTGGCGAAATATATTGTCAGCAACATTTGTGTAACTTAACCTAGCGTCTCAGCCACCTGAGGCTAAACAACATAGGAACTATATATATGTTCTATTCATCCTACGTCGGCGATCACCACGCATGAACCTTACTCCAACCAACTGAAGGCATAGATAACTTATTGTATCCAGGACAAATTAAATCACCGACTCTAGCGACTCCCGTGAAATTTGCAGTCAGCAACTACGGCGAGTCTGGGGCTGGATTTGGCAAAACTTAAATTTGACACTAAATAGTCTTATTACTTATTAGTGTATTTCCTTGGAATGCCTGCGACAACTACTGGGGTAAGCAAAAGACTGAAAGTGGCCACTGAATGGGTGTGAATTGAATGAACGGAGAAAGAAACTTATGTCTTTTGTTAACATCATATACTTATGTGGTTTCTTCTTTCTTTTTTTATCTCACTAATCTGAGTAGTCACGGGATAGATTACATTAGGAACCTATTCTTTTCCCATACTGACTATTTCATAACTTATTGTTAACTTTTGATCTTTTGGGTTAATTAACCTCTGTTGGGATCGTCTTTTCTTTTCCTTTACCAGAGGGGGAGAACCTATTTGATTAATTTCTTCTTTTGCAATTTTGTCTGTAAACCATGATCTAGTAATGTATATGCTTATTGTTGTGATCTTCTATTGATAATAAACTTTATTAAACCTTTAGTTATCGTGTCGGTCAACCCCTATCCATTATATGTTATTCATAGTTTGTTTTCACGTTCGTGCGTATTTGTCACATAATTGTTTGCATTTGAGTGTAGTGTAACTTGTATTTTCGTACAAGGAGAGAAAGTGCGTCTGATTTAAATATCGTCGTCCAGATAGGCTGGATTAGATAAATTATTCTATCCAGAGACTGTCCTTTCTCTTACACGATCACCTCGTGATAAAACTATTTCTTACCCCTTACTTTCACATAGTTATCACTATCACCTCTACTCAGACAGGACTATAAACATCTATTACCTATCTGATAAAATCTACGACAAGCAGCAAGAGACAAAGGAAAAGTATCGATTTGGAAGTGAAGCAAAAGGTAATTAAACATCACGAAAGTGGAAAACCAGTGAATGCTATAGCTCGTGATTTGGTCATGTCGCACTCGACAGTCGCGACGATCCTTAAGAACAAAGAAAAAATTCTCCAAGCTGTTAAAAGATCGGCTCCACTGAAAGTTACAAAGCTTACGAAAATGCTAGAGGGACCTATATCAGATATGGAAAAATTGCTAATGACCTGGATTGAGGACCAAACACAGAAGCGAATCCCTCTCAGCACGTTGACGATCACTGTTAAGGCACGAAGCTTGTTCGAAATGCTTAAAGAAAAAGCAGGACCAGACTACAATATCGAGTTTAGTGCTAGTTCTGTGTAGTTCAAGCGCTTCAAACAACTTTTTTCGCTGCATAATGGGAAAGTGAGTGGTGAGTCTGCGAGTGCTGATGCTAAGGCAGCAGAAGATTTTGTCGAAATCCTAGATAAACTAATTGTAGAGGGAGGTTATTTGCCCCAGCAAATTTTTAATATGGACGAAACCTCCTTATTCTGGAAACGAATGCCTGAAAGGACCTTCATCCATAAGGAGGCCAAGTCAATGCCAGGCTTTAAGGCTTTTAAAGGCAGTAGATTAGCTGAAATACAGTACTGTATGTGTACAGTACCTTGGCTATTTAGTCAATACAGGTACACTTCTTCTTCTTCCGTCCTTAGCCACCGACTGTCAAAGCAGTCAGTGGCCATTACGCCTAGTGGCGTCTTAGGGCAACAGCAGATAGGTTTTCTTTGCCATTGTTTCCCATCACGCCTATTGGCGTCTTTAGGGCAACGGCAAATCAATCCATTTGCTGCTGTTTCCGTAATCGAAGTGACTGGCAAACGGGTGATCAGCCCGTTATGAAATTATAAAAATAGTCATAAAGTCAATGAATTGCTACAAGAATGATAGACCCGTTGGTATGATCTTTTCCCTCGATGTATAGCCCACAGTCCTGTTAGAAGAAAAGTGATAGCCCCAAGGAGTCACGGTTATATATACTGAAGTCTTAGATTTCTCTTTAAAGGTATAGACAGACTTTGATACTCTAATCTATCTTAAGGAAAATATTGTTAGCAACAAAACTTGCATAATGAAATTACAAAGTGGGTGCATATATCAAAAACCATCACTCAGTCTACTCTCACTCTGTTCTTTCAGCAGGGATCCCTGTCTCAATTTCTTGCCTAATGTCTGAATGGTGTTCGCCGTCTGGCGCCCTTTATGACACACCCAACGTAAATCTGCCTTTCGTTTGATGAAGCGGATACCCAGCTCTGCAGATCTTGGTTTCATCCAATGGGTCCGGGGAGCGTCCTCTTCATGCGATATTTTGTTCAGATTTAATTATTGTCACTTTACTCAGTTCAGGTAAGAATTAGTTTTAGCGGGCCCACAATGTCAGAATCACGAGGTTTCCCGTATTTTGGAAAATGACCGGTTGGTAACTTCTCTAAAAAAAAAATATTTATTGTACACACCACCATTTGTCAAAAATCGTTGGAAAGTTAATGCTGGTGATATTTTTCGCCACAGAGGCTGCATGTACTTGATGTTTTATCAGGAAGAATTTAATCTGGCTCGGTAGGCGCAGTTATTCAATTTGTCTTAAAGTTTGTGAAAATGGGTACTCTGTCGTTCTGGATGCAAACACAATGCCAGACAGGTTTTACTTTGTACATCCACACGTCTTTAATTAAATGAATGTTTAGTTCTTCACAGATATTTCTCATCAGTACTTAAACGCTGGTTGAGTTGGGCTACCCCAGTTTTCACTGAATAAAGAAAAACAAACATATAAAATACTTATACATACTATTCCTCGATTATAACTTACATTATAAACTGCAAGCGTAGAGCTTGTTTTTATCGTTTAAATCTCCCGTGATATAAGTTATATTCATAATTTCAATCATCATGAACTAGAAATACGTACGTATCTCGTCAATACTCAATGATGAATCAGTGCAGTTATAAGTTAGTTTAAAATACACTCGACTAATTACTAGCAATTTAATAAAATTTATTTATAGCTGCATGAGTTTAAGCTAGAAATTATAATTTATTTTGCTATCCACTGAAACACGTCGACTAGAGAATATAACAGACTTATAAATTAATTTCTTCTGCACAGAAATCTAACTAGTAAAATGAAATAAGCGGTTATCACTGAATCACTCAATTCTACTAGATATATATTTACCTCCACACAGAACTACAGATTAATACCACGAACTAGAATCCTTCAATATAATGGTAGTCTAGAACTCGGCAAAATGTTGCCAAGAAACTCAGAACTTTGCATGTACAAGATATTTTCTTCTAGTTGTGGTCTGTCTATGCAAATTTAGGACGAATGAAGTTTTTTTTTTTTTAATATGTTTTTTCTTTGTTTGTAACCATTTATTTTATTACTATCATTATCTCTAGTCGGTATTTTTTTTGTTATTTTTTGTAGTTATAGTTTTTGTGGTTATGGGTTTAAAAGAAATTCCAAAATATGCTATTTTCTAAGTTAGTATGTTTTTAATTTTCACTGGATGGTTTCTTTGGTTAATCTGTATGTATCTGGGGCGAGTCTTTCACGAGTTTGGACTACTGACTCAAATCCTTATTTGTTTTTTATATGTTAGCTTTAGTTTTTGTAATATAGTGTTTTATTAACTTTTGCATTTCTGAAGGGGTCTTTGTGCCTATGAGATTTTCTACCCTCATTTCTACATTGTGGTTACTACAGTATGTCTTAATGTTTTGCCTCTGTTGGTCATATTTCTTGCAGTCCACCAGAAAGTGTCTAATTGTGTTTGGTTCTTGACACTCTTCACATGTGGGTTCCTCAATCATGAAATATCCAGTTCCAAGCTTGAGCCTCAGCAATTTTTTATTAATTGGTATTTTTAGTTCATCTTTTATTTGACATTTTTTGCTTGGTTTTTTAAGGATTTTATATGAGTGTCTTGCTTTTTTACTTTGGTCCCATGCTGTTATCCACTCTTTAGTTATTGCTTGAGCAATTAAGCTCTTAATTTCAAACTTCCCTAAGCCTACTTCAATTTTGTTATGGCTAGCTCTCCCCCCTTTGGCTTCTTTGTCTGCAAGCTCATTTCCTGCTATCCCCACATGTGATGGTATCCATGTTAGTGTTGCACTGCATCCTATAGTTTGTAGATATGTATTAACCTGTAGTATTTCCTCTATAATATCTGGCCTGCTACATTCATTTCTGTTTCTGATAGCTAATACTGATGATAGGGAATCTGTGAGAATGGTTACTTTTTTTGGTGGATTTTCTGCAGCTATTTCTAAAGCTTTTAGGATTGCCACTAATTCTGCTGTAAAGATGGATGTATTACCTGTTACTTTGTATCTTTTATAAATTTTTAATTTTGGTATTGCTATTCCTGCTCCTAATTGTCCTTCTTCATCTTTTGACCCATCTGTATATATAGTTAGGCTATTATTTATATACCGTTCTATGTACTCTAGTGTTTTACTTTTTGCTGAGATTATGTCGTTAGATTTATTTATGATCTTTGTTAAGTGGGAGTCAGTTTCTGGCACTTTTAATTCCCATGGTGGGATCTTTGCTTTATACAGAGCACTACTGTTTATCGCATTAAATAGGTCTGGGTATTGATCCACTTCATCCATTGTTTTCCACCCTGACGGGTATCTATTATGGTTTAATGGAATGTGGCCTATGTACTGGTTACCCCTATCAAAGGTTTTATGTGCTGGGTGAGTTGGATCTTTTGCCACTCTTGCCCAGTAGCTGAATCTCAGTTCTTTTCTCCTTAGCTCCAGGGGTATAATGCCTAGCGCTACTTCTAGTGCCTCTGCTGATGTTCCCTTTGAGGCACCTGCTATTATTGACAGTGCCTGGTTTTGGACTGTGTCTAGTTTTTTCTTATTGCTTGGGGCGGCTGATGCATAGACAACACTGGCATAGTCAAGTTTGCCCCTAATAAATGATTTATAGAAGGTTAACATGGTCTTATTGCAGGCGCCCCAACCACTTCCTTTCATATATCTTAGCATGTTAATAAGTCCCCTACTGCTTTGCACTAATAGGTCTATGTGTTTGTTCCAGTTTAGTTGCTGGTCTAATACCATACCAAGAAATCTAGTTGATTTTGCTGTGCATACTTTTTGCTCATTAATGCTTATGTCAATTATATTGTTTTTAATTACACGCCCTCTACTGAAGATCATTCCTATGGTTTTTTTAACGTTTAGATTAAATCCCCACTTGTTCATCCAGTCAGATACTTTATCCATTTGCCTTTGTACTGTTTTATAGAGGAATGGGAGATTTCTTCCCGTTCTCCATATCGCAGCGTCATCTGCAAACTGGGATAAGTTGTTTTTTAAGTCTTTAAACTCGTCGCCTAGGTCGTTGACCATAATCGTAAAGATAGATGGTGATATTACTGATCCCTGGGGAATTCCATTCTGTTGCTCATACACCTCAGATCTATCATTGTTTATTTGTACCGTGAAGTATCTATCCTGCAGGAAGTTTTCTAGATAATTGTAGGTTCTGCCTACTATACCTAATTTCCTGATTTTGTGTAGTGCACCCTCCCTCCAACACTCATCATATGCTCTTGCTACATCAAGGAATATTGCTACTGTCTTTTCATTCCTTTTGAAGCCTGTTTTAACATCATGTTCCAGCCTCAACAGTTGCTCTATTGTACTATGTTGGCTTCTAAAGCCTGCCTGGGTTGGACTGTACAAATTATGCTTTTCTAGATGAAATTTTTTTGTCTGCTGTTGACTATTGTTTCTAGAATTTTTCCTAGATGCGATGTTAACGATATTGGCCTGTATGAGCTGACATCATGTGTTTCCTTATCTGGCTTTAGTATGGGGATGACTACTGCTGTCTTCCATGAACACGGTATTTTTCCCGTGTGCCAGATTTTGTTGTAGAGGGATGCAATCACTCTTAGAGTTGTATTTGGTACCTTTTTGAGGATTTCATAGCTCAGAATGTCTTCCCCAGAGGTAGTATTGGTTTTTCCTGCTAAAGCTCTTTCTATTTCATCTACTGTAATATCTGCATTTAAATAATTAGCATCCTGTGTGGTGTCCATATTTTCTCCTTTTAATTTTTCTAGCAGTGTCTTCCGCCTATTTATTTCTGCCTTATCTAGACTGTCTATTGAACTAACCTGATAGAAGTATTTAGCTAGTATGTTGGCTTTTTCTCTATCTGTTTCAGCTCTCTCTGGTATTTTAATTGTTGGGATTTTAAATTTCTTGTGGTTTCCTCCTTTAATTGCTTTTAGTTTTCTCCAAACTGTAGTTACTTGTGACCTATGGTTTAGTGTTTGACAAAATGTTCTCCAACTCTTTTCTTTAGCTCTGAATATTATTTTATTTGTTTCATTTCTTACTTTTTTATAGTTTGTGTAATTCTCTTCAGTTTTGGCTTTTCTATACTTTGTAAGGGCCCTCTCCCTCAATTTCAGTTGTTCTGAACATCTGTCTGTCCACCATGGTACTGGATTTTTATCTTTGTTTCTTTTCCTATTTTTACCTTTTTGTGTTGGTTTTAAGTGCTCAGGCATATTCCTGTTTGGTATATATTTTATAGCTATTTTTAAAATCTCATTTGTTAGTTTTTTCTGCAAATATATCTATACTGTTAGATTCAATTTGTTCTATGCTTAGTTTACTTAGCTCCAATTGGAAGGACTCCCAATTTGCCTTTTTTAGGTTGAATGTAGGTTTCGAGCTTTTTGGACTAGTTCTATATTTGTCGTTTAGGTTTATTTCTATGGGTAAGTGGTCTGAGCTGGAGTCATTCAGTACTTCCCATTTAGCAGAGGCTAGGTTTGGTGTTATAATACTTATGTCTATTGCTGTATCTCCTCCACTGTTGCATGGGTTAACCCTTGTCACTGAGCCATCATTTAGTATGATTAGCTCAGCACTTTCAATGTAGTCCAACAGTCTTTTTCCTGCTGGATCATTACTGTTGTTACCCCATGCCTCATGGTGTGCATTAAAGTCACCTACCAATAATGTTCTTTGGTCTATTTGTGTGTTAATAGTGGCAATGTCCCTATCGGTTATATTACCCTTGGGGCTATAGATGTTTATTATTTTTAAGTTATCTGGCTCACTGTCTAATGTTATACTTATTCCTTCAATATTTTCTGTGTTGAATTGTTCCCAATTTAATATTTTGTAGTCTTCATGTATTAGAAAGGCCACGCCCCCTCCTCTTCCCTCAGGTCTATCATTTCTAAGTGTTATATACCCTTGGTAGTTCAGTTTCTGTTTGGAGTTCAGGAGGGTTTCTTGTATTGCAAAGATGGGTTTTGCCTCCTTATACTGTCCCATAAGAGACATCAGGTTCTTCCTGGCACCCCTACAGTTCCACTGAACTACTTTGATAGCTCTAGAGTCTTTGGTCCCCATTTAGTATGGTTAGCTTAGTTATGTTATTGTTTTTATTAGGTTCTTTGATAGGGGATCTACTTCTTTTGGTTTTGTTCACTATCTCTCATGTTCTCCACAAACTCATCATTCCAAGTAACCATTGTACTCCGAACTCTTTCTGCTATGTATGGTAGGTGTAGTTCCACTGTTTCCTTAAATTTTTCTTCCATTTTTTTCGTCTGACAAAATAGCTCTTTCTCTCTCTATTTTTTAAGGATTTCTTCATTAGCCTCTTTTATTTCTGTTATTGTTTTGAGGTCTCTTTCTATTGCCTGTTGTGCTATTTTAATTTCTTCTAATACCTGCCTGGCTTGGGTGATGTTATGTTCTGTCTCTTCTGTGTTGTTTTCTACTTCGCTGTTGCTTATGCGTGTTTTACTTTCATCTTTTTTCTGTATTTTCTCCTTTATGTTTTGTACTTCAGTGGTTATTTGTTTTATTTGTTTCTTGATGTTGTTTTCTTGGAAGTTTTGAAGGTGGCTGTTTGCTTTCTGTGTTTCTTTCACTTTCCAGATTGGTGTGTTGGTTTCTAGAGCTTCTTTAAGTATGTATTTTGTCTCTTGGAAGACTGGACACCCCTGGTACCTGGCACTGTGGTTACCCTGGCAGTTTGCACATCTTCTGTTTTTATTTTCTTGTTTGTAGTCTTTGTCCTCTTTAGCCATTGTGCAGTCTCTGTGTTTGTGTGCTCCTGCACAGAAACTACATCTTGTTGCTCTTTTACAAGCATGCTGCATGTGACTAAAGCCTTGACAATTTGTGCATTGGATGATTGGTGGTATGAATGTTTCAGTCTTCCTGATTCTCTTGCAGATTTTGATCTCTTTGGGTATTTCTGTACCCTGCACACTCAACACTACCACTGATGTATTCTTCTGCAGCTTAGTTTTAATTCGTTCTACCTTTTCTATCTTAGTTTCTGGGTTTTCTTTCACTATGTTTGTGTGGATCTCTTCTTCTGTTAGGTTTGTATCGATGCCCTTGATTACGACTTTTCTAATCTCTTTGATCAGCTCCATTTGTATATTTATTTTATGTGGGAGTTGTACTTCTTTAGACTTTTCTTTCAGTTCATTTATTAGGACCTTGGCTTTTTCTGTGCTGTTCAAACAGATTACTACACCATTGCTTGTTTTTTGTAATCTGTTAATAGATTTTTTGTCTATTATTTTTTCTAGGATAACCATGATTTTGTCATCGGGTAGGGCTCTCAGAGTGGCTTCTGTCCCTCCTACTTGAGTGATTTTAACTCTTCTTCTGTGGGTTTTTGTTTCCTTTAGGCTGTCCTCGGCACTTTCTTTGTGTTCTTTGGTTTCCTGAGTGCATTGGCTTGCATTTCCCTCTTTGTCCTTCCTAATGTGTTCTGCGGCTTTATTTCCTGTCGAAGGTGGTGATCCATTGTTTGCAGCACCTTGCTTTGAAGTCAGAATTTCTGTTTTTTTTCTCGTTGCTCTTTTTGTTTGTTCCCCTGTCTTTATTTACTTCAGGGTTCACTTTTGTTTTTTTCATTGATGGTTTCCATTTTGCCCTTAATTTCTGTGTCCTTTAGACCAGGGCTTTTGTTCCTCTCATTTTCTGTCCGTTTTGATGTTCCTTCCTTAGTATGTCTTTCTGATGATTTGCTCCAAGCTTTTCCCTCCCCTAACTGCAATCTGGTTAGCATTATGTTGTACTTATTTGCCCTTATTTTTGCTAAATTAACACCAGGCAAGTTAATATATTTATTTATTTCGGCCTACTTATTTTTTTTTTTTTTTTAAATATAAATTTTAAATTATGTTTAGTTATCAATAATTAAGGGCTGAATAGTCCTACTACTAAGCTAGTAAATTTGTATTAAATTTGATTTTGTTCACGCGCGGCTCTGCGCTGAAAGATGCCTGTATTAATTACACAAAGAAAAGCAAGATGGCTACTGCACTTTACAAATGAAGACCACACGTGGTTGGCCTACATGTGCTTATTCTATTTCACTAATATTTTATTTATTCAAATACCCCTATCAATTTTAGCTAACGTTTAAAAGCAGTTAACGAATACTATAGGTGGTTAATAATATTTAGTTTAAATAGCGTACTGAAAACTTTCACTGCACTCGAGAACGTGACCGAGCCTTCTCGTACGAGTCCTGGACTGTCTTTTGTCGAATGTCTGCCATTCGGTCTCTCGAGAACGAATTTCTCACACTATTTCGTCTACTGCAGGGCCTGACACCTTATGCAATAAAATGCGTTTCTAAATGAGAATAGAAACAGGCGAAAGTTTGAATGGGAAAGTAATATTTTGTCGCAAACGAACGAATGCGAAAAAAACAGGAAAAGGTTAAAAGAGCGATAATAAAGTAGAGGACACGGGTAGAAAAAGAAAAGAATATAGAAAATTTATTGATCATAAATCTCTATGCGACAGGGTACAGTACCTTGGCTATTTAGTCAATACAAGTACACTACAGTATCCCATATAGCTTTGCTAAGTATAAAGTATGGTGTTCGCACAACGTCCAAATCGCATAACGTCCTATTTCACAGAACGTATTGTGGACGTTAAGCGGCGCATGACTGTATTTGTAAAGCATTTAAATGTGGTGTGGTGCGTTTTACTCACAGGCATTGATAGGTAGTTAAGGCTGCTGTGTTGGGGAGACCCTGTTCTTCCATTTGTCTGACGAAAAGGACTGAATTATGCAGAGTAAAAGGGAAACTGATCATAGCATGTATATTCCCAGTAGCAACATACGGCTGCGAGACTTGGACACTCAATAAAACAGTTACAAAAAAGGTTATATCATTCGAAATGAAATGCCTGACCCAAAGACGCAGCAATAGAGAATGCAGTCAGCGACCCATAGCTTGACTGCTTGCGTCAGGGTCAACGAACCAGAGCTGACCAAGACCCTACTCCACCTCCACGTGGTGGTCCTGGAAACAGGCTGCATCACTGCAGTCTGGCTGAGAGAGTAGGGATCGAAGAGGGAAGGCAAACCCGGTCCCAAAAAATGCCGTGCTGAAGTCGGATGTGCCGGCCGAAAGGCGCAGATATCGCAGCTCTGCTGTAAACAGACACAACGCAACAAACGTCCTTTTCAGGACGAACGAGGAAGAAGAAGAAGAAGAAGAAGAAGAAGAAGAAATGAAATGCTACAGAAGGATGTTGAGAATACCCTGGTCAGAAAAAAAGACCAACAGAGAAGTACTGCACTCACTAAACGTAGAGGAAAACTGGCTCGTAAATACCATCGTAATAAGGAAGCTGAAATTTTTCGGTCATATAAAAAGACATAATAGTCTGGAAAAAATAGTGATGGAAGGCATGGTCACTGGAAAAAGGGGAAGGGGTCGACCTAGACGACGGTGGACCCAGGACATCACAGAGAGTCTGAACTTGTCTTTGGCTGATGCAGGTCGACTTGCCCAGAATCGTGATGCGTTCAGAGCAGCTGTAATGGAGACAACATTCTGGAAAGAATACGTCACATGATGATGATGATGAAACGGGAAGAATAGAAAGCAAACGCATGTAAGAAATTCAGACGGACTAAAAGAAAGCCTCAACAGACAAATAGAATAATACAATTATATCACACCCATCAAAACTGTATTGCCTTTTATCCTCTATTTATTCATGATTTGTTGGTAGTCTTGTGAAAATTCATTTTAAACAGTTTCTTCTTTATCATTTGTTGATGCAAAACATTGAATTATGTCCAACTTTTGCCAATTTTGAATGTTGCTTATGCTAGCCTGAGTCCCATGGCTTATGATTCTTTGATTGCTTTCTGCCCTTAGCGTTTGAGTCATATCTTCACTATAGTGTGCTCATGTCTTGCGGACATCACTATTTCTCCCGTGTTCAGCTTCTTCCTTTCTATTTGCTTCCACGTTGTCATAGGATGTCAGTTTTGTAGTTTTTAATTTCTCCTGCCATCTGTGCAGTGTCCCTTTGTTCGTCTTGTGTTCGAATTTTCCAGGTGCCCAAAGTGGAGATCTCCTGAAAGAAAAACATGTGGTCAGCAGCCCAAACCCCTTTCGACTTTCACTGGGCTGCTGTCATACATCTCTTCAAAGTAAGAATTTCTTGCAGGGTTGTGGAGTCGGCCAAACAATTTTCCGACTCCAACTCCTGAAATTTTAGAAGGCCGACTCTCGACTCTGACTACAGTTGTTTACGAGTCATGTGGCCCAAAATTCGGAGTCAGAGTCCGGATATTTTTTTACCGACTCCACTGAAAAACGACCGACTTCATGACTGCGACATCAGGGCCTTAACTTCTTGGATCACTTAGTTGAGTTATCTGGAATACTTGCTTGGATTACTCGTTTATATTTGTTATAGTTTTTCTTTGGTGCCGAGTTTTTACAGTATGGTTTACCTACATGCATTTCTACCTTGAGATTCATGCCTATTCCTCCTTAATAATTTGTAAATCATGCTGCATTTTGTTGTATTTAATATTCCTTGTTGTTACTGTAGTTAATGTGCGTCGATATGTATGTCTTGTTCAGTAATGTCATATATTTATTCCTTATTTTGGCGTATCCTCTGTCATTTTTTAATAGCCTTTCTGTAGTGTTCATCTTAGTATTTTTATTTGTTTATTCAATACTATTATGTTCCACGTGTAACTTCTTCTTTGATCCTTAGCCGTCAACTGTCAAAGCAGTCAGTGGCCATCACGCCTGGTGGTGTCTTGTAGGGCAGCAACAAACTGCTTCCACTTTGCTCGGTCGGCGGCCATCCTTCGTGCAGTGCCCCAGCTCTGATTCATTCTTTGCATCTCGGCTTCCACTGTTCTCCGCCAGATTGTTTTTGGTCGGCCTCTCTTTCGTTTTCCTTCAGGGGTCCATAGCATAGTTCCACGTCTATAACGTGTCATTTTACTATAGCCTTTTTATATTTTGATCTTTGTTTCCTGTATGTCGCTGTGGCCGATAAAGCGTAACCCCGAATCGTCCTGTGTTTGTAGTGACGTGTTCATTTGTAACTGTCTCCTATACTGTATTATTACATTTATTTTTAAAACTTTAAACCCTCCGTAGCAGCCTTCAACGAAATGCGTGACACGGGGCATTATTACTATTCTTAGCTCTACCTTAGGGTCCAAACAACACAGGGCCGCTTAGTTGTATCAAATACTAAAATATCTAGACAGACACAATGGCTCTGTCCCAGGAGGCAGTGGTGTTTTTTTAAAGCTAATATTTTACACTCGTTTTTATAGAACCCAAAATATTTGAGCGAGAAATTAAAGCAAAAAGCCATGAAAATGAACCGTATCAATAAAGCTGCCGTAACTTACAATAAAACTGCCGAAGCTATAAAGTTATGTGAGGAAACCGGAATGAAGTGGTTATTTCATAGGCCTGTATTTAAAAAGAAAGTGAAGCATTGAAAGACATGTGTCGTATATGGAATACTGGGTGGGGCACCAATGGACGCCTCGCTACAGTATGATTGGGGGGGGGGGGGGGGGGGGGCGCTATGGAATGTTGTCAAGAAGGTCTCCAGAAATTGGCTCGTTCAGAAAGATTATCCGAGATAAGGACAAGAAGAAGAGAAAGCAAATACTCTCCATTAGATAGTGTTTTCTAATAAATTATGGAGAGTTTCCTGTTGCCCTGCGAAATTAACTTCGGCCCTCAGATCTCGATTAATGAAAGAGCCCCCACCTCCTAAATGAAGGATTTTACCTATATAGTACTTAACAGCACTAGTAATACATTAAATAACAAGATAATGATCAACACGGTTATACATTTTATTAGCTAAATATATACACATACAGGGCTAGTAGAAAGAAACAAGAATGATGGTGAAAGACAATTCACACACAGATGAAATGTAAGAATTAGTTAATTAAATATGAAAGTGAACCTAAGTAAATAGTCAAATGATGATGTGGTATATTAAGTGTTACCACACTGATGTCCAATCTACATTGTCTATGAGTCTTTCAAATTTCATCCAGTGTATGATTGTGAAATGGTATGCACTGGCTGAACAATGTAGATCTATGTTACGTCATGTGGATTATCTCCAAGACGAAGACTTTTGCACGTGTAGTAATGAGAACTTGGAAGATATACTTTCCCTCAGTGCTTGGGAATATCGACAAACCGTTGACAGTTAGTTGTCTCAGGAAAATGTTGCTATATGATCTTGAACAGGCACTGACTAGACTGGAGCTCTTCACGAAATGATCTACTGGTAACACGTGTAGCGAAAGGTTTTTCTAGTGTGATGATGGTGGTAGAGAAGAAGTAGAATTTCTCTCTAGAAAGTATGAAGTCCCAGTGCCAGAGAAGTACACTGGTATCACAATTGAGTTACGGCTGTGAATACTCTGAGCTGGACAATAGATTTAGGCTTCAGAAGTATACTGCGCCACTTTCGCTATAGTAACCCTGTGTGATAATATAATTAAATTAGAAAAAGTAACTCAAAATGTAATAGTTAAAAATTTAACGAGTCAAATTAGTACAATTTCATAATTTATTATGTACATCTATCTAGCCTTGTAATGAGAAATGGGTGTTGGAAGATGGTAAAATGTATGATTATTTATATTTACAAAGTAAAATAAATAAAAGTAAAAAGCCTTATGTATCTTCCAATGAAATTCTAAAGTCTGTCACAGTAGTTTTGGTATCTCTTGCTATCTAGTCTCTAGCATTTCTCATCATTAACTATCGCTTTGGAACGCTCACAGTGTTTGTAGGATTGAGTACACGTAAACTCAACTTGCATTACGTCACGTATGTTCGAGGTTTCTGAGACACACTGGTTGTCGCGAAATTGGTTTCAAGTCATTGCAAATGAGTTCAGTTAGATTTATAAACCCGTCTACGATCGAACGACCGCTTTCAAAATGGCGGCGTATCAGCGAAATGTGTATCGGACAGAGGAAATCGCCAACGATAATAAAAGCAGAAGGGAATCAGTATGAAAAAGATTTTACATTTCAGTACAGGGAAGGATTGTGTATAACTGCATATAAGAAGGAACGGTAGGAAGTTCTCATTTTCGGAGATATATGCGTATTTCGGCTGCCCACAGTTACGCTAACAGCTGGTAAACCCACTTCTGTTCGAAATATTAAAATCAACATATAACAGTTTGGGAATTTACATGGATAGGAAGATAGAGTTTTATCAGCTGTATAAAACTAGATAAGATGGAACAATATTTATATATGCTGAGAATGAGAAAGGCAAAATTTCAGTCGACGCACAGATCGGCTGAAATCACGGTTCGGGAAGGATTTTTTCAGGTCTAGTCTTAGGCTGTGACGTATCTGCTCTCCGATACGTTCGCGCTATCGTATATAAAGCGTTTCGGTAAAACTCTGAGAAGACCCAACGCAAGAGGTTGAGACAAGACTGAGGGCAGATAACGCCACGACTCTAAATCCATCTGAAGTGTGAGCGGATCGCCAGAAAATTTCAGTCTAAGTGTCTGGAGTTTGAGGGTAAGCGAATTTACGATAGCTATCCTGTATAATAATTTCTTTTATTTTGTATTACAGGTTCATTTAGAATTCACAAAATATGCCTGTATAATATTCATTGATATAACGTATTATTATTTTAATATGATTTATTCATGTGCTTAGTGGAAGATGGTGGCTTGTACAAAAACGTATCAAAACTAGCCCCACAGCCAAATAGAAAATATTTATTATATTTAATGCTGTATCTCGTCGATATTAAATGCATTATCGCTTACGAAGATAAAGGCAGTCCCATGGCAGAGATTGTCATAGGGAAATGAAGTGTTAGAAACTTCATCATGGAAGATCCCAGTTACGAGGCTAAGGTGACTAGTCCCCTTCCTCGCTGCCTTTGCCTTCCCTAGTTCGAGCGCACAACTTTGTACCCATTTACAGCTGGTAAACTGGAGTGTTCTACAGCCAGTTTCAGTAGAAAGCAACCTGATCACGTGGTCACTCACTCTATTTATTTTATGTATTAATTTTGGGTAGTTGCTAAGATAGCATCAGATTTGAATTTGTACTTGATATGATTTGGAAGGATCAAGTTATAGAATATGAAGGGATGTATAGGAGCGGATTAAACCAGATGATGTTTATTACTGATATGTTAATATTAATTCTGTATCATTGAAATGATGTTACTTGCTATGACTGTATAACTTTGACACCTGATGACTGACTTGTCTGCCTTATGTGCTAGTCAGTTACACTTAATTGACATGTTAATATTAATGCTATATCACTGAAATGATGTCCTTGCTTACTATGATTGTATAACGGTGACATCTGATGACTGACTGGTCTGACATCTGTGCTAGTCAACTACAAGTCTAGCCAGATAATAGCCAAGGCTGATATGTTGCAGGTTCCATGAAATAACTCAAACCAGACTGTCCAGTATCAGAAGCCGGTGCAGTTCATCCGAGGCAATCCCACAAAAGTGCAGGACCCCAAAGAGTGAACTTCAACTGGTCATTGGCATCCCTACTGTTGGGCCTACCAAGTCTGATATCAGCAAAGGACAGTTTCAGCAGTATCAAGTTGGAAAGATAAGTGTCCTGTTTGACACTGACCACCTATACATGTGAAACAGCCAATAGTTGAAAACAATAAGTAACCATACATAAACTCAGTCAACTGATGACAGTTATCCTAAAATTCAAAGGACTAATAACAGTGATTTCAGTAACTTTATTATTTAAGATCTTGAAGTCTAAACAGACAATAATAGTAATTGTGTGAATATTTTTATATATATGTGTATACTCTTTTCCAACTAGTAGAAATAGAATATTAGTGTAATCATTAAACTATTTTAACTGTACCTGAGGATTTATTCACTTCTTCCATTTGTGGTTTCAGTGAATGTTCATTTTACTTATCCCCTAGAATAAAAGTAATCATAAGATAGTCACAGGGAGGAGACACCTTAAATCCTGGTACTACTTCTTACCAACTGGGCCAGGGTTTTCACAGTCTGACTATTTTTATGATAACAATACACCAGTGCTTATTTCTAAGACTGGGGTATTACTTGTAAGACCAGAACTCTTTACTGGCATACTTTTACATAATAAATAATTTTAAATAACCTCCCGCTACAGTGGGGGCTCGTCTCCGGGATATATCTTTGATATTCCTGAGCCAACTTTCTATTTCTGCTGTGTAGAAAATTTTTTTTTTTCTTTTTTGAAAATTTTTGGAAAGAGTTAACATAGTAGGAAATATATAATTTTTTAGGAGTACCATTGAGTACAGATAAAGAAAGCTGTTTCATATATGGTGAAGTCAGTTTAATTAACTTTAATTTTAACTAAGTTAATTATATTGTAGTAAATTAGTTTGAGTAAGATCGCTTGCCCTACTAGACTACAGATACATCATGGCTGACTTGGTCAAATTTAGGTCTGCTACACTGCAGGTGGGAAAAGAGCTTGGCATGGATGGTGATGTTCTGATCCGGTATGTCACGACGGAATGTGAAAAGTACACCGAGAGAGAAGCAAAGCAATTGGAAGCAGAAAGAGAAGCCAAGAAATTGGAAGCAGAAAGAGAAGCCAAGAAATTGGAAGCAGAAAGAGAAGCCAAGAAATTGGAAGCAGAAAGAGAAGCCAAGAAATTGGATGCAGAAAGAGAAGCCAAGAAATTAGAATAAGAAGCAGAGAGAGAAGCCAAGAAATTAGAAGCTGAGAGAGAAGAAAGGAGGTTACAAGCAGAGAGAGACCATGAGCTGAAAATGAGACAGCTTGATCTTGAACTTCAGGCTGGGACTAGCACCCATGGTAATAGCTCACCTCATTCTGCGAATAGCTCTTTTCAGAACACAGCAAATGGGGCCATGAACTTCCACCTAGATCCATTTGTTGAAAAGGAGGACGCAATTGAGTCGTACCTGGATAGGTATGAAAGGCTAGCCTCTACATATGGACTGGAAAAGGAAAAATGGAGTCTAAAGTTATCCCAGGGATTGAGAGGTATTGCATATGATGTGTTCCTGAAACTCCCCAAAGAAGATCAGGAAAATTATGAAATACTAAAGCAAGCCTTACTGATCCGGTATGAAAAGAACTCTGAGGCATACAGGAAGAAATTTAGAACTTCTAAACCTCTACCTGGAGAAACATATAACCAGTTCTCAGCTAGGCTAGAAACGTATTTGTTGAAATGGAGTAGTTTAGGTAAGTATCAGAAAACATACGAGGATCTGAAAGAAATGGTTATGTTAGAGCAAGTGAAAGATTCCATGTCTCAAGAAATGAGGAAATTCCTTATGGAACAAGGAGCAGAGAGGCTGGAAGACATTTTGAAATGTGCAGAGAGATACCAAGCAGCTCAAGCTGAATTGATAGGAACAAAAAGGAAGCAGGTAGAAGGATATAAGCCACCACCGCAGAATACCGATTTTGACCAGATGGATCAACCATACAGAAACAAGCAAAGATTTGATAATAAGGACAAGAACCCTCAGACTCAGGAAAATAAACCCTACAAACAGGGAGCTAAGTGGTGCAAATTTTGTAAGATGAGCAAGCACAACACTGATGAATGTGGGAGGAAAAAACCCCTTCATCATGCTGCATGTTTACAGGTGAGGACTTCTGTTAGGAAGGAACTGACTGTGAGTCAGAATAGCCTCCATCACCCACCTACCCAGGAGATAGTGACTGTTAATGGCAAACAAGTCACAGGAATGTATGACACAGGTTTGTCCTATGACGCAGTCGTGTGTGCATCTCTGGTGTGCCCTGAACAAATCACCACAGAAACAGTAGAGATTCAGGGCCACTAAAAGGAACATCACCCCTTACATTACCCATAGCAAAGATTCATGTCAGTTGTCGCTATGTGGAAGGGGAGATAAATGCAGCTGTGATAGATGATCCCTTTTACCCCCTAATGTTGGGGCGTAAATATGTTTTCTTAGGAGACCCTGTAAAACCTATGGTTATGGCAGGAATCCAGACCAAGGCTGACTCCAGGAACATAGAGAGGGACACCAACGTAAAATTTCATTCAACCGAAATGAAACGGGCTCAAGAAGCAGACAGCACGTTGAAGCCTTGTTTTGGCAAATTATCAAAAACACATAAAGCTCCAAGGAAAGGACATTTCTATATGGAACATGGACTCTTGTACAGGAAAGCTGGAAGAGGGACGAAAAGTCATGGTCAAATTGTTGTACCATCCACCTATAGGAATAAGGTTATAGGCTGGGGACACATATCAACTTTGAGTGAACACCTGGGTAATGGTGCAACAAAACAAAGAATAGCCACCCAGTTCTACTGGCCAGGTATTACGGAAGACATAAATCAGTATGTAAATTCCTGTCCAGAGTGCACCTATGTAGATTCAGAAAGTCGACGGAAGAGTCTTCATCAAAAATCTACAAGCAAACCAGCAATCAGGGGTACTCCCGAGATTTGCACGGGAGGGGAAAGGAAACATCCCACACAGGTTCAATTGCAGTCTGAACCCCATGCGCTGGAAAAAAGGAACAAATCATGTAGCGAAAAACAAACACCTACGGATTTGCGAGGGAAAACCACATCCAACTATCAACGAAAAGAGGGCGGTAAACTTCATGGGAAACCTACCGACCCCGTTTCACCAGCAGTAAGAGCCTGGATGAAAAGCCGAACCGGAAGGAGAGAGATAGTAAAGGATGAATATATTATTGGAAAACAGAATGTGGGCTCAGGTTTTCTTAGTCGTCATCCCACAGAGCTTGAGGAGGATAGAAGGAAGGAAAACTAACCTCGGAATGGTCGATTTGCAATTGTCTTGTACCCAATAGTTAAGCTAGATATCATCCAGCTTAAAATATGGGGGAGCTATGTCGCGAAATTGGTTTCAAGTCATTGCAAATGAGTTCAGTTAGATTTATAAACCCGTCTACGATCGAACGACCGCTTTCAAAATGGCGGCGTATCAGCGAAATGTGTATCGGACAGAGGAAATCGCCAACGATAATAAAAGCAGAAGGGAATCAGTATGAAAAAGATTTTACATTTCAGTACAGGGAAGGATTGTGTATAACTGCATATAAGAAGGAACGGTAGGAAGTTCTCATTTTCGGAGATATATGCGTATTTCGGCTGCCCACAGTTACGCTAACAGCTGGTAAACCCACTTCTGTTCGAAATATTAAAATCAACATATAACAGTTTGGGAATTTACATGGATAGGAAGATAGAGTTTTATCAGCTGTATAAAACTAGATAAGATGGAACAATATTTATATATGCTGAGAATGAGAAAGGCAAAATTTCAGTCGACGCACAGATCGGCTGAAATCACGGTTCGGGAAGGATTTTTTTTCAGGTCTAGTCTTAGGCTGTGACGTATCTGCTCTCCGATACGTTCGCGCTATCGTATATAAAGCGTTTCGGTAAAACTCTGAGAAGACCCAACGCAAGAGGTTGAGACAAGACTGAGGGCAGATAACGCCACGACTCTAAATCCATCTGAAGTGTGAGCGGATCGCCAGAAAATTTCAGTCTAAGTGTCTGGAGTCTGAGGGTAAGCGAATTTACGATAGCTATCCTGTATAATAATTTCTTTTATTTTGTATTACAGGTTCATTTAGAATTCACAAAATATGCCTGTATAATATTCATTGATATAACGTATTATTATTTTAATATGATTTATTCATGTGCTTAGTGGAAGATGGTGGCTTGTACAAAAACGTATCAAAACTAGCCCCACAGCCAAATAGAAAATATTTATTATATTTAATGCTGTATCTCGTCGATATTAAATGCATTATCGCTTACGAAGATAAAGGCAGTCCCATGGCAGAGATTGTCATAGGGAAATGAAGTGTTAGAAACTTCATCATGGAAGATCCCAGTTACGAGGCTAAGGTGACTAGTCCCCTTCCTCGCTGCCTTTGCCTTCCCTAGTTCGAGCGCACAACCTTGTACCCATTTACAGCTGGTAAACTGGAGTGTTCTACAGCCAGTTTCAGTAGAAAGCAACCTGATCACGTGGTCACTCACTCTATTTATTTTATGTATTAATTTTGGGTAGTTGCTAAGATAGCATCAGATTTGAATTTGTACTTGATATGATTTGGAAGGATCAAGTTATAGAATATGAAGGGATGTATAGGAGCGGATTAAACCAGATGATGTTTATTACTGATATGTTAATATTAATTCTGTATCATTGAAATGATGTTACTTGCTATGACTGTATAACTTTGACACCTGATGACTGACTTGTCTGCCTTATGTGCTAGTCAGTTACACTTAATTGACATGTTAATATTAATGCTATATCACTGAAATGATGTCCTTGCTTACTATGATTGTATAACGGTGACATCTGATGACTGACTGGTCTGACATCTGTGCTAGTCAACTACAAGTCTAGCCAGATAATAGCCAAGGCTGATATGTTGCAGGTTCCATGAAATAACTCAAACCAGACTGTCCAGTATCAGAAGCCGTTGCAGTTCATCCGAGGCAATCCCACAAAAGTGCAGGACCCCAAAGAGTGAACTTCAACTGGTCATTGGCATCCCTACTGTTGGGCCTACCAAGTCTGATATCAGCAAAGGACAGTTTCAGCAGTATCAAGTTGGAAAGATAAGTGTCCTGTTTGACACTGACCACCTATACATGTGAAACAGCCAATAGTTGAAAACAATAAGTAACCATACATAAACTCAGTCAACTGATGACAGTTATCCTAAAATTCAAAGGACTAATAACAGTGATTTCAGTAACTTTATTATTTAAGATCTTGAAGTCTAAACAGACAATAATAGTAATTGTGTGAATATTTTTATATATATGTGTATACTCTTTTCCAACTAGTAGAAATAGAATATTAGTGTAATCATTAAACTATTTTAACTGTACCTGAGGATTTATTCACTTCTTCCATTTGTGGTTTCAGTGAATGTTCATTTTACTTATCCCCTAGAATAAAAGTAATCATAAGATAGTCACAGGGAGGAGACACCTTAAATCCTGGTACTACTTCTTACCAACTGGGCCAGGGTTTTCACAGTCTGACTATTTTTATGATAACAATACACCAGTGCTTATTTCTAAGACTGGGGTATTACTTGTAAGACCAGAACTCTTTACTGGCATACTTTTACATAATAAATAATTTTAAATAACCTCCCGCTACACTGGTAATCAAGAAGACTTTCCTTCAGCCCGCCCTATTACTACGGGGGACTAAGGTGTTGAAGACTGTTTGACCACTAGGCTCCAGTTAGCAGGATCAACGGTCCTTAAGTCTTTAGTTTGTACTTGATCACGAACTCGATCATGAGCTCGATCAGGAACGATCATAAAACCTGGAACAAAAGGTAATAGGTGGCTATGTTGTTCCAACAAGTTCACCCACTACTGATGTTCATGAGGCGACCATGTCTTCAGCGTTTGTATATAAATGAGTGATTCATGGTGGTATGTTACAGAGATAGCATGATAAGATAGTGTCTACTGTGCAGAAGATAACAAAATACATGAATAAATTACATGTTATGATACATGGGTATGATATAACCTTTACCTTCCACTTATTGGATGCCGAGTCACTTATGTACTTGCTGGTATGTCGTAAGCTTCCAGGCAAGAACTAGCCATGATATATTTGGCTAACCAATATATGCTTCCTGACAATGCCGGTGGAGGTTATCTCTGGTTAACGTCACTGGCTTTCTGTATACCCTTTTTATTAAGTCTGATACAATCAAATCGTAAACAAAATCTGAAATAACATGATATTAGTCACACATATATCTTTAATAAACTTACATACCCTCTAGGATTAATAAGCGCACGGTGAGGCTGTATTTGCTGAAGTCTATCTGCCCTGCACGCAGCGTGAAAAAACTTTTCTTGCTGATACTGTCTTTCAGTCTCTCACTATGGCGTCTGGATTTTGTGTGTGTGATTTTAAACGGGCCGCTCTGTCCTTATATTTAGGCGACTCTCCCGTACGAGAAAGCACCGTCGAGTCCGCTTAGATTTTTGTTAAATCTCTTGGTTTGAGGCGATCTGTACTTCTTCTGTACTTGTTTTCTCTTCTTTTCACGACACACTTATATCTTTCCTTCCTTCCTAGGTATCCTTTCGTTTGCCCAATATGGAGCGTTCATTCTATCCAAGTTTTATCGAAATCCGTTGAGGTATAAATTTATAATAAATTTTTAAAGATCATGAGCTAACTATTAGCAGATGTGATGACTATGAAAAATATTAATTATTTTTAAAACTACTTACATTTGAATAATATCCTTTTGGAAATCACTCATTCTCTATCTCCTTATATGAATTATTACAGTTTAAATGTCTTTCTACCAAGCTTGCGCTTGTAGCTTAAGATTTTCTTTCCTGCCAATGCAAATTTTTAAGGTCGGCCATGTTTCATATATTCGCTCCTTCCTACACTTTCCCAGTGCTGTACGGCTTAGGCGAAACGCAAATATTTCAGCCCAACGTCGACTTCAAAGTAAGACCAACCGAGCTGTTCCTTCACCCTTATATCGCTGTGCGTCGCGTTACACATTTTTTTCACAAACAAAGCAAGTGGTACCAAATTTTGCAACAACACCGTATGTTTCGTGCAATACACGATTAAAGTAGATGAATCACTGACGAATTGAGCAACTGAATTTGGTTCAGGCTATTAGCTTTCGAGCTATTTGAACTGGATGAACAAAGCGATGCATAGTTTACAACATAGTTGTAAACATAGTTTACAAGGCGAGTAAACTTGTGCGCACTTGGTCTTCATATTTTGGCAAATCAACTAGTGAATATGTGATCTTGATTCAGGAAATACGCTTTTGAGTGAGCTGAGTTTGATATATTATTATACTGGAGAATCAACTTGTGCGTGCTTTAACTTGACTCAGGCGATAAGATTTTGAGTGAGTTGAACATACGCATACATACACACATACGCGCGCGCACGCACACGCATATATATATATATATATATATATATATATATATATATATATATATATATATATATATATATATATATATATATATTTAACATAATTATATAAAAGTAAAGTACAACTACAAGGAGACAAAATTTGATAGATATCATCAAAATCCTTAATTCTCGCCGTTTGTACTTCGGTCACATTTAAGGGATGCAACTGTGGTTGAAAGTTAGACATTAATTGTATTGTTTCCCTTATATGTACTCTCCAGAAAATAGTAACACTCAACGAAGAAAAGTCGGTGTAGAACCCAGTTTCATCCCGGAAACGGATTTAACTCATCATTTTGTTAAAAATAACCTTAAAATGTAAGTTTTTTTATTGTTTCTTCAAGACAAAATTTTAATTTAAAGTATTGCAGGAACAAATCATGAAAACTTGAAAGTTTGTGTTTTATCAGGGAACATTCTTTGAAACAAATCCACGCACTTTCACAAAAAATGTTGTCATCAAAGAACTTTTATATTGAATTTAAAAATATTTTAAAAATATATTGCAGTTTTTGATTTACTTCCGTCATTATTGACGGGTTATTGCTAGTTCATACATATGTTATATTAAAGCATAACATTTTTTGATTTGGGATTGACCGCCAGATTTAGAAATTATCTGCCTCTTGTCACAAAGTCCTCTGTGTTTGCGGCTCGAGTGAAGTCCCCTTGTGCCGCCTAGCTGGCACCGTTATTTGTCTCATTGTTGTATGACAGTTCTTTTTGTTGTTTTTTATTTTCCCGCCATGTAGAATTACTTAAAAACTACGTTGGTAACCTTTAGCGTACTTACCATTGTCCAGTACGGTACCAGATATGTTTTAATTCGTCCATCGTCCGACCTAATGATTACTTACATGTAAGTCCCAAATAGGTGGGGGGGGGGGGGGGGGGGGGGGGGGGGGGGGAATGGAGAAATACAGGAGCGGATGATATGAAATAACAGTTTTCAAAGTCCCAAGGGAGGGGCGATTACCCCGTCGCCATCCCCTTGGATCCGCTAATACCTCTGTCAGATTCAGCGTACAGAAACTGAATTCTTTTTGCGTTAGATTAGAATGAGATAGTGGGAAGCATCCACAAGCGACCGCAGAAAGTGTATGGAGATGATCATGTCGACCACAGTGTAGCTGGTTATTGGGCTGAGTGTTTGTCTATGAAATATTGACACAAGGCCAGAATCTACAACTTCTCACTCAGTAACAGACCACATTAAACACAGACACCGTTGTTTGAGAGCTAACAGCACGGCTAAGGCGGGCATGTAATGGTAGTAAAATGTTTGTCATTTTCAATGGACATCAACGTGTTCGGTGTACAGGAGATGCTGGGCTACACAAAGATGTCAGCCAGGTGGGTCTCACCAAAGTTTGGTTCACCAGTGACATCCATGGCTGTCTATGTTTGCCTCCCAGCATAAACACATCAATTCTTCCCCTCTTGAGTTTGTGACCCTAGTTTCGTTGTCATTGTTTTCATTCTGTAGTTCTGAATCTCTCTTCTTTTTTTGTATTAAAATGTAGTGTCACGATTGTGACACGGTTTTTTTTAAACAGGCTTTTCTTTAGCTTGCAACTTATGTCACTCTCTTGTCCCTATCTTGTCACCTTCAAATCTTGCAATCGATTTTTCAATCACTTCCAGATGAGCAATAGCTCTGAAACTTGGCATAGTTGAGTATTCCCCATAACAATACAATAATCAGTCGTAAAAATAATAAAATGAATAAAATTAATATTAATTTTGTTTCTTTGTATTGTTTCATCAGTGAAATGGGCGATAACTGCAAATAATCTAGGTGTATTCTTTCCAACAAGATTGTCTCTCTTGAGAGAAATATTGAAACTTCTTTCCCCCCCCCCTTTCACACACACTATCGCACGCGCGTGCACAGACATACGCACAATTGACAACTACATTTAAAAAAAATGTTATTTACAACACGTATCAAAATTTAAAAATAAATAAATAAATAAATAAAAATATTTACTTTCCGTGTAATATACTGAATAATGAAATCCACCTCCTGTGCTCTGGACTCGTTAATCGCAAACTGATAATGTCATTAGCATATAGATTAAACTTTACTTAAATTTGAAAACAACAACAACAAAAACACTAAAAAGAAGAAAATAAAAAATAAAATAAAATAAAAAATATTTTAAACACAGGCTTTTTGTGATGAAGTACTGAGATTCTGTCTTTCAAATGGCCCATGCCTTTTTCTCCTTGCAATTTTTTTCATTTATTTCTAGGAGGGATTACAGGTAATTCACCCCATGTTTTTTCTCCTTCTATTATGTACCTTTTTTCAGAGTGAGATCACGATGGAGTTTTATCTCTTCTGCTTTAGGTTTCTTCTCTATGACTAGTAGGTGGAGTTTAGAGTTGGTGTGTAGGGAATTGTTGCAGTTGTATGCTAGAAGAATGACTGTAGAGCCTCGATCAGATTTGCACCAGGTTCTTTTTTTTCTAAAGATATGGCATGCAGCTAGACGCATTTTTCGAGATTTTAAATAATGCGGTCATTTTTGCTTCAATTGGCAGTAGATGGCTGAGTACGTTATCCCGTTTCTTTGTCTAAACGGGGGATGGGGGGTGGGGGGGGGGAGGGGGGGAGAGTGACCTGTTACCCATGCACGTAACACGAGCGGGCAGTAACATCAGAATGGTTTACGATTTTGAGTGGCCGAGATCAAACTGCATTTGAAATGCAGAGTGACCATTGGGCTAGAAACAAAGCAGCGCAAATGACGTCAAAAGGTCACCGTGCTGATCTATGATGATAAATAGGCCCGTAATTCATCGCCCGGTCTCTTAAATGATAATTGCCAGCCGCGTACCACAGTAAAGTCGATTTGCCTTCAGTGGGAAAATTCGAGTTTTGGTAAGCATGATTTATTAGCGTGGTACTTTATTGATTTTAATTGCGAGTCCCAGCCCGATCAGTAGTTTTCTTTGGGAAGTTTAAGTTTAATTTAATTCTGAACTCCAGAGCCATCAATACTATCGTAGTGATAAACTGGGAAAACTTAAGAGGTCCACATAATTCCTTATTGAAGGAATAGCGGTATTTAAGATGGTTTAAAAGTCGAGATGGTACGGGCGTGCTTTGGATTATTTCAAAGTAGGTCTGTAGAGAACCCGCATCTGTGATTTAGGGTAATTTACAGAATAGTTGGGAGCACGTGTACTGTATTTTATTGTGAGTTTATTTGATAAGTACATACTTATACACGGGAGTACAGTTGTGGAATGGTGACCACGTGGGTGCCGGTATTTATGAATATTATTCAGGACGATATTCAGAGGTGTGAGAAGGCGGGAGCACGTGGTCGTAACTACAGGGTAATTGTTAACCTGGGTTATGTATAACGGTTGAGCTGTATGCAGATGCTAGCATAAACTGGTTATACGTTATTGTTTGGGCATTTGTTGCTCTGTGTATTCAGAAGACGTGAGAGGTACTTTTAAAGGAAATAATATTTGTATTATCATTTTGAATGTGATTTATATTCCTGTACGGGAACTTTAATGATTCCTAGGGAGGGCTAGTTTAATTGTGGTAACAGTGCTGAATTTAGTGTCAGTGTAGAAGTGGGCCACAGTATTGTTGGACAGGTAGTTTGATCTTCAGTGTAAAAACTGTTGTGGTCCAGGACTAGTCATGCAGAACAAAGAAGATCTGGGTCAGCCGGGCTGCGAGCTATTAACCAGATTGGGGAATGTTTATTTTGGAATCGGGTAGAGGGAAGAGACGGGAGTTGAGTGGGGGAGAGCTGACATTTTGGGGCATGGTTATCTTGTAGGGTGGTGCATAACGAGAATAGAGTAGGGGAGTTAAGTGTTAAAGACTTGGGTGTTAAATGTTTAAGTAAGGGAGTTATTTGTTATGGAAAGATAGATTATGGATGTGTTGTTCAGCTGTTGCAATTTTTTCTGTCTAAACAGCAGGTATAGCGGCGCAGTGGGAAGAGCGAAAGTTGCCAATAACTTTCCCCACGGCAAGGTTTGGCAAAGAAGGGTTGAGATTTTGTTAGAGGCGGACGAAGAAGAGAAAACCCGTTTTTCCCAGGCAGGGGAAGACATTTCTCTAGTGGAATAGGATTTGTTGGATAAATCCTGAGCGCTGAGCTCGTTCTTGTTACACACGCAAATTTGGCATGCTGCCAGCGTTGTCGTAATTAGTTCGCTTCGTCACGGCCATAATAAAGCCGAAGGCCCATCACACAGAGAGAGGTAATCGGGCAGGTAACGTCAGAGGTGTTAGGAGAAGCCAGCTACAGTTCCAGTCCAGAATCCAGTGGGGTTCTTTTAAACCTTAGTCATCAATTCCAGAATTGTGGAGAGAGAAAGGGTGAACATACTCTCTACAGAAGTCAGCGCAGATAGGCAGAACTGATACAGTTTTGTTCCAAGTATAGCAGATGACAGTTGCTGAAGTTTAGTCTACAGTTGCTATAGCAGATAGACAGAACTGAGAGCAAGTTTATTTAAGAGCATGGCAGAGGTCAGCTGCTGAAGTTTTAGAAGAGTTAGTTGTGTAGCAGTGTTCGGGAGATTTCAGGATAGGCTGTGTAGAAACGAAGTCTGTGCAGAGTTGGTGTAGTCACTTCGTAGTCGTTCCAGCTGACTGTGTACTTAGAGTTAAAATTAGAATTTAGAACAGCTAGTTTGGAGTGGAGGCTCGACATCCGAGACCCCACCAAGTGCAGTGTGGTTGTAGTGTGTAATCATAACTTCTTTCCTCCATACATGTGAACCTTGTGGGTGAGGGGGGAGGGGGGTTTGATGATACATCATCTGTAATTTTGCTTGACTTGGTTTTCCCCAGGTGTGCACACACGCCCTTTATTTTTTGTCATGTATTTGATTTTTTTTGTGTGTAAATAAAACTTGTACATTATAGCTGGAATCAGTCACTTTATTTACGTACAGTAGCTATCTGTTGTCTGTATCGTTGTGTATGTGAATCTTGAGTTAACCTTATTCCCGTAGGGTAGTTAGAGGTAGTTGATATTATAGCACATAAGACGTCCGAAGTGGCGAGGGAAGAATCAACCTCGGTTCTTAACCTCGGAGCCAATAGTGTCAACTGTTCACATGTCACTATCATTTTCTTCTAAATCTATCTTTTCAGTCTTTCTTCTTCCTAGGGTCTCGTCACTATACGTAGACAGTCTCTAGTCTAAAACCATTTCGTGACACTTTTAATGCTCTAAAAAGGCACAAATAATTTATCAACAAGCCTGGGGCGCTTAAGCGCTTATCATATATTTTATCCATAAGTGTGTAATGAAGTATCTTCTTCTTCTTCTTCTTCGTTCACCCTCAGATGTCAACTTGAATAAGTTCAAAGAAAGCAGTGGTCAGCCTGAGGCTGTTGATATCTCCGTAGATTTTCTCCAGGAATGAACTGGTGATGGCCGTATGCGTTTTCTCTGTTCCTCATATGTTGGGCACCTTTGAAGCAGATGTTTGGCACTCATTTTATCGGTGCCACAGTCATACTCATCAGTAGTTCCTATCTTTAATTTCTTGGTAATGAAGTATAAAGCAGAAGTTAATTTCATGTAGAATCAGCGCCCCAGGCTTTTTGTCAATTTGATGTTATATTTTTTGACTGCAAGCTATAAACTCCTTGAACAATTATTTGTCGTTTTTATTGCATTAAAAGCCTGTGTTTAAAATTTGTTTTTTTACTACACATGTCGGTTTCTAAAATGTTAAAAGCATGTCTGTCTATGCATCATTGTTATCTTCTGTCGGTGAGTGTGCAGTAATTATTGCGCCTTTTTGCTTCACTTTGCCTATACGGCCACTGTGTGTTGTTTGGTGCATAGTAATCCCTAGCTGTTTTGTTTGTTTGCTTGAATCTTTCCTTTTTGTTGTTGTTCAGTGAATCAGCTCTATTGGCTGGTTGGTTATTTCTTGTGTGCATTTTATAATGACATTACCCAAGCAACGTTAGTGTAATACACACAGCGTTACAACATATGGTAATCTGATCATCAGAAGTGTCTCCCTGTTCCCCCCCCCCCCCCGTCAGACAAGTGTTTTGGCCCTTTATCTTCTACACTGTCAGGGGGCGGTAGGCTTGGGTCATTGTAACAGTCCTATTTCATGACTACCAGGAATGTAACGATATCTTTTCTGTGTACTGTTATTGTATGGATGTGTTGATGCGCCACTAGAATGTTGAAGGCTGTACGATCTACCCCAATGTTCCTGCACGGTGTTACTGTAGGTTTCTGTGCGTGCGTAGTCAGTACGACCTGGGCCAAACAGCGTTGTTGTGCATGATTAGCTTACCAGGCGTTGAGGCGCTAACAGGGTGTCATGTTGACATTCAAACATCATACATCTCTTGAATGTGAAGTACTCGAAGTTTGTGTGGGTTGATAAGTGATGTGGGTGTGTAGACAACACGAATGCGTTTAGGCTCTTTGACAGGTAAACAATGCACCCACTCACTCACATGCAGTAGTCAGTTATTGTTGCAACTGCTGGAACTTTTCAACCATTTATTTACGAGACACAGTGACATCAACAGTTACATCAAATGGACGAGGATCAAGGACATCATATAAACTGGAAATGACTGGCAAAAACATCTGGCATTATAAAGCTTGAACCACTCATCTATCAGGACGTTATCGACAATGGTCTGTCCTTTAACACATAGTTCATACTGCAGCTCACGTACCACTGACTCAGCGCGTCAGGTACTTTAAACAACTCCGCCGTACCAAAAGGCGAGTTCTCAATTGCATAATAATAATGCTGTAATTCATCTAGCATAATACGCCAGATACATCTTCTTCTGCTCAAAGATATCGGCCGTAATGTCGGGCCTCTATAATAATGTAAACAACTGTGTATTCTTCATAGGCAGGCATAATCATCCATGCCGAAACATACCGCCAACATGCGGTTTTCATAATAATATATTTTCACTGGGCATATGTATGACAGTTAGACAAATAGTTTTAGTTGGCTACATCGAGCACAAATAATGGACTCTGCATCTCAAAGGACTGTGAGCTCTACTCACAGGTTGCCACAAAATGTTCTGCAACTTAGGCATAATAATTAAGTTTCTTTTACCTTTGACAGAATCCGAGAAATACACAAATAACAACTGTCGTCATTCTTGACGAACAGAATAACTCTGGGGAGAATCACTGACATCACAGTCACACTGAAGAACATCTTTCCCCCCAGATAATGCAGAGAAGTACCACGGACATACTAGTCCGGTCAGAACCCAGATCATTACTCCCTGACGGAAGTCTCTCCGTTCGCGCTCAAAAAACTTGCGCATGTGTAGACAGCACAGATCTGAGTACAGCTAACCCCGACTTAAGACAGGTCAACAACAATGAATAAAACAAAGGGAAGATAACCCCAACTCAACCTGTCCCAGGGAGTTCATAAACAGTTCTCTAACTTAGATCATCAAAAGTATTAAATAGATTTACGTCTTATGATACCGTCAAAAACGACAGCAACAGATTACCGCACCCTCCGGATAAAAAAAAAATGAACCACATTTTTTTTTTTTTTTTTTTGAAATACATCAATGAGCAACATACAACATGCTCATAACGCATGAATGATGTGCCGATGAAACAAACAACATAAAATAATGTCTTAGTGACAGGCTCAATCGACGCACAATAGAGCGTCTAGTGAGAACAAAAAATCACCTCACAAGATAAGAGAAAATATTTTCTCCAAGTAAACCATATCTGGAAGGTACCATCAAAGAAACATCAGTTGCTGGCGATGCTAACAAAAATCACATACATATCAAAAATGCAATATTATAGCAATGCGAATGAAAACATATATCGAGAAGTCATATGAACATATAAATCTATCGAAGTCTCATGCTATATAATCACTATTATCTAATGGATGGCCATAACAAAATTTGTAAAGTCATTATACATACATATGACAATACAAGAGTACAATCTAACTAATAGAAGATGGCATCCACAGTACAAAACAATGCTGTATCCCGAAGATCAATGTAAGCAGCATCCAAATAGTATGTAAGGGAGACATATGGCATCATCATGATTCTCAAAAGCACTCCGTACCTGGTACTAGTTTGCACTGAGAACAATATAAATGACACAATTAGCAACATGCTATAATGTACTATAATTACTACTACATGTCTAATTATTACATGTGGCCGCATTAATTTTTTTGACTTTTATATTATGTCAACTCAACCTTCTCCATTACACCAAAGATGGTAATAGAGGAAAAAAAAAACAATTAATTTACCACTCTAAGGTGAAAACAAATGTGTTAATATATATTGTTATAGTGAAGAGACATAAGTCTAGAAGTGTATCAGGAAAAATCTAGGACACAAGACTTAAGTGGACTCATGTGGGCATCTACCGTCATAACGACATCCATGACAACCGTTATCTCTATTGGTAGCGTTGCTATTTGCTCTTTTACAACTATTGTTCTGATTTGAACCGCATGTTCCACAGTTGCGATTATTATTTCCCTTTTTATCAACATATCTGTTAGATGGGTCTTGTGGTTTTCGTGAACACTTATGATATGTAGGATAGTTTTTATCGCAGCTATCCCTGCGAAAGTTTCCAAAATATTTGGAACCAAAATTACGAGGACTGTCAGCTCGTCTCCAGTTCTTTGAAGAAGAACCATTACAGGATGGATCACCCTGATCCTGTCCGAAATTAAGATTATTCTTCCTATCAATATGCTTAAAAGATAGATCATACTGACTGAGCTGAGTATGATGAGTAATTGGAATGGTAGAATTTTTATTGTTCTTTACATAATGAGTATCATTCTGAGAACGAGTACTGACATGTTTGTCCTTTGTTACAAGTTTATCAGGACTGACTATTACAGTCGGATTACTTTTATTGGCCTGACGCCAACAATCACTCCCATTATAGGCAGAATCCTTCTTACGTGGGAAATTATATTTGCCACGAAAAGATTTGTTTCCACATTGTTTAATGTTACTGCTTGCATTGAGTGCGTGTGGCTGACTATTTGCATCAGCAACATGTTGATCATCAGGTTTATGTTTAAATCTATCCCCCTTATTAGTAGACAACATCCTGTTGTTCAAAACAATATCTAATAATCCATCAATCCTGTTACGAAGTTTTGCAATTTCTACTTCTGCAACAGCTTTCTCCCTAGCAACAGCTTTATGAATTCTCTCGTTCACTATAACATAAAGTCTGTTGCAATCTAACTTAAGTCATCTAACTGTGAAGTTAGAGTCTTCTCTTTAACCATCCTATCTCTAAGATCCAATCTCAATTTTTCCTTTTGAGATGTAGTTTCTAAAACCTTCGCCTTCTCCTGAACAAGTTCAAGTCTGAGTGCTTCCATAGCACTATGATGAGTAGTCATAAGTTCATCAACTTTCTCATCCTTTTCTTTATTCGCTCTCAACTGTGTTAACTCCAGTTGTAGTGCCTGAATCTCACTATCCTTACTATTCCTTAACTCCAGAATTATTTCTTCATAAGACTTCTTGTCTTGTCTGGCCTGAGCATTTAATCCTTCTAGCTTATGTTCATTCACTACCTTCATTTTGTCCAGCTCCATAGCTAAGACTCTTTCGTGCAAGTTCATATTTTCTTCAGCTTGCATCTGCATTCTCTCTTCAGCTTCTAATTTCTGTTTCTCCATTTCTACAAAACCTGACTTCAACTTCTCATTCTCTAAGCTTAAATTTCGAATCAAACTCTCAAATGCATCATTATTTTTCAGCAACTCAATCTTCAATTTCTCATCGTCCATTTTGACTTGTTCCAGCTCATTAATAAGAGACTGTACCTTACATAGATATTTATCTTTAATTGAGCTTATCTCATCTTCCAGCTCCTTTTTCTCCTTCATAAATAACAACCTTTGCTCGTGCAGTCTCTGATTTTCTTCAAAATTCCAGTTTTTGTTTTTCCATCTCCTCCATCCGCATTTTCCATTGCATTTTCTTATCTTCTAATTTTAATTCAAATTCCCTCTCTTCAGCCTTTTGAACCTTGTAATATTCGCCAAGTACAAATTCTTCTAATTTATCTCCAGTCATGCCTAGGGATTTCCTTTATGCAATAAAGTACTCTAATGTAGACATTCTGTCTAATAATGTGAGATCAGACTTGAAAAAATTAAATAAATTACCTTATCCCAACCTCAATGGGAGACAAGTCTGTAATACTAGACTTGTATACTCACTTCACTTTATTCTATCCCAATCTCCGTGGGAGACAAGTCTTTTAATCAAAAACTTGTATAATCACCTTGTTTCTCTATAATAATATCATCATAAATAACCTCTATCTGAAAAATGCATCATATTAATAATAATAGTCCATGACCAAGTATATATATATATAGACTGTGTATGATAAACATGTATACGATAACAATACAAAGACAAGAATATAGAACAACCGAAAACGTTCGCAGAAGTCAAATAAACACTACAGCGAAACTAAGGAAAATATCACAAAACATGTGATGATAACTGCGAATAATCAACAAAAACAAATGACGCCACAATGTATAAACATAAGTGTGTATAAAACTTACGGAAAGGAAGAGGAGGCGGACAAATACCAACAAAACAACTGAAAACTAAAGAACAGAAAAAATATTCCAAAAACAACGAAAGGTACACTTCGTCACAACTAAACGAAAATAGCAACAAATGTTGCTAGCAAATTCCACAAAGTGAAATTTGCACAGTCCCTACAGAACACTCACAATAGACCCTCGGTTAAGTGGGATATCTATAGGAGTCGCCGACCCAACCAGACCCGCAGAAACACACACCAAAGAACATGTAACATAAAGTAGCATTAATAAAGTGTGTTGTAAGAAGGCTTAGTTATACACAATATAACGGTACAAAGTTTCAAAAAAAAAACCGCCACTTATCTTAAGTACAATCCTGGCCTTAGTCAACAATGGTGTATGACAGTATACAGCAATGCGAGGAAGCTCCGCCGTTGAAAATTACAGTGACGAGACTTGTCAACAACAGCTGAACTTGTATGCAAACACGAGTCGTGATCGTTCACAATGAAGGACATCGACGAGTTTCAAACTGTTGAAGGTGTGTTGCTGTTATGTGCTGAACAGTATAAATCATCTTGTCCAGTTTCCATTTTGTAGTTCCACCATGAATGTGTGTTATCATCAGATAATGTCCTCAATCAGTCCAATGCGCAGCTTAGACCCACTGATCTGGCCTACCACAAATGTAACAGTCCTATTTCATGACCACCAGGAATGTAACGATATCTTTTCTGTGTACTGTTATTGTATGGATGTGTTGATGCGCCACTAGAATGTTGAAGGCTGTACGATCTACCCCAATGTTCCTGCACGGTGTTACTGTAGGTTTCTGTGCGTGCGTAGTCAGTACGACCTGGGCCAAAATGCGTTGTTGTGCATGATTAGCTCACCAGGCGTTGAGGCGCTAACAGGGTGTCATGTTGACATTCAAACATCATACATCTCTTGAATGTGAAGTACTCGAAGTTTGTGTGGGTTGATAAGTGATGTGGGTGTGTAGACAACACGAATGCGTTTAGGCTCTTTGACAGGTAAACAATGCACCCACTCACTCACATGCAGTAGTCAGTAATTGTTGCAACTGCTAGAACTTTTCAACCATTTATTTACGAAACACAGTGACATCAACAGTTACAGTCAAATGGACGAGGATCAAGGACATCATATAAACTAGAAATTACTGGCAAAAACATCTGGCATTATAAAGCTTGAACCACTCATCTATCAGGACGTTATCGACAATGGTCTGTCCTTTAACACATAGTTCATACTGCAGCTCACGTACCACTGATTCAGCGCGTCAGGTACTTTAAACAACTCCGCCGTACCAAAAGGCGAGTTCTCAATTGCATAATAATAATGCTGTAATTCATCTAGCATAATACGCCAGATACATCTTCTTCTGCTCAAAGATATCGGCCGTAATGTCGGGCCACTATAATAACGTAAACAACTGTGTATTCTTCATAGGCAGGCATAATCATCCATGCCGAAACATACCGCCAACATGCGGTTTTCATAATAATATATCTTCACTGGGCATATGTATGACAGTTAGACAAATAGTCTTAATTGGCTACATCGAGCACAAATAATGGACTCTGCATCTCAAATGACTGTGAGCTCTACTCACAGGTTGCCACAAAATGTTCTGCAACTTAGGCATAATAATTAAGTTTCTTTTACCTTTGACAGAATCCGAGAAATACACAAATAACAACTGTCGTCATTCTTGACGAACAGAATAACTCTGGGGAGAATCACTGACATCACAGTCACACTGAAGACCATCTTTCCCCCCAGATAATGCAGAGAAGTACCACGGACATACTAGTCCAATCAGATCCCAGATCATTACTCCCTGACGGAAGTCTCTCCGTTCGCGCTCAAAAAACTTGCGCATGTGTAGACAGCACAGATCTGAGTACAGCTAACCCCGACTTAAGACAGGTCAACAACAATGAATAAAACAAAGGGAAGATAACCCCAACTCAACCTGTCCCAGGGAGTTCATAAACAGTTCTCTAACTTAGATCATCAAAAGTATTAAATAGATTTACGTCTTATGATACCGTCAAAAACGACAGCAACAGATTACCGCACCCTCCGGATAAAAAAAAAATGAACCACATTTTTATTTTATTTTATGAAATACATCAATGAGCAAGATACAACATGCTCATAACGCATGAATGATGTGCCGATGAAACAAACAACATAAAATAATGTCTTAGTGACAGGCTCAATCGACGCACAATAGAGCATCTAGTGAGAACAAAAAATCACCTCACAAGATAAGAGAAAATATTTTCTCCAAGTAAACCATATCTGGAAGGTACCATCAAAGAAACATCAGTTGCTGGCGATGCTAACAAAAATCACATACATATTAAAAATGCAATATAATAGCAATGCGAATGACAACATATATCGAGAAGTCATATGAACATATAAATCTATCGAAGTCTCATGCTATATAATCACTATTATCTAATGGATGGCCATAACAAAATTTGTAAAGTCATTATACATACATATGACAATACAAGAGTACAATCTAACTAATAGAAGATGGCATCCACAGTACAAAACAATGCTGTATCCCGAAGATCAATGTAAGCAGCATCCAAATAGTATGTAAGGGAGACATATGGCATCATCATGATTCTCAAAAGCACTCCGTACCTGGTACTAGTTTGCACTGAGAATAATATAAATGACACAATTAGCAACATGCTATAATGTACTATAATTACTACTACATGTCTAATTATTACATGTGGCCGCATTAATTGTTTTGACTTTTATATTATGTCAACTCAACCTTCTCCATTACACCAAAGATGGTAATAGAGGGAAAAAACCAATTAATTTACCACTCTAAGGTGAAAACAAATGTGTTAATATATATTGTTATAGTGAAGAGACATAAGTCTAGAAGTGTATCAAGAAAAATCTAGGACACAAGACTTAAGTGGACTCATGTGGGCATCTACCGTCATAACGACATCCATGACAACCGTTATCTCTATTGGTAGCGTTGCTATTTGCTCTTTTACAACTATTGTTCTGATTTGAACCGCATGTTCCACAGTTGCGATTATTATTTCCCTTTTTATCAACATATCTGTTAGATGGGTCTTGTAGTTTTCGTGAACACTTATGATATGTAGGATAGTTTTTATCGCAGCTATCCCTGCGAAAGTTTCCAAAATATTTGGAACCAAAATTACGAGGACTGTCAGCTCGTCTCCAGTTCTTTGAAGAAGAACCATTACAGGATGGATCACCCTGATCCTGTCCGAAATTAAGATTATTCTTCCTATCAATATGCTTAAAAGATAGATCACACTGACTGAGCTGAGTATGATGAGTAATTGGAATGGTAGAATTTTTATTGTTCTTTACATAATGAGTATCATTCTGAGAACGAGTACTGACATGTTTGTCCTTTGTTACAAGTTTATCAGGACTGACTATTACAGTCGGATTACTTTTATAGGCCTGACGCCAACAATCACTCCCATTATAGGCAGAATCCTTCTTACGTGGGAAATTATATTTGCCACGAAAAGATTTGTTTCCACATTGTTTAATGTTACTGCTTGCATTGAGTGCGTGTGGCTGACTATTTGCATCAGCAACATGTTGATCATCAGGTTTATGTTTAAATCTATCCCCCTTATTAGTAGACAATATCCTGTTGTTCAAAACAATATCTAATAATCCATCAATCCTGTTACGAAGTTTTGCAATTTCTACTTCTGCAACAGCTTTCTCCCTAGCAACAGCTTTATGAATTCTCTCGTTCACTATAACATAAAGTCTGTTGCAATCTAACTTAAGTCATCTAACTGTGAAGTTAGAGTCTTCTCTTTAACCATCCTATCTCTAAGATCCAATCTCAATTTTACCTTTTGAGATGTAGTTTCTAAAACCTTCGCCTTCTCCTGAACAAGTTCAAGTCTGAATGCTTCCATAGCACTATGATGAGTAGTCATAAGTTCATCAACTTTCTCATCCTTTTCTTTATTCGCTCTCAACTGTGTTAACTCCAGTTGTAGTGCCTGAATCTCACTATCCTTACTATTCCTTAACTCCAGAATTATTTCTTCATAAGACTTCTTGTCTTGTCTGGCCTGAGCATTTAATCCTTCTAGCTTATGTTCATTCACTACCTTTATTTTGTCCAGCTCCATAGCTAAGACTCTTTCGTGCAAGTTCCTATTTTCTTCAGCTTGCATCTGCATTCTCTCTTCAGCTTCTAATTTCTGTTTCTCCATTTCTACAAAACCTGACTTCAACTTCTCATTCTCTAAGCTTAAATTTCGAATCAAACTCTCAAATGCATCATTATTTTTCAGCAACTCAATCTTCAATTTCTCATCGTCCATTTTGACTTGTTCCAGCTCATTAATAAGAGACTGTTCCTTACATAGATATTTATCTTTAATTGAGCTTATCTCATCTTCCAGCTCCTTTTTCTCCTTCATAAATAACAACCTTTGCTCGTGCAGTCTCTGATTTTCTTCAAAATTCCAGTTTTTGTTTTTCCATCTCCTCCATCCGCATTTTCCATTGCATTTTCTTATCTTCTAATTTTAATTCAAATTCCCTCTCTTCAGCCTTTTGAACCTTGTAATATTCGCCAAGTACAAATTCTTCTAATTTATCTCCAGTCATGCCTAGGGATTTCCTTTGTGCAATAAAGTACTCTAATGTAGACATTCTGTCTAATAATGTGAGATCAGACTTGAAAAAATTAAATAAATTACCTTATCCCAACCTCAATGGGAGACAAGTCTGTAATACTAGACTTGTATACTCACTTCACTTTATTCTATCCCAATCTCCGTGGGACACAATTCTGATGGGTGACATGAATGCAAAGATAGGTACAGTTAACACCGGATTTGAAGAAGTCATGGGAAAGCATGGGCTTGGAGTAATGAATGAAAATGGAGAACTATTCACAAACTTCTGTGCTTCAAATCAACTGGCTATAGGAGGAAGCATGTTTCCACATAAGAGAATACACAAGGCAACATGGATATCACCAGACCATAGAACAGAAAATCAGATTGATCATATATGCATAAACAAGAAGTTTAGATCATCATTGCAGGATGTAAAGGTATATAGAGGAGCAGATGTGGCATCAGATCACCATCTTCTGATAGCCAAAGTAAAAATGAAACTCAAGAGATATGCAACAATGCAAAATTATAGACAACAGTATAATGTAGGACAGCTAAGAAATCAAGAAACAAGAGACAAATTTGCGGTCACAGTATCCAACAAATTCCAAGTGCTCCAACAGCTGGAAGATGTAGAGAATACAGAAGACTATTGGCAGCAGGTCAAAACTGTATGGAAGGAGACATGTGAAGAAATACTGGGGAAAAGGGAAAGACAACAAAAAGCATGGATAACAACAGAAACCATCAATAAGATAAAAGACAGAAAAAACAAGAAAGCAGAGTTAAACACAAGCAAAACCAGAAGTTCCAAAGCCAAGGCTCAAGAAGTGTACACAGAAGCAAACAAAGAAGTAAAAAGAAGTATCAAAAGAGACAAGAGGAAGTATATTGAGGAGTTGGCAAGAGAGGCAGAAGATGCTGCAGCCAAAGGAAATATGAGAGAACTGTATAGCAGCACAAAGAAGCTAACAGGGAAATACAAGCAAACAAGTTGCCTCATAAAAGACAAGAATGGGAAACTGCTCAGCAATATACAAGAGCAAATGAAGAGGTGGACAGAATATTTTGGGGACCTTCTCAATAGACCAGCTCCACAAAACCCGCGAGACATCCAACCAGCAGAAGAAGAGCTACAAATTAACGGCGAAAGACCAACGAAGGAAGAAATAAAGAAAGCCATAAAGCTTCTAAGAGATGGAAAAGCGTCTGGACCTGATGGCATTCCAGCAGAGGCCATCAAAGCAGATATCGACACGGCTACAGAGATGTTATATAAATTACTTGGTAAAGTCTGGGAAAAGGAAGAGATACCAGCAGAATGGAAGGAAGGATATCTGGTTAAGTTGCCTAAGAAGGGAAATTTACAAGAGTGCACAAATTATAGAGGAATAATGTTACTATCAGTGCCAGGAAAAGTATTAAACAGGATTATCCTTGAGAGATTAAAAGAGTCCATAGACAAGAAACTGAGAGATGAACAAGCAGGTTTTCGACAAAACAGATCATGTACAGACCAGATAGCCACTTTGAGAATAATAGTTGAACAAAGTCTGGAATGGAATTCACCACTATACATCGGATTTGTGGACTACGAAAAGGCATTTGACAGTGTAGACAGAGAATCACTTTGGAAATTGTTGAGGCATTATGGAGTTCCCCTGAAGATCATTAATTTAATAAAGAAAACATATGAAGACATGACATGCAGAGTTCTTCACGAAGGACAGCTTACAGAACCGTTTGGGATAAGAACAGGAGTGCGACAGGGATACCTCTTGTCTCCATTTCTTTTCTTGCTGGCAATAGATTGGGTTATGAGATCATCGACAACACACAACAGAAATGGAATCCAGTGGACTCTGACTAAGCAGTTGGATGATCTGGATTTTGCTGATGACTTGGCTCTTCTGTCCCATAGCCGTAATCAGATGCAGGACAAATTGAAAACACTCGATGAGAGGTCACAGCAATTGGGTCTGAAAATACACAGGGAAAAGACAAAAATAATGCGAATAAATGCAGGTAATGATAACAGGGTTGAACTTGAAGAAACACCAATACAAGATGTAGAATCATACACATATCTTGGCAGTAATATAGACAAAGTTGGAGGGACAGACAGCGATATCAAAATAAGAATACAAAAGGCAAGAGGAGCTTTCATTGCATTGGGAAATATATGGAGATCAAGAGAAATAGGACCCAACACGAAAATAAGAATCTTCAACTCAAATGTGAAGTCAGTCCTATTGTATGGCTCAGAGACATGGAGAACAACAAAGACAACAACCAAAAAGCTACAGACTTTCATAAATGGGTGCTTGCGTAGAATAGAGGGTTTAAAATGGTATGACAAGGTTACCAACGTGGAACTGATGACAAGAACTAGACAAGTGCCAGTGGAACAAGAAATGAGAAGAAGACGATGGCGATGGATAGGACACACACTGAGGAAACCTGTTGATAGCATTACAAGGCAGTCCTTGTTCTGGAACCCCCAGGGCAAGAGAGGCAGAGGAAGACCAAGAAGTACATGGAGAAGAGAGTTGGAAACAGAGGTGAAAATGATGAGGAGAACATGGAAAGAACTTGAGATGATGGCACGTGACAGGAGGACTTGGCATGTGTTTGTTGAAGGCCTATGCACCTTTGGGAGTGGAGGGTTATGAATCTCCGTGGGAGACAAGTCTTTTAATCAAAAACTTGTATAATCACCTTGTTTCTCTATAATAATATCATCATAAATAACCTCTATCTGAAAAATGCATCATATTAATAATAATAGTCCATGACCAAGTATATATATATATAGACTGTGTATGATAAACATGTATACGATAACAATACAAAGACAAGAATATAGAACCACCGAAAACGTTCGCAGAAGTCAAATAAACACTACAGCGAAACTAAGGAAAATATCACAAAACATGTGATGATAACTGCGAATAATCAACAAAAACAAATGACGCCACAATGTATAAACATAAGTGTGTATAAAACGTAATGAAAGGAAGAGGAGGCGAACAAATACCAACAAAACAACTGAAAACTAAAGAACAGAAAAAATATTCCAAAAACAACGAAAGGTACACTTCGTCACAACTAAACGAAAATAGCAACAAATGTTGCTAGCAAATTCCACAAAGTGAAATTTGCACAGTCCCTACAGAACACTCACAATAGACCCTCGGTTAAGAGGGATATCTATAGGAGTCGCCGACCCAACCAGACCCGCAGAAACACACACCAAAGAACATGTAACATAAAGTAGCATTAATAAAGTGTGTTGTAAGAAGGCTCAGTTATACACAATATAACGGTACAAAGTTTCAAAAAAAAAAAACCCGCCACTTATCTTAAGTACAATCCTGGCCTTAGTCAACAATGGTGTATGACAGTATACAGCAATGCGAGGAAGCTCCGCCGTTGAAAATTACAGTGACGAGACTTGTCAACAACAGCTGAACTTGTATGCAAACACGAGTCGTGATCGTTCACAATGAAGGACATCGACGAGTTTCAAACTGTTGAAGGTGTGTTGCTGTTATGTGCTGAACTGTATAAATCATCTTGTCCAGTTTCCATTTTGTAGTTCCACCATGAATGTGTGTTATCATCAGATAATGTCCTCAATCAGTCCAATGCGCAGCTTAGACCCACTGATCTGGCCTACCACAAATGTAACAGTCCTATTTCATGACCACCAGGAATGTAACGATATCTTTTCTGTGTACTGTTATTGTATGGATGTGTTGATGCGCCACTAGAATGTTGAAGGCTGTACGATCTACCCCAATGTTCCTGCACGGTGTTACTGTAGGTTTCTGTGCGTGCGTAGTCAGTACGACCTGGGCCAAAATGCGTTGTTGTGCATGATTAGCTTACCAGGCGTTGAGGCGCTAACAGGGTGTCATGTTGACATTCAAACATCATACATCTCTTGAATGTGAAGTACTCGAAGTTTGTGTGGGTTGATAAGTGATGTTGGTGTGTAGACAACACGAATGCGTTTAGGCTCTTTGACAGGTAAACAATGCACCCACTCACTCACATGCAGTAGTCAGTAATTGTTGCAACTGCTGGAACTTTTCAACCATTTATTTACGAGACACAGTGACATCAACAGTTACAGTCAAATGGACGAGGATCAAGGACATCATATAAACTGGAAATGACTGACAAAAACATCTGGCATTATAAAGCTTGAACCACTCATCTATCAGGACGTTATCGACAATGGTCTGTCCTTTAACACATAGTTCATACTGCAGCTCACGTACCACTGATTCAGCGCGTCAGGTACTTTAAACAACTCCGCCGTACCAAAAGGCGAGTTCTCAATTGCATAATAATAATGCTGTAATTCATCTAGCATAATACGCCTGATACATCTTCTTCTGCTCAAAGATATCGGCCGTAATGTCGGGCCTCTATAATAATGTAAACAACTGTGTATTCTTCATAGGCAGGCATAATCATCCATGCCAAAACATACCGCCAACATGCGGTTTTCATAATAATATATCTTCACTGGGCATATGTATGACAGTTAGACAAATAGTCTTAATTGGCTACATCGAGCACAAATAATGGACTCTGCATCTCAAAGCTCTACTCACAGGTTGCCACAAAATGTTCTGCAACTTAGGCATAATAATTAAGTTTCTTTTACCTTTGACAGAATCCGAGAAATACACAAATAACAACTGTCGTCATTCTTGACGAACAGAATAACTCTGGGGAGAATCACTGACATCACAGTCACACTGAAGACCATCTTTCCCCCAGATAATGCAGAGAAGTACCACGGACATACTAGTCCGGTCAGAACCCAGATCATTACTCCCTGATGGAAGTCTCTCCGTTCGCGCTCAAAAAACTTGCGCATGTGTAGACAGCACAGATCTGAGTACAGCTAACCCCGACTTAAGACAGGTCAACAACAATGAATAAAACAAACGGAAGATAACCCCAAATCAACCTGTCCCAGGGAGTTCATAAACAGTTCTCTAACTTAGATCATCAAAAGTATTAAATAGATTTACGTCTTATGATACCGTAAAAAACGACAGCAACAGTCATGACTCCAAAGTGTTCGCCTCCTGTTGTCTCTTCCCGCCTGCGCTGGGAATGGAACCCTATCCCATTGATTACGAATTTCAACTTCATTCCTGGGTTTATCCTTGCTGCCATCTTGCGGAAATTATAAAAGTAACAGTTATGTTGTATATAAATTATTGTTCCGAATTCCATAGCCCGTTATGGTTGCCCCACAGCCAACACGACGCCTTTTCCAGTTTCTTCAAGCCTTTTAGGTGCCCTTGTTTTTGACTGTCCTTTCACATCCAATAGTTTCAGCAGATCCGATTGTCTCTTGTTGTAACACTCTTTATAGAGTTTCCTAGCATTCATATATATATATATATATATATATATATATATATATATATATATATATATATATATATATATATATATATATATATATATATATATATATATATATATATATATATATATATATATATATATATATATATTCTTTTTCAGGTGCCTGGTCTGGAACAGACATTGGCGATCATGACCCTCAAATCTTCTCTGTCTATTGCTAGTCTAATGAGGTTACTGTAGCCCATGCTGTTGTTTGTTGCCCAGTTGTTTAAGCTTTCCACATACATCTTTCTCTGCCTTCTTCTTCCTGTCCAACCTGGAATTTTCCCACATAAGACTAATTCCTCTCTCTCTCTCTCTCTCTCTCTCTCTCTCTCTCTCTCTATATATATATATATATATATATATATATATATATATATATATATATATATATATATATATATCTTCTTCTTCGATCCTTAACCACCGACCGTCAAAGCAGTCAGTGGCCATCACGCCTAGTGGCGTCTTGTAGGGCAACAATAAATTGATTCCACTTTGCACGGTCGGTGGCCATCCTTCGTACAGTGCCCCAACTCTGGTTCATTCTTTGCATCTCAGCCTCCACAGTCCTCCGCCAAGTTGTTTTTGGTCGGCCTCTCTTTCGCTTTCCTTCAGGGGTCCAAAGCATAGCTGTTCTTGTGATGGCATTGGGGTCTCTTCTGAGGACATGACCAACCCAGCTCTAGCGTCTGCCAGCTATGATGGTGTGCATGTCCTCTTGCTTGCTACGAGTAAGCAGATCTTGGTTGGTGATGGTATTCGGCCAAAAGATGCGGTGAATTTTTCTTAGGCATGTTGTGTGAAAAGAGGACAATTTTGACATTTCCTTCTCTGTGACTCTCCAGCATTCCGCACCATAGAGAAGCACAGAAAGCACGCAACTCTGGTATAATCTTAATTTTGTGCTTGTGCTGTATTTGGAGGACTTCCAGATGTTATTTAGGCTAAAGAAGGCTGTTCTTGCCTTATTCATTCTGATGTTGATGTCTTTGCCTGCCCCACCGTCTGGTGTTACTATGCTTCCTAGGTATGTGAAGGTATCTGTCTGTACCAATTGCTGATTCCTTACTGATATGGGCTCAGGGATGCTCACATTGAGCGTCATGACCTCAGACTTCTTTAAATTGATGTTCAAGCCCACCTGCTGGCTAAATTTATTAAGTCTATCCGTTTTTTTCCTGGATGTGTTGATGTGAATGTGCCAGCAGTGCAATGTCATCTGCATATTCCAGATCTTCCAATGTAGAAAATGTAGTCCATCTTATTCCTCTTGGACTGCCCTCTGTTGTCTGGCGCATCACCCAGTCTATGACTGTTAAAAAAAGAGTGGTTGATAAGGGGCATCCCTGTCGTACTCCTGTCTTCACCTCGAAGGTTAGGTTGCTCTGCCCAACACTACACGTAAAGTTGGCATAGAGGCTTTTTATGATTGCCACTATGCAGCTTGGAATTCCATAAGCCCTCAGTATTTTCCATAAACTGTCCCTATGTATGCTGTCAAAAGCTTTTTCAAAATCAACAAAATTTATGTAAAGCTGTCTTTGCCATTCTGAGCACTGCTCTATAATGTTCCTGAGAGTGAATATATGGTCTACACATCTTCTCTTCTTTCTAAATCCTGCTTGTTCTTTCCTCAGTTTGTAGTCTACTGCCTTTGAAATTCTCTGTATAATTATCCTGCCTAGTATTTTGCTGGGAACTGAGAGAAGAGTGATTCCTCTCCAATTATTGCAGTCTGCAAGATCTCCCTTTTTGGGCAATTTGACAATTATTCCTTTGTTCCACTCTGATGGTGTTGTCCCCGTTTTCCACACTTGTGCAAATAGTGGTTCTAATAGTTCTGCTGCTAGCTCAGGGTCTGTCTTAAATAGCTCTGCATTTAAGTTATCATGGCCCAGAGCTTTACCGTTCTTTAACCCTTTGATTGCTGTGATGATTTCTTCTTTTCGTGGAATGTCTGTATTTACATCTAGATCGTTTTCAGCCTCAGGAACATTCAATTGTGTCTCTGGTATTTCCTTGTTCAGAGTTTCTCTGAAGTGCTCTGCCCATCTTGTTTCCTGTCCCTCTGCTGTCTTGATGAGATTTCCTTGCTTATCTCTTACTAATGTAATATTGTTTGCACCTTGTTTTCCGCTGATGAATTTAGTTATTTTGTATACTGTGCTTTGTTCATTTCTCAGTGCTGCCTCTTCTGCCTGTTTTGCAAGATCGTCTAGGAAATTCCTTTTGTTCTTCCTTTCCTTGAATCCTAAGCATGATTTGCTACTTTCCTTATATACTGTTGAAATGGTCCTCCAGGTTGGGGGTTTTAGCATAGGGCTGATACCCCTGTCTATGTAAAAAAAAATAATGAAGTTACGGAAACAACATCAAATGAACAAACTTTGCTGCGGGATGGACATTCGGAGTCTGTGGCTCGTATGACTGTCAGTGGTGAAAGCCGAAAGGAAGCCACTGACATGAAAACGGATGTCCTGACCGCAAAACAGGATACAAGAATAGGATTTTGGAATGTCAGGACAATGTACGAGACAGGTAAACTAGCGATGAGGAGGTCAAGGATGAATTCTATCAACAACTGCAGAAAGAAATGGAAGACACACCTAGATATGATCTTGTTATAGTAATGGGAGACCTCAATGCGAAAGTTGGTACACACAATACATATAATGAAAGAACAATGGGGAAATGCGGCAGCGGAACAGCAAACGAAAATAGGGATAAGCTAATAAGTTTCTGTAGCATTAACAACCTGGTCATTGGAGGAACACTTTTCCCACATAAGGAAATTCACAAGTTAACATGGGAATCACCAAATGGTCGGGACAGAAACCAGATAGACCACATCATGGTTAACGGTAGATGGAGACATGCATTACAAGATGTGAAGGTAAGAAGAGGTGCAGATGTGGGAAGTGATCACCATTTAGTAGTAGCAAAACTGAAAGTGAAACTAAGAAGGGCTGGACCAACTGTAACTTTACAGAAAAGGTTTGACATCAGCAAATTGAAGGACCCCCTTACCAGAAAAGCTTTTGTGGCCGACATTAAAAAACGATATCAATTTGCCAAAAGCCAGGAAAAGACATTGACTGATGATATAGACCAGAATTTCAACACCATTTCAACAGTATATTTTCATTCATATATATATATATATATATATATACGTGGTATGTTCAAATGAAACCCGTCCCAGTGGCTTTATAACAAATATATGTAAGGTACATCAGCAGGAGTAGTAGAATTAAATACAGCAATTGTTATGAAGCAAGTACTAACTGGGGTCCTTTAGAAATAGTCACCATAGGCATTCAGACACGCATCCCACTGCTTGGGTAGACGGCGGATGCCGTCCGAGAAAAATGACTTTGGTTGCTTATTGAACCATTTGGTCACCGAGACCCTGACGTCTGCATCAGAGTCGAATCGTTGTCCCTTTAGAGATTTCTTTAAGGGTCCGAACAAATGAAAGTCACATGGTGACAGATCGGGGCTGTAGGCTAGGTGTGGCAGAACTTCCCACCTTTTCCTTGCTAACGCTTCCTGCACAATGTTCGCAACATGTGGACGAGAATTGTCGTGCAACAGAATCACACCACGCGAAAGCATGCCGGGTCGTTTATTCTTGATGGCTGTATGCAGGTTGTCTAGTGTGTCTTTGTAGCGGATGGCATTGATGTTCACGCCAGGCTCTTTAAAGTCTACCAATAGAAGCCCTTCATGGTCAAAAAATGCGGTCAGCATAACCTTACCGGCGAAAATCTGTGACTTGAATTTTTTGGACGGATTCCTATCACATCGGCCATTATTTTAACGGTCTGCAGCACAACCAATGAATACTAGGAGAATGAACACTTACACACTTGTACATTCGTATGTGCTTATTACGACAGATGTGACGTCATCATGCTCCTCCTACGAATGTCCACTTGGCGCAGCACGGTCAGGTTTCATTTGAACACGCCTCGTATATATATGCTTGTTTGTTTGTTTTGCAGTTGTGATCTGAAGCTAGCCAGTGCAGCATTTTAGACAAAAACCGACAGACACTTTGCAAGGACTAAAATCAATTCCCAAAGGTAAGAATCGACTGGCATTTCCGGGTGCCGTGTAATAGCGAAGTTAAAAAGAAACACACACAAATACAAAAACACAGTATTATCTGGTAACAATAAATATTGTTGAGGATTTAACTGACACTGAGTAACACATTGCGCTTATGATATTTTTATAAACTGTACGTGTTTCAGCAAAGTTTCTACAAATTAATCAGTATTTAAAAACACAAAACATGCACACGTATACACACAGAAACACATACATTTTACTAGGATCTTTAAAAGTCGCTTCTCGGATATATCAAAATCAGCTTCCTTGCCTTATTATAGACGCAGATCAAGGGAGGCAGCACACAAATTGTGTTGCTGGTTAGCAATCAAGGGTTGTCGTTAATGGACCGTTATGACGTTAGAGCGATATTTTGTGATAGCACAACTGAATAAACGCATCTTGGACCATGAACATATATGTAAAATTAATTAAATGCGGTACGATGTTTATTGATCTTTTCCTCACTTTCTTTCCTTTCCCTGACGAAGGCCTTGTGACTGTTGTCTTTTTCTTTTGTCCTTTATTTCGTCAGAGACCCACAGAAACTGCACGGTGGTAAAGGTGGTAGATTTTCTGAGTCGTTAGCTGACTACCGATATATCACATGGGATACTTTGGTAGATATCTAGGTGACGGAGTTAAGAAAAGAAAAGAATGTGTAAGGTAGGGAAATTTCGGGCTAACCCTCTCCCGCCATTATTCAAGGTATTTTTCCGTGTTCCCCGTGAAAACCCACATTTGCTTGACCGTTATTTATTTTGAATTTCCCAGCTCTCAATGGATGGAGTTGCAGAAAGTAGATCGTCAGGCAAAGATAACAGGTGCATAGTTGCTGCAGTAATTCCAAATTCAAAAATACTGTGAAACAGGGAAAACAGACACGATCTTATGAAGGCAGAGCTTACGAGAGCACGGTGTTTCTAAAGTTTAACCCAACAGATCCTGGGTTGACTACCGCTACTTTAAAGTATGTGGAGAATGAATGATGAGCTTCAGTTACTGTTGGAGAGCCTGTGTACAACTTTTGTAACACGCAAAAGTAAAATAATCAGAATTCAACGCGCATATGCTGATAAAGGGGGGAAACCCGAGGGCTGTAAATAGTAAATAAATAAATATTACACACATAAAGGTATGTTTCAGGCACTCATGATAAATAAGGAAGTAGAAAACTAGACAACAGAAAAAAAAGAAGTGAGTGGCTTACCGGAAAGTCGAACCCAGGACATTCCGAACGGCATTACCGCCTAGCTACAGAAGCGTATCACACTATCCTCCCTGCCAGCTAGGCACCACAGAAATAGTGCTTCGTAGACAGGGGCCATTAGCGCGATTTGCAACACAGAACACCGGATATGTACTTAGGGGGATCCAGCCTAATTAATGACTCAATAACTTGTTGTCCCCCCTATCATACAGTATAGGTCAGATTACACAAGACAAAGACCTTAATACTATGTCTAGTAAATGATAGAAGAATGAGAATAGTACAGGACAGAGGATAGGTTTGGTATTGTATAAACATTTAAACAAATAAAGAGGGGAAACCCAAGGCCTGTAAACGGTAAGTAAATAAATATTACACACATAAAGGTCACGTGTTTCAGGCGCTCGTGAGAAATAAATAAGCAGAAAACTAGACCAGAAAAATAAGAGAAGTGAGTGGGTTACCAGAGAATCGAACCCAGGACATTCCGAACGGCAAATAGGACAGGAAAAGGTAGAAATAGGGAAAATCGTTGACAAATGAAGCAAGGAAAGAGAGGGAAGCTGCAGGATGGCACGAGGTAATGGATTAGAAGAGTAACAGAAGTGCTGGTATTTTGTGAACCCCAGGGTTGAAGAGCAGACACTCTTTTATATTAAGAGTTTAATACGTGATGAGACTTGTAGAAAATGTGAGTGTCAGGAGATGAGAAAAATACTCGGATGTGGACATGTCTGCGGATGTGGACATGTCTGCGGATGTGGACATGTCTGCGGATGTGGACATGTCTGCGGATGTGGACATGTCTGCGGATGTGGCTTTAGAATTCTTGTTTTCTCTTTATTTTCCTTAGAGACCAATGCAATTGTTTCTCTTATATACTGTATTCCACAACGGGCTGATACATATAGTTAACATATAGTTAACATATAGTTAATATATAGTTAATATATAGTTAATATATAGTTAATATATAGTTAATATATAGTTAATATATAGTTAACATATAGTTAATATATAGTTAATATATAGTTAATATATAGTTAACATATAGTTAATATATAGCTAATATATAGTTAATATATAGTTAACATATAGTTAATATATAGTTAATATATAGTTAATATATAATCAAATACAGGGTTCTCCACTGCAGATACGGAGCGAAGGATTCAGGCTTTCGAGTATAAATGTTATAGAAGAATTTTGCGCATTTGATAAAGAGCACAAAACAAATGTCTATGTTAGAGAGAAAATAAACACCTATGCAGGCCACCAAGAACCACTTTTGTCAGTAGTGAAACATCGAAAGCTTGCCTGGTTTGGACATGTAACTTGTCATGACTCCCTTTCGAAAACGATCATCCAGGGAACAGTCGAAGGTTAAACGGAGAAGAGGAAGGCAAAGAAAATCCTGGGCTGATCACATCAAAGAATGGGCAGGACACGGTTTTTCCACACTTGTACGCATTGCTGAGGATAGAGAGTAGTGGAGGACCCTGTCTGCTGATGCTTCCACAATGGCACCCCTACGACCCATGACGGGTTACGGGTTGAGATGATGATGATATAGTCATTGGTGGATTTATGTCAGGGAAGCTGAAGGCCTGGTGATGTTCTTATAAAACATATGATTTATGACACATGAAAAAAACTATTAAATGTCTAATTAAACATCCCAGGCCTTTACACCCGTCCCCCTGTTTATTTTATATGTTTGGTGTTTTCTGTTTGGTTTTTTTTAATCTCTCTTTTTTAATTATTGTTTTCTCTGTTTTTTTTTTTTTTTTATATTTTTACATGCACACAAATTTGGTAATTTTGATTTGCCCTATTAGCAGTGGGTGGACAGGCGATGTCATGCCACTGTCCCCGTATCGGCAGTCATTCATATTATTTGGAATTGAAAACAATATATATCCTAATTATAACCCATCAGAGGTTGAACGGGATACTTCTCATCATCTAATTTAAAAAAAGAATCTCTTATATGAAGATTGCTCCAAAGCATTAATGTGCTCCCGGGGGTGATGATTTCTGTAGAAATTAATTTCTAATATTAAGTTGTGAGCCTCATACACAACCTCATATTAGTGGTATCTTACAACATACACAGGGCCGCGCTAGCGTAGTGGTTACAACACCGCTCTGGCGACCGGGTGATACAGGATCAAACCCGGGCGACGGCATTTGAGGATTTTTCGTTGACCGGGATTTGGACTGGATTAACTCGATACCTGGCGAGGACATCTGAAGGAGTGTCGTCGACCAGGGACTGGCGGCTCCTGAGCCGACCCAACTCTAATGGGTACCTCCGAAATCGGAGAGTATTTGCCTGAATGGCAAGGGACACCTGTCTCTGTACAAGAAACAAAGGGATACTCACGTAAAATCAATGTCAGGTTAAAATATTAATAATAACCTGAGATTTCGCCTCGAGTATTAGCGGGCCCATATTTTCTTGACCATCGGCACACTAGTAGTGATGTGGTCAGCATCACGCCGGCCGCCTTAACGTTCCCATAGCTGCTCTGGTACCCAATTCATTAGGTTGGGTCGACCCCGAAGCCGTTTGTGGTCTAAAAAAATCCCACCTCAACCGGGGATCGAATCATGGACCACCGAGCTAGAAAGCCAGTGCACTAACCACGGCTCCTACAACAAAGAAGGGATGAGGGAAACCTGTGCAGGTCACGAGCTTACAGACCTGATTGCAACATTACGTAAACCAGTTAAATGGTAGTTGTTTATCTCAAGTAGTCAAAACGAGGCAACATTTTATTTATAAAGAAAAAAAGTTGTTTTTCAGATATGCCCAACTTACAGCAGTGAACGGAGTGGAACATGGCAACAACCAACTTCTCTCAACGAAAAACTGTTTAGAGATGTCAGGAACTTTGAGCTGACTACTGCCTTTATTAGAGTCATTATTAATGAGGTCAGAAGGCGAACGAAGAAGAAGAAGATATGAAATGTGTGGTAAAGGAGGGTCGGACAGTAATTGCGGGGCCCGATTTTGACCATTCTGATGAGGCCCCTGGACTTAAGGTTACAGTTTTGTTATGACACGTTTTCTGTCAAAATATAGCATATAAAATATATATTACCGTACTTTATTTTTAATACACTGTAATACCAAATAAACCCCATATCTAATTTGAAATAATCTTCGTATCTTAACTGAAACAAAGCTGGCGGTGGGAACACGAGCGCGGAGCCCGATTGGTCAAATCGGTTAAATCGGCCTAAGGCTGGCCTGGGTAAAAGGGCTATCCGTTGTCTGGTTTAATATTTCGTTTGTGTTCAGTATGTCAGAAAATGATATGTGATTAGTAAATGTTGTTAACTAGTTTTTAAAGTCACTTTTAACCGTAGTTTTGATAGCTTATGGGCTTCAATCAATCAATACCCTTTAGCTCCCCTAGGAGCATAGGCCATCAACAAACACATGCCAAGTCTTCCTGTCCTGTGCCATCCGCTCAAGTTCTTTCCATGTTTTCCTCATAATTTTCACCTCTGTTTCCAGTTCTTTTCTCCATGTGTTCTTTGGTCTACCTCTGCCTCTCTTTCCCTGTGGATTCCAGAACAAGGACTGCCTTGTAATGCTATCAACAGGTTTCCTCAATGTGTGTCCTATCCATCGCCAGCGTCTTCTTCTCAACTCTTGTTCCACTGGCACTTGTCTGGTTCTTGTCATCAATTCAATATTTGTGACTTTGTCATACCATTTCAGTCCTTCTATTCTACGCAAGCACCCGTTTATAAAAGTCTGTAGCTTTTTGGTTGTTGTTTTTGTTGTTCTCCGTGTCTCAGAGCCATACAATAGGACTGACTTCACATTTGAGTTGAAGATTCTTATTTTCGTGTTGGACTTGATTTCTCTTGTTCTCCATATGTTTCCCAATGCAATGAAAACTTCTCTTGCTTTTTGTATTCTTATTTTGATATCACTGTCTGTCCCTCCAACTTTGTCTATATTACTTCCAAGATATGTGTAAGATTCTACATCTTTTAGTGGTGTTTCTTCAAGTTCAATCTTGTTATCATTTCTTGCAGTTATTCTCATAATCTTTGTCTTTTCCCTGTGTATTTTCAGGCTCACTTGTTGTGACCTCTCATCGAGAATTTTCATTTTCTCTTGCATCTGATTATGGTTATGGGACAGAAGAGCCAAGTCATCTGCAAAATCCAGATCATCAAGCTGTTTAGTCAGATTCCACTGGATTCCATTTCTGTTGTGTGATGTCGATGTTTTCATAACCCAATCTATTGCTAGTAAGAAATTAAATGGAGACAAGAGGCATCCCTGTCTCACTCCCGTTCTAATCCTAAACGGTTATGTAAGTTGTCCTTCATGAAGAACTCTACATGTCATGTCTTCATAGGTCTTCTGTATTAAGTTAATGATCTTCATGGGAACTCTATAATGCCTCATCAATTTCCAAAGCGATTCTCTGTCTACACTGTCAAATGCTTTTTCATAGTCCACGAATCCGATGTATAGTGGTGAATTCCATTCCAGACTTTGTTCCACTATTATTCTCAATGTGGCTATCTGGTCTGTACAGGATCTATTCTGTCGAAAACCTGCTTGTTCATCTCTCAGTTGCTTGTCTATGGACTCTTTTAATCTCACTCCAGGATGATTCTGTTTAATACTTTTCCTGGCACTGATAGTAGCATTATTCCTCTATAATTTGTGCACTTTTGTAAGTTTCCCTTCTTAGGCAACTTGACCAGATAACCTTCCTTCCATTCTGCTGGTATTTGCTCTCTCTCCCAGACTTTGCCAAGTAGTTTGTATAATATCTCTGTAGAGGTATCAATATCTGTTTTGATGGCCTCTGCTGGAATGCAATCTGGACCAGCTGCTTTTCCATCTTTCAGAAGCTTTATGGCTTTCTTTATTTCTTCTCTACTTGGTCGTTCACAGCTGATTTGTAGCTCCTCTTCTGCTGGCTGGATGTCTGGGGGATTAGTTGGAGCTGGTCTATTGAGAAGTTCCTCAAAATGTTCTGTCCATCTCCTAATTTGTATATTACTAAGCAATTCTCCATTCTTATCTTTTATGAGGCCATTTGCTTGCTTATATTTCCCTGTTAGCTTCTTTGTGTTGTTGTACAGGTCCCTCATATTTCCTTTGGCTGCAGCTTCCTCTGCTTCCCTTGCCAAATCATCAATATATTTCATCTTGTCTCTTTTGATGTTTCTTCTTACTTCTTTGTTTGCTTCTATGTACACTTCATGAGCCTTGGCTTTGGAGCTTCTGGTTTTGCTTCTGTTTAAATCTGCTTTCTTGTTTTTCCTGTCTTCTATCTTACTAATGGTTTCTGTTGTTATCCATGCTTTGTGCTGATGTTCTCTTTTTCTCAGTACTTCTTCACATGTCTCGTTCCATATATTTTTTACTTGTTGCCAGTGGTCTTCCGTATCTGTTTCATCTTCCAGCTGTTCGAGTACTTGGTATTTGTTGGATACTGTGATTGAAAATTTTTCTCTTATTTCCTGATTTCTTAGATATCCCACATTATACTGTTGTCTATAGCTATATGCTGTTGTAAATTTCTTGAGTTTTAATTTTGTTTTAGCCAACAGAAGATGGTGGTCTGATACAACATCTGCTCCTCTACATACTTTCACATCATGCAATGATGACCTAAACTTCTTGCTTATGCATATGTGATCAATCTGATTCTCAGTTCTGTGGTCTGGTGATATCCATGTTGCTTTATGTATTCTTTTATGTGGAAATATGCTTCCTCCTATAGCTAGTTGATTTGAAGCACAGAAGTTTGCTAATAGTTCCCCATTCTCGTTCATCATACCTAATCCCTGCTTTCCCATGATTTCTTCAAAGCCAGTGTTGTCTGTTCCTATTTTCGCATTTAGGTCCCCCATCAAAATTGTGATGTCCTTTCTTTTCTTATTGTCCAAGACACTTTGTAGTCTGGTGTAAAAGTCTTCTTTCACAGATTCTTCTTTATCGTTTGTTGGTGCATAACACTGAATGATGTTTATATTTACTTTCTTTTTGGCTGATTTAAACCTTGCTGTTATAATTCGGGGTCCCATTGCTTCCCATTCTATAAGTGCCTTCTGTGCTTCCTTGGACAGCATTAGAGCCACCCCTTCACTGTGGTGGGCTCTTTCCTCCTCATGTCCTGAGGACAACACCATTTCTCCTGTGATCAATCTCCTCTTCTCTATGCCTTTCCACCGTGTCTCGCAGAGACCCAGGATATCAATCCTGTAATTTTTCATTTCTGCTGCTACCTGTGCAGTTTTCCTTTGTTCACACAGAGTGCGAACATTCCAGGTGCCGATCCTGGAGATTTTCCTAGACGAAAAAAGGTTAGTCGGCAACCCAGACTCCTTTCGGCTTTCTCTAGGTTGCTTCATGCGCCTCCTTTCCAGAGGACCTTCTTCTGTCTTGGGCGGCTGAGTTGATTTATATTCTTTATTTGACTTGTCCATATTTGTTGAAGTTTTTGTGGTAAAAAGTTTTTTACGGGATGGGGTAACCATCCCCATGCCCAACCCTCCTTAGTCGCTTTTTACGACATGCCTGGTAAGGTACAGTGTTACTATTCTGTGCTCCCCTTTCAACAAATATATAAATTTAAAAAAAAAATGGTATGAAATCAGTTTTACAAGTTAACGGTACACAGGAAACATGGGACGTTTCGGGTTTCACCCTTCGTCAGTCACAGTTACAAACAGGTGACAAGGACACGAATTACATATATAGCTTGTAAAAGAATAGCAGAAATTGTGCGAGAACAGCAAACCATACGTCAGAAGAGTTCAGGACCACCTCAACCGAACCCAGGATATTCCGAACGGCAAATAGGACAGGAAAAGGGAGAAATAGGGAAAATCGTTGACGAATGAAGCAAGGAAAGAGAGGGAAGCTGTAGGATGGCATGAGGTAGTGGATTAGAAGTGTGATAGGGTGGGCGAGATGATGATGATGATGTTGTGATATTTGATCACTCTCTTGCACACTTGCAACCGACCCGATCAACAATAAAACTCTTGATTCTTAAGGCAGGGGCTGTATTTATTTTTACAACCCTATCAGTGACATTTAACACACGAAGCAAACATTGAACAAATAAAGCGAATAAAACCAAACACCAAACAAACACCCAGCCTGTGCTCGATTGCTAATGTGCAGAAGCAAACAAAGCAACGACTAGTTAAAATCATAGTTAAATAATGATACTCTTACCTGCCAAACAGTCCTTCCACGCCACCTGACACCCTCAACTATCACACACGCACACACTCATGCGTATCGTCCAATGCGACTAGTATGGTGTTGTGCATGAGGCTGGCAATCTCACCGTGTAACAAAGGTTGCTAACGAAACCACTACTGCAAGAGCACACACCCAACTATCACACACACACACTCATGCATGTCGTCCAGCGATACCAATATGGTGTTGTGCATGAGGCTGGCAATCTCACCGTGTAATATAGGTTGCTACCGAAACCACTACTGCAAGAGCACACACCCAACTATCACACACACACACACTCATGCATGTCGTCTAGCGATACTAGTATGGTCTTGTGCATGAAGCTAGCAATCTCACCGTGTAATATAGGTTGCTACCGAAACCCCTACTGCAAGAGCACACACCCAACTATCACACACACACACTCATGCATGTCGTCTAACGATACTAATATGGTGTTGTGCATGAGGCTGGCAATCTCACCGTGTAATATAGGTTGCTACCAAAACCACTACTACAAGAGCACACACCCAACTATCTCACACACACACACACTCATGCATGTCGTCCAATGAGACGGGTATGGTGTCGTGCATGAAGCTGGCAATCTCACCATGTAACACAGATTGCTACCGAAACTACTACTGTACGAGCACATGAATGCTTCATACGGAGGCAAACCACACTGGGGGCCCATGCTCCCTCAGGAGCGGAGAAGAGAGATATATATCTCCAAGTGAGCCCACGTGCTCTCACAAACCATTCTACACATAACCATAATTAAATAATAATAACATGGACATAAAATAATATTCAACTATATGTACAACAAATACTCTCAATAATAAGAATAAACCACCACCTCGCAACTGATCCGTCTCAATATTCGTCACTGCACTCTGAAGCATGTCGTATATGCTGACTGATGAGATTGAGAACTCATCATATAAAACCATTGTTACAGAAACAAACCACTGCCATAGCATATAATGCTTCATGCAGGATTCTGTTGGATTCAGCCGCACTGGTGTCGCCCTACTCCGCAAGGAGTAAACAGGAACGTTTATGTCTCAAATGTGCTTTACGCAAAAAGGAGTGGCTCTAATCTCACCAGAAATCTAAATGGTTATTCTCACTTCAAAGTAACCCATTAAATATATACAATAGAATTATGATAAGTAGGCTGTCGTGAAATACACTCAATTACCATAGCATCAAAGAATAGAATATAATTATTCTTAACTTTAATAAAACTGGAACTAAATACATCAACTAAAGGAAATTTAACACGAAAACTCTGATCTATTACTGGGGAAAATTATATTAACTTACTTTCACCCACGTGTCAATTCACACAATATAACAAAGAGTGTTAAACTCAGACTCCTTGGCGCCTTCTTTATTCACAGCATGATGACGCGCCGCCTTTCATGAACAAGTGGCTGCCATCTTGATAACAGTTAATATTATCTAAATCCAAGTAATCGATCGCTTCCCTGTCCAGTTCCATGTATGAAATACTCTCCTACTAGATTTGTCCGGTCTGATGGATGAAATAATTGCTACGAAACTTCTCACATCTGTGATTTGGACTTACACTATTAAAATCAATCCACGCATATTATTTTCACTCATTTATATTTCAAGACTAAATTATCAGGTCCTGGAAACACATCAATCTATTTATTTCATTAAAACAGACACGCTCAATATAATTCTAAAGCTACAGGGAAATAATGGTAATTTCACAAGGAAATAAGCTAATCTCCTTCTAAATCAAACTCACGTGCTCAAGGCATTTACAGCTTGGCTCTGGTGTCTAACTTCGTTTGTTCTCTCTGGGCGGCTTTTGCAAAATAGGTCCGTTCGCCGCCCGCTGTCTCTTTATATAGGCTCTAGGCTAATCACTCAACTTACTGAGCGGCGCGTAGTAATTGCGCCACGCAAATAACACTCGCCTTTATTGCTCTATTAGGCATGAAAACACAAATATGGCCCACAACTATCAAATATAACACACGACTATCAAATATAACTAATTTTTAGGCTTTATTATGGCCTAGTAATAAATCTTCTACTGAGTCAGACTCTTCACATCCTAGCGTGCTGCGCGCACATCGAAAATATGTGGGCGATAAATATGCCTTGAACATAAATATGTCTTTACGGCCCCATCACATATCTCCCTCCTGATTTTGTTGTCGTCCCGACAACATCACTACCTCTGGCGCTTCAGTCGAAATCTCTCAGATCGTTGGTGCTGCGCATGACTCTTTCTGAGCGGCAATGCTTTGGTCTGAGCTTCTGTAATCGGTACAACCCGGCTGGGGACTTTCTTGGTCGTCTTGTCCCTACGTTATCGGGCTGGCAGTTGCTGTGGTCTAGAAGATTCGCCTACTTGTGCCGCGTCGCTGCTTGCTTGTGACATCTGCTTGTCAGCGCGTGTAGCTGTCGACTTTGTAGGGGGATCGCTCTTTCCGTGTTTTACACTCATTTTGTGTGGACGGTGGCTTACGTTCCCAACAATCTGCTTTAGACTAGTTTCCTCTTCTGAACCTTGATGTGCGCCCCCTCCTATCTGCTTAGGACGGGTTTCCTCCCCTAGACGACGACCAATTTTCTCGGTTCCCTGAGGGTGACAGTTGTCACGGCTGTCACAGAGGTTTTATGATCATTAAATTGCCTATATCCTCTTCTTTTTCTTTCACCCGTATCCTCTATTTTTATTATCACTCTTTACTTTTTTCCTGGATTTTTCGCATCCATTCGTTTGCGAAAAATATTTTCCTTCCCATACTGGTAAACGCATTTATGACATAACGTGTCAGAGAGAGAGAGAGCGTTTAAATGCATTCTACGCACCGGTTCCACTTACGGCATGCGTCGTTACGTATTTAGGAAAGACGAGAGATTGCGGGGTAAGAATCTTTGTGTGTGTTTCTGTTAATAGAGATGGCATTTAGTTTGGTCGAAGTGGTTTAAGTTCTTAGTAGTTCTGTGTTGAGGTAAATGTTATATATATTATATTAATATCTAGTATTTTGTGAAGTTTTTAAAGTGTTAAATCGCTTATTTTATTCCACTAGTTAGATTTGGTGCAGAGCGCTTAATTTATACAGTCTGTATTATTTTATAGTGACGAGTTACAGTGGAAAACAGAAATTATATTTCTAGCTTAAACTCAGTCGGCTATTAAGGAATTTAATTTTACTGCTAAAATAATCAGACGAGAATAAATTTTTCTAACTAACTTATAATGCTAGATGCTTCATGAGTGGTGACGGAACACGTAGGTATTCCTAATTCATGATGATTGATTTTATGTATATAACTTATTTCTCAGGAAGGTTTAAATGATAAGTCAAGCGGTACGCTTGCAGTTTAAAAAAAATGTAAGTTATAGTGAGTACATAATATGTAAAATATTTCATATGTGGTTTTTCTTCCCTATTCAGTGAATACTGGGGTAACCTAAAACTTTGCCGGCGTTTAGTACAGAGACATACCTGTGAGAAACATAAACAGTTTTATCTTTTAACCACGGGGGTTTACAAGTTAACACCCGTCTGACAGTGCGTGTGTCTTCATAAATAGACAGAGTACACCTCTCACTAACTGGTTTTATTAAAGACTAACAGTTTTATACTGGGCCTTTGAGCCAGATCAGATTTTCTGCACAAACTCTATGTACAAATTTAGCCGTGGTGGCAAGTAACATATTCACGTCAGTAACATTCCGACGGAGTTTCGACTAGTGGTGTGGTGACCAAATATAGTTCTTTCCTGAAAGTAGACACCGATCTGACATTCCTCAATTCTAGAAACCTAAGCTATTGACACTGTGCTCGTTGTTAATGTTTCGTGCCTGGACAATTTTAATGTGACCTAAGCAGACATCCGAAAAATAAGAACACCTAAGGAGTCGTTCCCGGAAGCAGAGAATTCATCCTGTCTTTTTGGAACTGGGGATTTCTTGGTCAAAGACTGCCCTTGACGAGTCTGTAGGTGAATGTCCTAAAAATTGTATTACCAGAAGTGACTATCCAAGCTGTGAGTATGAACATGTGCACGTGTGCTCGGCTGAATGAATAAAGTGAATGCAGGACGGAGTGATTTTTTTATTGTTGTAATTGGGCACCCATTTTGCTATCTTAACTTTCTGTATGCAAGTATTGCTAATCATATTTCCCTTAAAATAGAGCAGAGATATCAAGTCTGTTCATACCGTAAGAAGGGGAAATATTAGGCCTAATCCTATGTATCCTTGTTTCCTTGGGGCTATCACTTTCTTCCAACAGGACTGTGAGCATACCTCGAGGGATAAGATCTAACTGTGGGTCTATCATTTATTGTAGCAATTCCATGATTTTTTTATGACTATGTGTATATGCTTTGATGTAATTTCTATGTGTTGTGAAGAAATTTTAGATGATAATTAAAATTTCTCTTGAAATTAATCAGCGTGTTGGTCAGCTCGTTCTAGAATATTTATATAATCATTTGTTATAGTTTTCCCACGTCTGTACGTCCAACTGTCATCATATATGTGCGTGCACGTGAGTGGTTAGATATATTTATATATATATATATATGTGTGTGTTTAGACTGTCTGACTCCTCAAAAGCTGTCGTAGAAGATAGGTGAGAGAGAGAGATTTCTCGATCTCAGAGACAGCCTCTTAATCACATTCTACCATCTCACTCGTGGAAACCTATTGCTATTACTACTTCTCACTGTGACTATCACTTATTCAAATCTATTCAGAAGGGACCAACCCAAGTCTTAATTCCCCTATCAAAAATCTACGACAACGGCCATCTCTTGGTTTACATACTGTAGGCAACCTGGTTGTTGCAGTACGTCTAGGGAAAGAGCTCCTTGAGGGACAGGCGGCTATCAAATGTTCAGTTGACTTGCATTGAAAACATCTCTTCGGAAGAGGGCCTTGAGGGCATTTGGCTGCCATGTGGCCTGAGAACTCACCACAATTATAGCACCTCAACCTGGTAGGCTTTTGCAAACCCCTTTTCGCCTTGTCGGTGCAACTGCGTTTGTTGGTACTGTCAGCTCACTGCTTTCGTTGGCAACAGCCTGACTCTCACATACAAGAAGGGCTAGTTGCGGTTCCTGCGGACACACCTCCTCGTCTTGCGTTGGCTGTTTTCGCGGTTGGCCTGGTTCTTTCTCTCTTTGCACCTCCTCTTGTACTGGCAAACTGGTCTCTGACATCTGTGCTATCTGGGACTTTAGGAGGGATAATTCTGCTCTGAGTGCCTCCTCTTCATTGTGAGCTTCTGCACTGGCTACCTGCACCAGTGTATCAGGCTTTTTACCTTCACATAAAACAGCATATTCCCAAGGTCACTGACTCACGGCCTGAAAATTCCTGGTCATCTCACTGTCTGGTGGTTGCTCGCTGTATGCTTCTTCTACTATCTTGAGTAACTGCTCAGGGCTGGCCTTGGCTCCGCCACGTATCCGTAATTCCCTAGCGACTACTGGTGTAACGTTGTTCCAGATCACGTCTACCTTGTGTTCTGCGCAAAAGGGCGCCATCTTCCACACGGTCTCTACATCTTCCACAAACTCTTGCCAAGTGGGACTTGCCTTTCCACCAAATAGCCTTACCTTTGGCACCTTCACGTATACTACCTTCATATGCGCATTAGCCATCTTGCTGCAAGATCGCACTGCTGAGTGTTTACAATATTATATTTGCTCGTTTGCTGTTTGCTCGGTGTCACTGTCTGCCTATCCTGCCGACGAGGCCAATTGTGATAGGGTGGGCGAGATGATGATGATGTTGTGATATTTGATCATTCTCTTGCACACTCGCAACCGACCCGATTCAACAATAAAACTCTGATTCTTGAGGCAGGGGCTGTATTTATTTCTACAACCCTATCAGTGACATTTAACACACGAAGCAAACATTGAACAAATAAAGCGAATAAAACCAAACACCAAACAAACACCCAGCCTGTGCTCGATTGCTAATGTGCAGAAGCAAACAAAGCAACGACTAGTTAAAATCATAGTTAAATAATGATACTCTCACCTGCCAAGCAGTCCTTCCACGCCACCTGACACCCTCAACTATCACACACGCACACACTCATGCGTGCCGTCCAATGCAACTAGTATAGTGTTGTGCATGAGGCTGGCAATCTCACCGTGTAACATAGGTTGCTACCGAAACCACTACTGCAAGAGCACACACCCAACTATCACACACACACACTCATGCATGTCGTCTAGCGATACTAGTATGGTGTTGTGCATGAGGCTGGCAATCTCACCGTGTAACATAGGTTGCTACCGAAACCACTACTGCAAGAGCACACACCCAACTATCACACACACACACACACACACACACATACACACACTCACTCATGCATGTCGTCCAATGAGACTAGTATGGTGTTGTGCATGAGGCTGGTGTAGTGATATCCTCAATACAATTGATAAATTAGATAAAACATTATAGAGTATAAAGTCAAAATAAGGTAGAAATAAAATAGTGGAGTTGCAATTAGCTTCTTCACCCGCGCCCGCAATCGTGTCGGTTTTGACAGGCCTTAACGTAAAGTGAATGGTACTAGCTTTTTTAATTCGTCCTTGAGAATTAAATATAACATTTTTACAAGGTCAAGGCGTATTTGTTCTAAGACCGAGTGAGAGAAGAAAGAAACGGAGGGGTGAAGGAGAGACAGAAGGAATGCTATTAGTAGCACGCGTTGTTTGGAATCACAAATTGTAACGAACGCGCGAGATGGCTTTTAGCAGATTTGAAAATACGACACAAGGCCAATACTTGCATCGCCTTATAGTCACGCAGTGGAAATATATAAACACTCACACCGCTCTCATTTCCTGTATTGTAGCGTAAATTCTGACGAAAAACAGATATTGTCGTTTTAGTTTGAAAAAAAAGCGTTAGAGAGAGGGGAAAAAGATGGAGGATTTCTAGATTCAAATAATATTGACGACTAACATGGAAAAAATATGGAAATACGAAATATAATACTTAGGACCATAAAACCTAGATAGTTTTGTTGAATAGGATCTCCTGATCAATAATATATTTTAATTTACAAAATCGCCCCATTATTAACGAAGATATCATCAAAATAAAAAAAAAATATGTTCGGACAGACTGACGAACGGACTCATGCCTGCTTATCTTATCCATAACATATTTTATGAACACGTGTTTGAAAAGAGGCAGAAGAGGGTAAGACAAAACCAAGTGGGGAAATCTAGGAGTAAGTGAGAGGTTGAATTGAATATTTGTTAGACCAAAAATCAAGCCTATTTTTAGCTGTAATGCCAAGATCGGACAGACCGACAGACAGCGGAACACCTATTTGTTTGGAATTTTGTTTTTTAACTTTGAATTCAAAATTTGGTAGACGCCGATTTCTATTGGCCAGCGTAGGGGATATTGAGAAAAAAAATTGGAAGGCTGGACGCCATTCGAATAAAAATGTTCCCTTAAACAGGTCGATTGATAGACCAGAAGTTTGACTTGCTTCACCATATAATAAAGACATAACTAAAGAAAAGCAGTCATAGTCTAGCAGCGGCACAGCTAAATTTGTGCCAAAATCATCGTATCTGTGTGTATTTCATTGAATTTGTGGTAAGAACGAAATTATTAATATTTTATTTAAACATGTGAGTGTGAGATACTGCCATATGAAAAATATTTTACGACTGTAAGTACATAGTTCCCTAACAGACTTATGCAGGGCCTAGAGGTTGATCCATCATATAACAAACTACCAGAGAGGTAGATCCAAAAGATTATATAGGTTGTCATCAAGGATCATATCACTCATCATATTTTATGGAAAAAGATCAAGGATAATGGCAGAGGTGTTGCAGCCATTAGGGGAGAGGAAAAAGAAAACTGGTACAAAGTGTTCCATCAATCTAGATTGGATGAGCTGGGTTGGCCAGAGAGATCTGACCCTGTTCTTTTATTTTGAATGTATTATTAATTGTGAAGTTGGTGGATTAGATATTATGTTAAGACAAATCATAATCTTCATGTTGCAGGTTTTTTTTACTGGCACTACGCTAGTGCCAGCTTCCTGACTATAATAATCAGTGAGAAAGTAGAGTTGCTGTAGTGGTACAAGCTCTCTACCACTGGAACTGTAGTCTTGGTACAACCTCTCTACCAGGATTGCCCCAGGAAGATTGAGACAGTGGCCGTTGGCCGGAAAGACAACTATCATCTAGCTTCACGTGCCAGATAAGTGCATAAGCCCTGGCACGGAACTATTCATCAACTATCCACCATACAATAATATAATTATCTAAAATAAAATCTATTTCCACCCACTAAAGTGAATAGAATATTTGTGAACAAAGACAGGGGATGGTGTAAAAACCCAAACCCGCCATCTAGTACCAGTTAAACAGTAGTATAGATATATTCAATCCATTATTAGAATTTAAAATATGTGCTTGGACAGATTGTCCCTTTTGTTTAATTGAACTTGTATATATATATATAAATTGATTTCATTTGATTTTGATAGTCCTGACCAAAATAATATTAGGTTCAGGACTAAATAAATTGTAAAAAGATTAGTTAAATACCAAATTTAAAACACTGAGTTAGTTGAGTTGATCATAGAATTTAATATTTGTGTGTGTGTTTGTGTATTGGGTTACCATCACACCACACTTACATTACCCTAGACATTTAGACGTAGTCATCATTTATTCTAAGAGTAAAATATACCTCTGAGTGAGATCTTAGGGTGGTAGCAGAAAGGTCCCCTGAAAACATACCTCATCACTTGTTAAATTCAGGGGCCTTCACTGCTTGACCTCACTCAGGTACAAAAAAAATACAACACCAACATTCATAACATCTAAACCCACCACAGCTGGCAATTTCATCATGTAACACAGATTGCTACCGAAACTACTACTGTACGAGCATCTGAATGCTTCATACGGAGGCAAACCACACTGGGGGCCCCATGCTCCCTCAGGAGCGGAGAAGAGAGATATATATCTCCAAGTGAGCCCACGTGCTCTCACAAACCATTCTACACATAACCATAATTAAATAATAATAACATGGACATAAAATAATATTCAACTATATGTACAACAAATACTCTCAATAATAAGAATAAACCACCACCTCGCAACTGATCCGTCTCAATATTCGTCACTGCACTCTGAAGCATGTCGTATATGCTGACTGATGAGATTGAGAACTCATCATATAAAACCATTGTTACAGAAACAAACCACTGCCATAGCATATAAATGCTTCATGCAGGCTTCTGTTGGATTCAGCCGCACTGGTGTCGCCTCACTCCGCAAGGAGCAAACAGGAACGTTTATGTCTCAAATGTGCTTTACGCAAAAAGGAGTGGCTCTAATCTCACCAGAAATCTAAATGGTTATTCTCACTTCAAAGTAACCCATTAAATATATACAATAGAATTATGATAAGTAGGCTGTCGGGAAATACACTCAATTACCATAGCATCAAAGAATAAAATATAATTATTCTTAACTTTAACAAAACTGGAACTAAATATACTGAAGCACATTAAAAACGCACCACCTGTATAATCCAAGAACAGAGTGTGAAATGTAAATATAAGTGTGTACAAGTTTACATATTTGGAATCTTTATTCATTTTCCTATTTTGCTATACACTTCAATGGTCCTGACCACCATGGTCCCATCGACATCCAGGTCACAGCGATCCGATCCTGCTCCTCTGACACTGCCAGCCGAGAACAGCTTGAGAACCGTCTTATCCACCGCCTGGGGTGTCTAAAACCAGCCGGTCTCAACACTTTTCACACCTTTGTCTGAGGTCACCCTCTCCTCTCTTGCTCTATTTTACTCTTTCCACTCTTATCCTATTCTTCTATTTGTATGCCATATACATTTTTTTATTTCATATTTATTTATCTCCCACTCATTCTGTCCCTTATTATTTCCAGTCCCCACTTTTATCACGTTGGGTAGTTTATTTTCCGGTTTTGTTTTTTAGTTTTTTAGTATGCATTGTGTACATCCGGCGGCGGAAGTCGCTTTCTGTTCAGCCACGCGCTTATCAACAGGACAGCGATTTTGATAGAATTTCGGTTCTTGCCTTCAGGGAAGTACCCAGTTTTTATTTTATTTAGTTTTTATGTGTCCTATCTAGCCTTCACTTTCTTTCCTTTCCTGACGAAGGCCTTGTGGCCGTAACGTAGACTATTTTCTTTGTCCTTTGTCCTCGTAAGACGAATCACCTTTTTTCGATTTTTTTTCAAACCCATCCATCGTATTCCACGTCTTACCGCAGTTCCCCTCCACTTCCTCGATTATATATATTTTTTTTGACTGCACCGTGTCTCTGTTATCTCGTATCTCTATCTACATATCCTGCTTATCTCCCTGATCCTATCCTATCGCCTTTTCTCAGTATTTTATATCCTATTCACCTATTTATTTTCCCCTATTCTTCCTTCATACCTTATATTACCGCAATCTACCCTATTTATTTATTGTTTCAGCGTCTTATATTTTATTTATTTTCATATTTTACGTTTTTTATTTTCTGGACGTTTTACTTTTCCCCACTATGCCCTCGCTGAAATATTTTATCAACTCTCTCCGTGTGTCGGTTACCACCAGCTTTAGCTCCCTACCTCCTGATATATCCCGTGTCGCTATTGACTTTGCGTTCGTTACTTTCAAGAAAACTAGATTCACCTCCCATCTCCACTTTATTCACACCTGCCTCCACCACAAAATTCTTCCTAATGGATTTTCTTCCAATTTTCATCCATCTGCTGGTACACTCAATCCTAGGGAACAACGTCTCCTACAACGAATTGAGACCAGATGTGGCCTTCAACGTATGCGCGTAGTGGCCGCCAGTCACTCCCGCCTTTTATCAGACCTTAGTGCCCAACAGACCCAGCTTCTGCTTCGCTTACGTTGTCTCACCTCCAACAACTTCCCTTTCTATTCTATGATACGCACCACTATCCACACACTGAACTGGCAGCTGCATGAGTTCCTTTCCACGTCTAAACACCATAAACTATCCCGTCTCATCCCTACCCCCATAGCTACCCCTCCATCCTCCACTCCATCATGCACTCAGGTAGTCTGCATCCCCCCAGATCTACCCCTCTCTGAGGGAGAGCGCTCTGTTCTTAGTAAGGGCCTAAAGTTTGTTTCTTCTTCGTCCGACCCTAGACCAATACAATCTCCTCCAGGATGTTCATCGGTTTCACCGTCGCATGAGGCTGAAGCTCCATTTTAGAGAGAAAGACAGCACTCCGCAGTCTCAGGCTGAATCCGACATCTTCGCACGCTTTTCTGACTCTACTAAACCTCCCTTTACACCTAAACCTGGAGCCTCTCATGCCCTGGACCTGTATATCAAGAACACCATCCATGACATTCAGCAGCTCCGCCCTCGTAGATTGCATTATTCCAATCTCACTTCGGCGGAGTCTGGTGCTCTCTCCCTTCTTCGCCGTAGAGACGACATTGTCATCAAACCGGCTGACAAGGGAGGAGCCATTGTCGTCTGGCAGAAGGACTTGTACCTAAGTGAAGGTAAAAACCAGTTGACCAATGGCTCTTTTTACAGGTCCAGGACCAGCGATGCGACTGTCTCTAACAATCGCATTGTACACAACACGATTAAACAGCTTATCACTAGTAATGATCTTCCTCCCGAAGCATCTCATCTCAGGATTCATGACAGCTCTTTGGGCAAGCCTGTATTCTACATGCTCCCCAAAATTCACAAGATCGAAAACCCTGGAAGACCTATTGTCTCAGCCTGTTCTTGTCCTACTGAACACATTTCTGACTTTCTCGATAGCATTTTCCAGCCTATCGTTGTGAATCTTCCCTCCTTCATCAAAGACACCAATCACGCTCTTACAACTTTCTCCTCTATCCGACTCCCAGCAGACCGCTCCTACCGTCTTTTCTTGCTGGACGTCTGCTCTCTGTATACCTCTATTCCCCACTCTGATGGTCTCCGAGCTCTTCAGTTTTTTTTCTGGACCAACGCACTTGCCCTTCTATATCCACTGTCACTCTTCTCCGTCTTGCTGAACTGGTCCTTCAACTGAATTCCTTTGAATTCAATGGTCAGTTTTTTGACCAAATTAGCGGTGTTGCCATGGGAACGAAGATGGGTCCCAGCTATGCCTGTCTATTCATGGGCCACTTGGAGCATCAGATATGGCAACAATACTCCGGTCCTTTCCCTGGGTTTTACCGCAGATATATCGATGATGGCATAGGTCTCACAGATATGTCTGAGACTGATTTACACCGCTTCATCGACTTTGTGAACCACTTTCACCCCACCATCAAGTTCACCTCCCTCGTCTCCACAGTATCTGTCAACTTCCTTGACATTACTATTTCTATCACGCCCTCCGGCCTTAATACCTCAGTATACTACAAGCCGACAGATGCCCACAGCTACCTCCTGTATACCTCTTCTCATCCTCGGGCCTGTCGTGACTCCCTTCCTTTTTCACAACTTCTCCGCCTCCGCCGGTTGTGCCAAGACGACGATGACTTCCACTTACGAGCCAATGAGATGTTGGATTTTTTCCGTAACAGACTTTATCCAGAACATGTTCTCACCTCTGCTCTCCAACGTGTGCTCCCCATCTCTCGTCTGGAGGCCCTCAAACCTCACCATAAATCCACTTCGGATAGAGTCAAATTAATCTTGACCCATCACCCTCACAGTACTACTGTCAAACAGATCCTTTTCCGCCACCTCCCTATCCTCCAAGCAGAGCCTCTGACCCAAAAAGTATTCAGTGAAGCACCTTTGGTGGCATATAGACGTGACAAGAACTTGAAGGATCTTCTTGTTCACAGCCGTCTCCCAAAGGAGAATGCCACTCACTTTGGCACACTACCCTGTGGTCGGACACGATGCAACACGTGCAAGTATGTCATCTCAACCAGAAGGTGTCCTTTCCTAAGGCTACGTACACCATCACTAGTAGCTTCACGTGTGAATCGCGCAATGTCATTTATACGATCATATGTAAACGTTGCTGCAAAACCTATATTGGCCAAACAGGCAAACGACTTGGGGACAGATTCAGCCAGCACTTAAATGACATCGCTCAGCAAAAGTCAACACCAGTTGCTATACACTTCAATGGTCCTGACCACCATGGTCCCATCGACATCCAGGTCACAGCGATCCGATCCTGCTCCTCTGACACTGCCAGCCGAGAACAGCTTGAGAACCGTCTTATCCACCGCATGGGGTGTCTAAAACCAGCCGGTCTCAACACTTTTCACACCTTTGTCTGAGGTCTCTTGCTCTATTTTACTCTTTCCACTCTTATCCTATTCTTCTATTTGTATGCCATATACATTTTTTTATTTCATATTTATTTATCTCCCACTCATTCTGTCCCTTATTATTTCCAGTCCCCACTTTTATCACGTTGGGTAGTTTATTTTCCGGTTTTGTTTTTTAGTTTCTTAGTATGCATTGTGTACATCCGGCGGCGGAAGTCGCTTTCTGTTCAGCCACGCGCTTATCAACAGGACAGCGATTTTGATAGAATTTCGGTTCTTGCCTTCAGGAAAGTACCCAGTTTTTATTTTATTTAGTTTTTATGTGTCCTATCTAGCCTTCACTTTCTTTCCTTTCCTGACGAAGGCCTTGTGGCCGTAACGTAGACTATTTTCTTTGTCCTTTGTCCTCGTAAGACGAATCACCTTTTTTCGATTTTTTTTCAAACCCATCCATGGTCATTAATTTGTACATTTGATTGTTATGAAATTCATTGCATTCTGTGCAGGCAAGGGAGAAAACCAAAAATACAAAAAAATGCACGTGCGTTATCCTGCTGGAGAAGCTGCAAGTCTGGATAAATTGTGAACGCAGGAGCAACCAGTGCATCCAGAACCTCATCTCGATATGTCACAGCATTAACATTTCCACGGAAGACGTGAAGAGGCAAGCGATGGTGAAAACTGAATCCTCCCCAAATGTGAATACTGCCACTGCGAAATCAGTTGACACAGCAATCTGCAAAGCGCTCTTCACACCGTCGCTAAATCCGCATACGTCCATCTGCAAAGGATATGTTGAATCTGTTCTCTTCTGTGAATAGGACAGCATTCCACTGCAGTCTAGTCCATCTGATATGTTGCTCTGCCCATTGCAGGCGCTGCTGACGATGTCTATGAGTCAAGTTTGGCCCAACATAAGGTCGTCTTGCAGTAAGGCCTGTATCTCTGAGTCGTCGTATGACTGCCATTCGAGAGACTTGCCCATGTCTACCCACTATTGCTCTTGCTGTTTGACTTGCCGGGAGAGTCAATTCCTTAGGTGACTCAGCACAATATGACGATCTTGCGCAGGGGTAGTAACTCGTGGTTGGCCACTCCGAAGTCTATCCCGGGCATTGCCAGTGGTTCCGTAATGTTCATTGAGACGTACAATAGTGCTGTGGTGGCAATTCATCCTTCTGGCAATGGCCCGCGAGCTCATTCCGGTCTCCAACATACCAATGGCTCGTTGGCGGTCGTTTTCAGATAGTCGTGGCATTTCAAGCACATGTACTGGGTGTTTTGTCTCAACGGCCTTTTTATACCGAGTATACTGCCACAACGCGTACACATTTTCAGGGTCATAGCTGTTGAGAATCGTGTTGCACGTGTAACTTTCATCGTTTTCATGTAGTCTGTACACACACCCATGGGTTGAATCTTGCACTTTCCATTCCAGCAGCCATTCGCTCTCTACCTCATGGCAAACACGGGGAAAATCCATTCCCACACTTTTTTTTTGCCAGCTTCTCGGCATCGGTATATATAATAGTGGTGCGTTTTTAATGTGCTTCAGTATACATCAACTAAAGGAAATTTAACACGAAAACTCTGATCTATTACTGGGGAAAATTATATTAACCTACTTTCACCCACGTGTCAATTCACACAATATAACAAAGAGTGTTAAACTCAGACTCCTTGGCGCCTTCTTTATTTACAGTATGATGACGCGCCGCCTTTCGTGAACACGTCGCTGCCATCTTGATAACAGTTAATATTATCTAAATCCAAGTAATCGATCGCTTCCCTGTCCAGTTCCATGTATGAAATACTCTCCTACTAGATTTGTCCGGTCTGATGGATGAAATAATTGCTACGAAACTTCTCACATCTGTGATTTGGACTTACACTATTAAAATCAATCCACGCATATTATTTTCACTCATTTATATTTCAAGACTAAATTATCAGGTCCTGGAAACACATCAATCTATTTATTTCATTAAAACAGACACGCTCAATATAATTCTAAAGCTACAGGGAAATAATGGTAATTTCACTAGGAAATAAGCTAATCTCCTTCTAAATCAAACTCACGTGCTAAAGGCATTTACAGCTTGGCTCTGGTGTCTAACTTCGTTTGTTCTCTCTGGGCGGCTTTTGCAAAATAGGCCCGTTCGCCGCCCGCTGTCTCTTTATATAGGCTCTAGGCTAATCACTCAACTTACTGAGCGGCGCGTAGTAATTGCGCCACGCAAATAACACTCGCCTTTATTGCTCTATTAGGCATGAAAACACAAATATGGCCCACAACTATCAAATATAACACACGACTATCAAATATAACTAATTTTTAGGCTTTATTATGGCCTAGTAATAAATCTTCTACTGAGTCAGACTCTTCACATCCCAGCGTGCTGCGCGCACATCGAAAATATATGGGCGATAAATATGCCTTGAACATGAAGGGGGCGTCTTTACGGCCCCATCACAGAAGAGTAACAGAAGTGCTGGAATTTTGTGAACCCCAGAGTTGGAGAGCAGAAACTCTTTTATATTTTGCTTGAACGTTAATTATTTTGAATTTCCCTTCTCTCAATGGACAGAATTGCAGGAAGTAGATCGTCAGGCAAAGATAATACAGGGTGATATTCTGTCACTTTATCTTTTCACACATCTCATGGATGTAAGGAAAGGACCAAAACGTTTTTAGTGGGGTACTGGAAGATGAGGCCTGTGTTTCAGTGCTGGTTTTTGCCTATGATGTTGTTTTGTTTGCTAAGTCAGAGGCACATTTTCAATCCAACTGCAAGCCTAGAAGGAAGAACTGGAGAAGAGAGGAATGGTTATCAGCAGCTCCAAAACAAACACCATGGTGATCTCAAGAAAAAAGGCATCATATTATGCTGGGAGAACAGATCCTGGAGCAGGTCAACCACTTTAAATACCTTGGAGCTGTCATAGACTGGGTGGGAGGCATCAAAGAAGACATGGCTACTCGTACAGCGGCAGATGGGAGACACTTTCAGGCAATAAATCAAGGATTCCACAGAGAAAAAGAAGTTGGCAAGAGGACGAAGATGGCTGTATATCGCTCCATCTATGTCCTAGTTTTGACATATGGATACGAGTCATGGGCACTGACCGACCCTCAAAAGCCAGCTCTAAACCTCAGAAATGAGATATCTGAGGAAGGTGATTGAAGTAACAAAGAAAGGACATGGTCCGCAACCAGACGATACGGCAAGGTCTCAAAACGCAGACACTGCTGATCCAAGTAGAACAGTTCCAACTACGATGGTTTGGCCATGTATGCAGAGCGGAAGAAGATCGGATAACACGACAAATATGGGAAACCAAGAGCTAGGGATCCTGACCTCCAGCACGACCCAAAGTCCGCTGGGAGGACAACACTAGATAATCTATGAAGGACCCAGGACTAGACTGGAACCAGGCCAGGAGAAAGACTGCCGATATTATAGTATGGCGTTCTCTGGCAAACTTCTATACCCCAGGGTAGAAAAGGATCGACTAAGTAAGTCAGTTTAATTCTGATGGGAAATCAATGTTCGTTCAGCGCTCAACTTTTCAAGTACCGTATGAATAAACAGCGCTAAGCGGGGTATTGCTATGTACGGAAAATAATACATTTTGTTTCATTGTGACAAAACGGGGCGGCCCCTATCGATCTTTGTTTCACTCCGGCAGTATCGGTACATTTGTGGTACTGATTTTTATTATGTGCTCTCAATTATCGCACATTTCTTTCTTTCTTTCTCGCTTCGTTATTTTTCTTCTAAGCAGCAGCTAGTTGATTTTATCAAACCATTCGACACTCCCTGCAGGTGATAATAATTACATTTGCTTGGCGCTGCCCAGATTTGTTGGCTATAGGCGCGGCAGATTAACACGTACATTGGCCAGGGCTATCGGCTTCATCACCGATAAGACATAGATGACAAGATTACTTTTGATAAAAGTAAGATTGTTACATCTCGAAAACATGGTCATATGCGGTTCGTAAGTTTATACGCAAGGGCATCGGACATCGTATTGCCATATATGGGAGAGTTGACCTCTGCCTTATGTTCAAAATTATCCGATGTCGGAATATTTTGAAATTGCACCATAACCCGCCTGTTTGAATATGATTGGAGTTTTTTGATAGCTCATTACAAACGCAGGCGTGGGAAGGCAGGGAATATAATCTGATCACTTGCTCAAGCTATTTCACTTGAGAAATCGCTCGCCAAGACACCAGACTGCTACAGTGAAGAATTAGAATTCAGAATTCCTTCTTAAAATACCGGACACCTTTTATTGGAGTATTCATCGGGACTTACAATATAGCCCAGGAAATCTCTAACATTTTAAATAAGGAAACCGGGACTGAGGAAACTGAAGGACCACACAAGAAGTCAGAGAGGGAACTTATTAAATTAACGACACCCCACACGCGTGTAAGAGGCCGATTCAAGTCTCTTTTATTCATCTGAGCAAAAAGTCTGTGAGTCAGGATTGGCGTAAGTTGTGATTTACATTTCATATTTTATTACTAACATGTGAATAAACATATATATGTATATATTACCATGTGAATTTTCATATGTGAAACTCGCGTGAAGGATGTCAAAGTCATTTGAGCCTGGCAACCTCAGCGTACAGAATGATGATTCATGAACCACCACTGCACGGGCTGGTGATTGCTTTATTGATAGTTTCGTAAGGAGAACTAAAAGCATAAAGTAGTTCCTGGTTCACAATGGAGCAGGGAGGGAAAGATGAAAGAAATGATGTACATTCTAAGTATAATACTTACATTTTCAAAGCAGTGTAAATGTCCCTATAAACATATTCACTTTAAAATTAATGTAAGTTTTCAAGCTTAAACCAGTGTAAATGTCAATGTGAAAATATTCATTTTAAAGTAATGGAAGTTTCAAACTTTTCAATCAGTGATAAAACATAAATGAAAACATATTCAATTTATATTGTGAACACTTTTCAATCAGGGGAGATGTATATGTAAACATACTCTATCTGTATTGTTAACCTTTTCATTTAAATATAAAGTAACTATAAAAGCTATTCTATTTAAATGTAAAGAAAGTGTTATCCCGAGGGATTAAATTTTCTCATCGAGGGTAAATTCTGAGTAATTGGGATGGTGGTATGGGAAGATAGGAACCCATAACTATGGGGTGGAAAACGCCATACTCAGAAGAGCGTTTCGTTCTATTCTTTTACCATAGTTATTGGTGGTACCAGCAGAAAGTACTATCTCTGGAACAAGAAGGCAACAGTGGCCTAAGCTTTAAGACGAAGGACCCACGTGCTAGACTCTCCTTGACGTTTCTGGGAAACGAGCTACCCCCAACAACCTTGATCAGAGACGAGCGTGAGCAGAGTGAAAAGAACCAACCCATAAGAAGCAGCAGAACCGTCATTGACAGCTAAGTTCAAATATATGCTGCCACTTGAACTTCTTTTAACATCTTACATTCCCTAAAGACTGTGATAATAACTTTTCTTGATCTATAACTATTCAAATTATTTTCCAACTGTTAAAACCTAAAGTGATTATTAAATTTTGTTATTTGTAATGTTACAAATTTTACTTCGATTTAATCATTTTAAAGTTACTGCATGTTTGTCTCAGTCAAATTACTACACACACTCTAAACAGAGCTATACTAGAATAATAGAATTCCACTGAGTAAATCGGGGGGGGGGGGGGGGGGTTAAACGAGCTGAAAGTAATAAGTGCTTAAATCCTTCACAAAAGCGTCGGCAGAATTACAGAGTTAACATACTCAGCCAAAGCAGTATTGTTCTCGCTTATCCTGAATATCTTGTGAAGACTCCCTTTGTAATAGAAGTGTAACAGTCTAATAAATGTCTTGGAACTGTACCAGTGACGTCGAATTTATTCTTACGTATAGGCGCACTCAAATATAGTATAGGGGATTCAAATAGCCTCAAACTGACTACTGCTTTCTTTGAGAACATTCAAGTGGACGTCTGAGAGTGTACGAAGAAGAAGAAGTAATAGAAGTGTCATCACCCTTCTATCTACATCTCTGTCAAGAGTAATCTTGTGGGAAGGTAGATACCTTTGAAGCCCATATTAGATACTCTTGAGTTTTGGCCACTGTTGGACCACTACTGCAAAGCAGGAGAGGCAATACCGTCACCTTCATTATAATTAGAACATTTATTATTATTATTTAAATTTTATCTGTCTAGTTATTATGCTTGTCAGAATGTAAAAAGTTACCTTGGAATAGCTTCGTAGTTTTACAGAAATAGCGGTCAATCAGAATCGCGCATTTTTGGGGCAAGAGAGCATACAAACAGCTTAGCCTAGAACTGACAATGGCGGCCATGGAGCGGATTCATTTGTGTTAGCAGGACATCGATTCAGTGGAAGTGTGTCGAAACGGTAGAACGTGAAGACATTATACGTATTTCTTTTGTTCGAGGAGGAAACGGAGTATGTGCAGATATAATTGAAAGTGGAAGGTTAGTAGTATTTCCTGAAATAATTGCAAGTTATTGGGTCCAGAAGTTAATTATTAATGTTTATGAAAACTTTCGATAAGCATAGCTACATGAAAGCTGGACACAAATTGGAAAAAAGATACATGGCATGAAAGCTACATACCAGCCAATTAAAAGGAAATAAAGATGGGAAAGATTGATGGTGTAGTAGAGGAGATAGACGAAGAACAGTGGTGAACAGCAACACATGTGGCCAAAATGCTTCAGCTGAGCCAGAAATATTTTATTCTAAAGTTCTAGTGACGTCACAAGCTTTCCGATACGTAAGCAGACGGCCTATATATAGGAGCGCTAAATTTTAAATTGCTACACACGATTCCAGTTTGTACATGACGGACAGAAGGAAATAGCAAGTCACGACTTCGTTCACTATTTGTGCAACTGTGGCAGCCTACCTTAACCAATTCGATTGTCCATTGTGTATATTCTGAAGGCTGGAGGGTGAGTTGGTTTATGATAACTATATTTGTACATAATGCAATCATCTGTTTCAGATTATTAATAATATCTTAATGTGTAACTACAAGAGTGATGATTCAAAGGATGAATTTTGTAAGACATGAGATGATGGAAGGAAGGAAACTCAACAATCACTCACAATTGTTTAAAGGATAACTATGTAATTATTAGAATTGATAAGAAGAAGAAGAAGAAGATGTGGAATGGACTAAGCATGCCATCCTGGATGTAATCAATAATGTATTATAATGCATTATGTAATTAGTTCTGAAATTGCACAGTAGACACCTGTCACGTAACAATCACATGTGTGCATTCATACACATGCACCATCAGAGACACTCACACCCACCACAGTAGACTTGTGGATATCACAAGTAGATGCTATCCACGGGCTCTGTATTGTTTCAGGTTCATGTCATAAGATAAGATCAAACTCGATCTACATTGAGGGACTCTGAAGTGGGAACTCCTAGTGCTATCCTGCCTATTTTTCTCGGATCACAGCAGTGGGACCACTCATGTTCGCTGGTATCTTTATTGTTTGATAACATCAGTGAAGAGTTTCATCATCGTGTGCAACCCTATCAACTCTGGACTGGGACATTGCAGTCTATCAGCCCACGAGACTTTTCAGTTAAGTTGAAGAACACATGAACTCATGTTACAATTTAAAAGCGAGTTGTCAATGAAGAGACTTTATAGAATCACAGAACAGTTTGCAGGAGATCCGTTATAGCAGAACATTTGAACAGTGTAAAAATATAATTGTGAACTGTGGATTTTTCTGTAATATATCTCTATTATAATCTCAATCTTATTCATTCTAAGACAGAAAGAAAAAAGAAAATTAACTATAAATAAATTGATTATATAATTGTACTTTGGGACTTTGTATATTTCTTTATTGTTCTAATTTTGAATTTTAAATTGAAATTATATTTTGTGAAAGCATAGGATAGTTTGTACGAGAAAATGAAGTCGGGTCTTGTTTAGTTTCTTACCATCTCGATCAAGAGTACTTAACTACCTGACTACAACATGTGCCATCCATACACCAGTGCTCTTTTCTGAGACTGGGGTATTTTTTTAAGTCCAGAATTCTTGTCTGACACTATCACTTAGTATTATCTAGATACACCTATATTTCCATCTGGTCACAGTGCTCTATGTTTGTTACAAGGTGTGTACAATTATTACTTGCATTTTGAGAGTTGTGCTTCCTAAATTATTATTACGATTAAAAAGAAGATGTAAATTATGAGTTTGATGTAGGGTTCTGTCACGAAGTGGATTTAAGTATAGAGTTATGTCTGTGTAAGACAAGACCCTAGTATGAGAAAGACTGAGAAGATAGATTTTTGATGAAAATGACCGTGAATGTGGAAAGATGAGACTATTGGTTTCGAAGGTGACAACCGAGATTGACTCTCCCTCGCCACTCGTGACTTCTCTAAGTGCTACAGTCTCACCCCCTCTGACTACCTTTAAAAGGAGATAAGGTTTCACTAAAGTCCACAGACGCACTATACAGACAATTATATATACGTACAGTATAGTTTTATATATATATATATATATATATATATATTTATATATTTATATATATATATATATATATATATATATATATATATATATATATATATATATATATATAGACTGATTCAGTATGAAGTTTATAGTTTATTTACACCACAAAATAAAGTACATATCAAATAAATAAAGTGCGTGTTCGCACACCTGAAAAGAAAAAACAATTGAAATGATTACAAATGGTAAACCCACAATGTCACCCTCCCCTCAACCTGCAGGAAAGAAAGTTAAGGGTTAAACAAACGAATTTACTCGGTGGGGTCTCTAACTTCAGAGCCACCACTACTAACTATCCTAAGGTTACCACTGACACTGTCCTACTGACGATGCCTAAATTAACTGCCTACACAGCTACAAATGGGAGCCGCGGTAGCATAGTGGTTAGTGCACTGGCTTCCTAACGCAGTGGTCTATGGTTCGATCCCCAGATGAGGTGGGATTTTTTTAGGCCACAAACGGCTCCTGGGTCGATCCAGCCCCAAATGGGTACCAGAGCAACTCTGGGAAGGTTAAGGCGGCCGGCGTGATGCCGACCACATCACCCCTAGTGTGTCGACGGTCAAGATAATATGGGCCTAACACCATATTCCCAATATGCCTCATTGGCGTGTAACGGGTTCCTTTACCTTTTTTTTTACAGCTACAAACACTGTAGGCGATATACACGCCACGGTCCAGCTGTAGACCTACCTAACTGCCTACACTGAAAGCTGATTTAAACTTTTTAAAGTCCTACACAATCTGAATGACTAATTTGTAAATTCTGTCTCTTTTCAGTGTCTGTCTGACACTCCTGGTTTCTACTGAGAGGCTTCTCCGCTAAGCCCCTGTTCTCTAGTGCATTTGGAAGGAATTTTGACCCTATCTCCTCCAAACGAATATTGTAGCTGATGACTTGGGTTTTTAGACTAGGCACTTGACTCACATGCAGCTGCTTCACTGCCGACGAACCTTAATTCAATAGCCCTGTTACCCCTCTTCTGGTATAGGACCGTCGGCTTTATAATGGCCAAATTTACACAACCACAACCAAACCCCACTTCCCGGCCACGCGCCTTTTTGGAGTGGTATAACAAGCTAAGAGCTCTGGATTTTGTAGATAAACGAGTTCCCGCTGAAGCATGGGGCTTCACTAAAACAAAATAACTGCTATCTATTTCTGGTGCACATGTACTTGGCGCCGGTAACTACCGCGTCACCAATTCTATTTCACCTCTGGCGATGCCTCGACCCTTCTATGGCCAAATATGTTGGCAAGCTGTAAGGCAAATTGGCACCGCTCTCTGTGTGCCGTGAAATGGCTGTAAACAAAACAAATAACAACTAATGTACACAACTTCAAAATAATCTCATCTCTAACACCTAACTCCCTTAAATAATACAGCTCCCCCTCCCCAAGCTACGCACAGCGATAAACAAAATATTTATCCCCCAGAAGTCAGCCTACAATAAGCTTCCCTTCTCTCTACTTCTACCCCGTTGCAAAGTAAACATCGGTCTGGTAAGAAAACTCCCAGACACGGGCTAACCTAATCTGTTACGCTAAATCTAATCTCAACGTCACAACATTTCATACCTGAAGGAAAACTCCTGTACTAAATTACTTTCTACACTGACCCGTGAGGTTTATCACATTACACGATATAAAATTAGGAATGATTTACACCCGTCTCAGTAATATTAATTACTCCTGTATGTAATATAAAATTCACTTATAAACTACGTCTCTTACCATCCGGCTGTATTACCAAAATAGCACACTAAATCAAACCCCAACTAAATAAAATACACAACTAAGCTCGCGTATATACAATTGTAAATTATCAGAAGTAACTTGCGTTTGACACAACTAACTACTACATATTACCGAGCGCCAGTTTATCTTAGTGCTTAACCTTACACAATGAATATCTCAAAAATCCTTTACACAAATCATAGACAGCACTAGCTTATCATAGAAAAAATTATATGCACACTGAAATTTTAATTATTTCTGTAAGATAGTAATTGATGGCACTTTCGTTTAAGAAATTATTTTAAACTCCCAAAAGAAAACTTTAATTTAACAGCTAAGATCTACAGACTATATACTCGTTAATTAAATTATGGACATACCCAAAATTTATCGAATATCTCACTTAGAGCAAGCGATAATGACGTTGTTTTCACGGCTGAATTTTCTGTAGACCAAGAGAGCGCCAATTAAAATATTCTGTTATTTATAATTGGAAACCCACGCTAGAACCCACGCCCTACGTCATCGCATAGGCGTCCCTCTGGAACCAATAATATTGCCGGAATTAATAAACTATTGAAACGCTCCAATGATAACGTAAGCTACTCGTGACGCATGTTTATACCGGTTCCCGCTCACTCCAATTGCGTCTTGTTAAATCATGTTATACCGATCGCGTGAGCAAAATTAACTTTGATTCGTTGTAGCGCCAGTTTTTACGTACATGGGTAGAGGTTCACCATCCACCCATCGATTTACCGGGTAGGGGTTATTTAACATCGGACAATTTTCACCCAGCCCAAATAATACTCACGCGCTTACTACAATAAAAGTTACCGCGATCATTTAACAAAGAGAAACCTACGTGATCGCAATTACTTTTAGGGAATGGAAGACTGATGCAAATCTTAAAATTTAACCCGAAAGTCATCCCTCCTGAAAACGCAATAAATTACTTAGAGAAAAAGACTAAACTCCACTAATTACAGGACATAATTTCAGGGAGAAAAAGAATGGGGCCTATTGAAAAATTAAATTACGGTACTGCATCACAGGCTCTAAGACCTTTCGGGTGCATGAGTTTCTTAAAGCCCAGTGTAAGGGAGATTGAAGAGAAAAAGGAAAACCAGTGCAATAGACCTCACTCATTTTCTCACTCTGGCAGTATGCTTACTCCAAGAAACAATTATCCGTTTTTATTTAGATGTTACCTTACCCTTTACATCGATGCCGTCCTCCTTCCAGTTTATCTCTAACGTTTACGCGATTGTGTGATATAACGAAAATATTACGTCCCTTCATTATCTTTCTCATTGCTATTTTTTTATTTTTTATTTTTTTCCTTACGTCTGTTATTTTGCTGTTATACGCTGTTCAACCAAAACCCTTTGAAGGGTTAAAAACGGTTATATTGGGGTATATAGGGTGTTAACGTCTTTGCTGGTATCACGTTCCTAGTCCTGGAAATGACTGGTCCTGAAAATGACCACTAGCTGCCTGTTAGGTCCATACTCGTTGTTGTCTTTTTCGGCTGTGTGTTGATCATGACTATCTTTATTATATTTGGTAGGAGTTCCTTTAGGGTTTCGGTAATCATTTTCTCTGCCGCTTCTTTGCTTCTTTTTCTTCCTTGATTGCTTTTTGGTAGGAGTTCCTCTGGGGTTTCGGTAATTATTTTGTCTTCCGCTTCTTTCTCTTCCTTGATTGCTTTTTGGTAGGAGTTCCTCTGGGGTTTCGGTAATTATTTTGTCTTCCGCTTCTTTGCTTCTTTCTCTTCCTTGATTGCTTTTTGGTAGGAGTTCCTCTGGGGTTTCGGTAATCATTTTCTCTTCCGCTTCTTTGTTTCTTTCTCTTCCTTGATTGCTTTTTGGTAGGAGTTCTTCTACGGTATCGGTAATTATTTTGTCTTCCGCTTCTTTGCTTCTTTCTCTTCCTTGATTGATTTTTGTTATGATATCCTCGATGATCCTTCTCCCTGTTTCAATTCTTTTGAGGACTTCTTCGTTCTCCTCCTTTAGCTCTGCAAGTCTGGCGATGTCGACTTCTATTTGGTGTTGAATGGATTTCATGTCCTGTAACATTGCCTGGGCGCTCTGTAAGGCTTCTATTGTTTCGTTTCTTATGGTATCTGTGTCTTCGTTGTGCCGCCTGTTCTTCTCGACTTTGAGTTTTTGTTTTATATCTCGCACCTCTGTGGTAAGTTTTATTAGTTGGGTTCTTGTGTGCTGTTCCTGTTTAGCAGTGCCACCTGAAACCACTCGGTGTCTTGCTTCTCTGAAGGGGATGTTTTTGGTTACAGATTCCTTCAGTATGTCTTTGTCTCATGGAAGATCGGACAGCCACGGTATCTTGCCACGTGGTTCCCGAGACAGTTTGCGCAGGTTCTGCTGGAGTTGTGCACTTTATAGTTGGTATCCTTTTTCGCTTGAGGACATTCATTGTAAGAGTGACTTCCCGCACAGTACCGGCAAACTGTCTCTCTCTTTCAGGTTTTCCTGGTGTGCGAAAATTGCTGGCAGTTTGAGCACTGCATAACAGGAGGGATGTACTCTTCTGTCTTTCGACATCTATCGTCTAGGTTTAGTTGACTGGATCTTGAAGTCTCTTCAATACTTAGGATAACTAGGTTTGTGTCCTTCTTGTCCCATGTCTTCAGTCTTTCAATCTGTGTTATTTTGACATTCTTGTTTTCTGTTTGCAGGCGGCTGTGGACTTCTTATGTAGACCAATTGTTGTCGACCCCTCTTACAACTATCGTTTTGGTTTTCTTGTAGATCTCCACAGTAACTTTAATCTGGTGGGGCAGCTGGACTTCTTTGTGTCCGGACTCTAGTTCGACCATCAGTTGGTTTGTCTTCTCCGTGTTATTTAGAGCTATTATAACTTCTTTTTCGTGTCTTGTAACTCTAGTTATACTCCTCCTGCCCGTTATTGCCTCGAGGATACCGATCACTTTATCGTCGGGTAAGGCCCTGAGCGAGGCCTCACCTCCAGACATCTGAGTGATCTTAATGATCCTCTCCTGTAGTGCCTCGTGAGAAACGGCATTTCTTTGCTTGCAAAGTTGGCACGCTCCGACTTCCGTCTCAGTTTGAGCGTGTGGTCTGCGGGACGGATTCACGTTCTGGCTCGCTGTCTGCCTCTCATTGTTTTTTCTTTTGTTACTTCCTTGTAGAGAATGAAACTAAGACACGCTAACATTGAAACTGCTAGAATTCTTTCTGTTGACAAAGAGCAGATTCTGGGTAAAGGAATACTTTTCGCTTTATTGTATATAATCTTATAGTAAATTGTCCGTTGTCAAAGAACATTATGGGTGTGGCGTGTAAATGGATGATGAACCACAGTGCGCCTATACGTAAGAATTAATTCGACGTCACTGGTACAGTTCCAAGACATTTATTAGACTGTTACACAAGTCCTGAATATCACTCACATTGTCAAGCACACTGACATAATACTCAGGCTAACATTGCCTGTAGGAAATAAACATTTGAAACAAATAAAGAAGGGAACCCGAGGCCTATTTAAACAGTAAATAAATGAATATTACACATCTAAAAGTATATTTCAGGCACTCGTGAGAAATAAAGAAGTAGAAAACTAGACAACAGAAACATAACAGACGTCAGAGGTGTGACCGTGAGAGTTGGTCACAGTACCAAATTATCACTATGTGACAGGGCACGGTACCAAATAATAATATGTGACCGCGTTCTCTAATTCTACTTTTTATATCTTCTTTCTCAATAAATGTCCATCAAGTGTTATTACTAGCTTCCCGCTAGAGATGTAGATTCTTGTGGAATGTAGCAGGTTCGTTCTTCTCTCGGATTGATGGTGATAAGGTGCTATAGTGGTGTACTTCTAACTGTGTTGTAATTTTTCCCATTTAAATCATGCGACCAATCTGCATAACTCGGCTGAGTCATATAACAAGGTTTATTTACTTACTTACTTAGTCGTTCCTCTTCTACCGTGAGGTGCAGAGGTTTGGAAGAGAGAGCGCCAGACTATCCTATCGGCTGTCTTCTTCCTGGCCTGGTTCCATTCTAGTCCTCGGTCCTTCAAAGATTGTCTAATGTTGTCCTCCCAGCGGACTCTGGGTCGTCCTGGAGGTTTGGATCCCTGGCTCTTTGTTTCCCATGCTTGTCGTGGTAGCCGATCTTCTCCCATTCTGCAGACATGGCCAAACCATCTTAGTTGGGACTGTTCTATTTGGGTCTGCAGCGGGTGGGATTTTAGGCCTTGACGTATCGTCTGGTTGCGGACCATGTCTCTTCTTGTTACTTCAACCACCTTCCTCAGATACCTCATTTCTGAGGTTTGAATCTGGCTTTTGTGGGTTGTAGTCATTGCCCATGACTCGCATCCATATGTCAAGACTGGGACATAGGTGGAGCGGTATACAGCCATCTTCGTTTTCTTACCAACCTCTTTCTTGCTGAGGAATCCTCGATTTATGGCCTGATAAAGTCTCCCAGCCGCTGCTTTTCGAGTGGCCAACTCTTCTTTGATGCCCCCCTTTCGGTCTATAATAGCTCCGAGATATTTAAAGTGGTCGACCTGCTCCAGGACCTGTTCTCCCAACTTAATCTGATGTTTTCTTTCTTCTCGTGATATCACCATGGATTTTGTTTTAGAGCTGCTTAAGACCATCCCTCTCTTCTCCAGCTCTTCCTTCCAGACTTGCAGGTTGGATTGGAGATGTGTCTCTGATTTAGCAATCAGGACAACATCATCAGCAAATGCTAGCTCTGAAATACAGACCTGTCTCATCTTCCAGTACCCCACTGAATACTTTCTTGTTCTCTCCTTACATGCCTTGATGACATCGTCCATGAGGAGTATGAAAAGATAAGGTGACAGGATATCGCCTTGTCTTACACCAGTGATGGTCCTGAACTCTTCTGACTTATAGTTTGCTGTCCTCACATAATTTCTGCAAGACTTGTAGAAGCTCTGTATAGCATGAATCAGAGGTGCTGGAATGTTCTTCCTTGCCAAACAGTCCCAAAGTTTGCTCCAGGGGACCCTTTCAAACGCCTTTTCCAGATCTATGAAACAAAGATGGATCTCACTCTTGTACTCAAGGGCCTTTTCACTCAGCTGCCTGAGTGTGAAGATTAGGTCTTGAATACTTCGGTTTGCTCGGAATGCGCACTGGGCTTCATCCAATTGTGGCTCAGCTAGGCATCGGAGTCTCTGCTCTAGGATTCTAGAGTAGATTTTACCAGGGACACTGAGAAGGGATATGCCTCTGTGGTTTCCACATTGTCGATTGTCACCCTTTTTGAAAATCGGTGTTATGATGGCAATCTCCCAATCCTTTGGTATGGCCTTGTTGCACCATGCTGCCTGTAGGACCCTTAGGAGTAATGGGTCGCCTAATGCTCCCATGTACTTAACCATTTCTGGTGTTATACCATCATGCCCTGCTGCTTTGCCCATCTTGATTTTCTCCAGTGCTGCCTTCAGTTCTTCCATCTTTATGTCATCTTCATCACCATTTGTATCCTCTTCTGTGCTAGTGGTTATCATTTCTGATGCTCTACCTTGCTCACCATCAAGGAGTTCTGAGAAATATTCTTTCCATCTTTCCATTACTTCCTTCGGGGCAGTAAGCAATTTGCCTTGCTTGTCCTTTATAAATTTAAGAGGGCATTGTTTTTCCTTCCTCATGTTCTTTAGGGTCTTATAGAACAATTTCTGGTTTTCTTGCGCATCCTTTTCTAGCTTTTCTCCAAATTCTTCCCAGGACTTCTGTTTTGCTGCTAGCACCTTGTTCTTTGCTTCTGTTCTGAGTATCACATATTCTCTATATTTCTCTATTTGTCCTGCTGTGTTTTTAGCTCCTAAATATTGTTTCCATGCCATTTTCTTCTCTCTTATTTTCTCTTTGACTTCCTCTGTCCACCAAGGTGTCCTCTTTCTCTTGTTCCCAAGTCGGACTTCACCACATGCTTCTGCAGCAGCTGTCTTTATGATGTCCTTGAATTTAAGCCACAGGGTTTCCAAGTCATCAGGTTGTTCTTCTGTTTCTCACCGCTGTAGCAATAAGCCCCTGATATCTGGTCCTTATTTCTGGCTCTTTCAGCTTGTAGGTCTTAATGCTCATTTCTTCCGTTCGTTTACTTGGTTTCTTGCATGGTGCTGGACAGTTCCTAGGCTGAGCAACTCTTTCAGTTGTTCTTTTGATTGTAAGCAGGTAGTGATCACTTCCAATCTCTGGCCCCCTCCAGACTCTAGCATCCCGGACATATTTGAATGAGCTCCTCCTAACAATGGCATAGTCGATCACTGACTTCTCATTCTTTGTTGGTTCACACCTAGTGTATGCATGTATGCGCTTATGGGGGAACTTTGTGTTGGTAATGATCAGATTCTGCTCACTGCAGAATCTGAGGAGTCGCTTTCCATTGCCATTGAGAGTATCTTCTCCATATCTTCCGATAACTCCACCCCATCTAGCATGGTCATTTCCAACTCTGGCATTGAAATCTCCGAGCATGATAATTTCATCTAGGCAGTCATCCACTGTTCTTTGAAGCAGCTCGAAGAATTCTTCCTTGACCTCTGCTCTCTCATCCTCATTTGGCCCATACACTATGACCAGGTTGACTATGGTTTCTCCTTCTTTTAGTTTTACAACCATAATGCGCTCCGAGACAAAGTTCCATCCCTTGATACTATCTTTCTGGTTTTTGGCCACAATGCAACCCACGCCCCCTTTAGCTCTTTCAGATGTGGGTACACCACTGTATAGCAGAGTGTTGCCATCGAGATCCATGACTCCTTGTCCCTTTTTCTTTGTTTCGGTAATAGCCAGGATTTCTAGTTTTGCTTTCCTCATCTCTTCTATCAGCTCCTCTTCTTTCCCATTTATACTTCTTGTGTTCCATGTTCCATAAGTCGTAGTCCGTAGTCCGTTCCAGTTCGTCGCCTTTAGAATCAGTCCGGTTTTTTCTCTTATATTGCTTGTAATCATAGTTTAAGACAAACAGGTGATTGGCCTGTTGTGCCTTTGCATGGTGGAGGGGCTGCCTCCTTACGGCCTCCATGCAGGCCGCCCTCCTCCTTTTTCATCCGGGCTTGGGACCGGCATAGGCGGAGTTAGGTTTATTTACAAAGTACATAAATAAACAAATGCAGCTGGAAAACAAATCAATATTCTTTGTAGTGATTGTAGTTTACTGAAGGTCTCCGTATTTACTTTTCTTCCTTCTAAATTGTGTGAGTACCCAGGAATCTCGTGCAACTCACGATCTAGGTCACCTTGTCCTTTGTTTCCCTTTGTTTCTTCAACTCTTCAGTACATGTAGTGGCGTCTTGTTATCTACAATAATTAAAATTACTAGTTTCTTCAGATGATGAGTCCTAATATACATCTGTGACTGTTTTCTTGGTTTTCTTCCTTTAACATAAATCAAATCCTATCTGGAGATTGAAATACACATTGAGATCGTACTTACATGTGTTACTACTCAACATAGTCTTTTCTCCTTGTACATAAATATAGCTACCGCTTATATTCTGTTGTGAAAAAAAACGATATCATTAAAGTCTACACACAGTATGCTTCTTTCTGAAATACTTTAAGAACTTCAACTTAAAACTTGTCTTTGTGGTTCCATGAAAGTTGAGACAGTTCAAACATGGCTTCTCTTCAGCTCACACTTAGAAAAACACAACCTTCCTCGAGGTCGTCTAGATGGCACTGTCCTAATGATAATATTAACCTCTTAGCCCGACAGGTGTTGTGGGCCCTTGTCACCGTCAATGATTTTAATTGGTCTACTAAAAATGTATGACCTATCTCACTGGCACGTATAATGCCAGGGTAACAAGCCTCACTGTCACAGAGGCTTACCGGAGAATGGAACTAAGGACCTTCCAAACTGCACTACTGCCTAGCGACGGAAGAGAATCGCACTATCCTAAAAAATAGTGCTTCGTGAATAGGGGTCATTAGCGCGAATTTCAACACGTAACACCGGATATGTACCTATGGGCGATCCAGGCTAATTAATGACGCAATCACGTCTGTTGTCCCTTATTATACAGTATAACTCAGATTACACAAGACAAAGACCTTAATACTGTGTCTTGTAAATGATAGAAGAATGAGAAGAGTACAGGACAGTGGGTAGGTTTGGTATTGTATATATATATATATATATATATATATATATATATATATATATATATATATATATATATATATATATATATATATATATATATATATATATATATATATATATATATATATATATATATATATATATATAAAGAGGGTAACCCGAGGCCTGTAAACAGTAAATAAATAATTCCTACCCAAAGGTATGTTGCAAGCGCTCGTAAGAAATAAAGAAGTATAAAACCAGACAACAGAAAAGCAACAGAAGTGAGAGGCTTACCGGAGAATAAATAAGAGAGTAAATTAAAGTAGGTTAGATCCGCTAAGACTTATATTAGATCGACCAGAAATCTCACCATGAAAAACAGCTACCGCTTCCAGGTGTAAAAGCTAAATATTAAGCAGGGAAAAGGAACGAGAAATAACCCAAATATAATCATAATAATAATAACAATTTAAAGAGAAGGTAGAAGATAGAATGTGTGAATGGAGGAAGGGACAACAGTACACCACGTCTTATTGCAATTCGTCTCATCTTCCTCCAAGAAAGATTGAGAGAAGCAGCTAGCTCAGGGGGAAAGGGAGAGGGGGGAACTCAGAAATCAAGTACAGGTAGATGTAGTGAATTACACTGGAGAGGTTAAAGATGTTATACTGAAAAAGTAGGTGTATGTGTCCACAGTGTGAGGTCAAGCTATGTAAGACCCTGAGTCTAATAGTTGATGTTGATGTTACGTTCTCAGGGGACCTATCGCTACCTCTCTAAGATCTCACACTGTGCTATATTTTGCTTATTTATTGGTGTGATGTTTATTATATGGCTACGTGTCTAGGGTTATGCAAAGGTAGTGATATGGTGCACAAAAGACACACACCCTTACAACTGGAACTCAATGAAATTAACTGCAGTAAGACTGTTTTTAACGTTATGATATATTTTTTACAATTTATTTTCCTGTACCTCAAATTTCTTTTGGGACAGAAATGTTGAAAACTGAAGAAAAGTAGTGTACATATAAGAAATAAATAATAAGGACTCTTTGTCCCTCACTAGTAATCTACAATGTTACTGTGTGTGTATTAACAGTCTGATATCTAACTGTGTCATTAGTGAAAGTCACTGATGTGAGAAGCTGTTGTTATCCTCACGCCCCACTATAGTTATAATTCAAGTTGGGGAAAACTTTTTCTTTTCCAAGATGAATTGTCAGGTTGCCCAGCTATGGGACTTTCACCTTATATAGTTTTATATGATCCGATGTAGAATACTGCACTGCAAACAACGTCAGCCCAAGAGATTTCATCCGGCTAACAGGTACAGCATACAGTTCTGCTGAGGTCGTCATGTTCCTCAGAATATGTTTCACCAGTTTTCCTGCCACCAGTCGGCAACAGGAAATAAAACCCTGCAAAATAAAGGCATCCTCGCCCTTTGATATGCTGGCATATATTTTACACAACTAATCAAATGTAATAAGATGTGGGGTCAGCCTCGTGTGCAAAACAAGTGCACCAGCCCCTAATTTAGTTGACTTCACTTTGTACTGTGAATACACCCTGCTTCCATATGGCTGCTACGCCTCTGTCGTTTTAAACACTAATTTGCTTCCACACAATCAGATGGAGTATACACTTCTCCTTCTTATGATATTGTTTTCTTTTCCTTTGTATCAGCATTCTAGGCATGTTTACAAGTGTTCATTAAACACTGAGGCTTGCCAGTAGTTCCTGGTCTTACAGTTATAATATGGATTTATGATAATATTCAATACTCAAATACAATTCTATTTACTTTCTTCATAAATCTGCTTCAGGCATGCATGTGCTTCCTAGGATGTCATAAACTTCCATAATAGCAATGTCGCACGACACAAAATTTGTGGGCGCCCTTATCTAGGGTTAGCCTCTACATAGTAATAACATCAATAAATCATTTATCTTACCGCATCAATGAAATATTTTACACAAGTAAACGATGACTGGCAAATAATGGCACAAATTTAGCTTTGCCGTGTCGTCCAGACTGAAAGGCTTTCGTTTAAAAGCTTCACCTCTGCTCTCACCGTTACTTGGTAGAAAATTTATGTTCAAATGGCAACTACCCTTGTCTTCTTTTCCTAATATCAATCACACTGGCCAATGAGACAACGCGTCCAAAATTTGACTCTTCCGAAAACCCCAAACATTTTGTGCGTTTCTCAATACGTTTGCCAGTCTGGTTTTAATTTTACTGTGTAGAAATAAGTTTCGCGTTGGCTGACAAATCTTCAGTTTTACCTCCCCTTTTTCCTAACTAGCCTCACCCAATCAAACTAGGCACGCCAATTTGACTTTTCAAAGACGCGTTAGAAAATGTTATTATCGAAGCTTTTCAAAATTGTGCATTTCTCCGTGTGTTCGGCTGCCTGTCTGAATTTTCTTATTTCTACCATATCTCTGTTATTTATGGGTCGATTTTAAAGATAGAAAGTGATTAATAATCAGACGACTATTCTCTAACCTTCTAGATAGTTTTATTTTCTTCTTTATCTTCGTTAGCATTTTTATACTTTCCTCTAATTTATGGTTTTTCTTTTATTCAACTAAAATATTTATGTAATCAATCTTCTAAGGTCATACAAGTTATTATAGGATATTATTTTAAACAATATTGCTCTATTTTCTCTCTCTGCAAAATTTGAGGTTTCAGTTTCACTTTACGTTACAAGTAGACTAGTATTGTTTCAATTCAATCCACCACTTTTCTCCCCTCTCTGTCTTTCTTAGAAAACTAACACCGCCTTTTACCCGCCGCCAACTTGTCTAGCGGTCGTTTTAAACAATTAGTACGGATAGAGGAAAAAGCGTGTGTGTGTCAGAAAGGGGGGTTTTTGCCCGCTTGCTAACAAAAGATTCAAATCTTCACCACGCGCAGGCGTTTAAATAAGCGATGCCTAGGCAAAATTTCACATGTTGTAACTAATAATAGATTCTTAGAATGCGTTAGTTAATTTTTCCTTTCTACAGTTTGATTGTATAGTGACCCTTGATAATTTAAACATCTAGTAGTATTGGCCTTCAACTAAGGTAAAATATAGAATTATTTATAGGTTTTCCACGACAACAGTGGAAAAAGTCAAATGCTGTAATATATTATATCTGAGCGGAGGGGGTAAAACGGAGCATTTTATTACAGTAGAGACACCTAGAGAGATCTTGTCTGTAGCCTATAAACCTGTAGATCAGACGCTTCATAACGTTTTTTAATGCTGTGGACACCTTTGATTGTGCGGTGAATGCCGAGGATTTCTTCATAGAACAAATTTACAGAAACCCATAATTGAAAAATGTTACACATAAATATTTATATATAAGGATAATATAGGGGTATCGGGACCCTGTCATTATTACATGGAAACATTGTCAAGGTGAAATGAAATTTTTACAAAAATCTGTAAACAGATTATGTTTCTTCAAATGAAACAATCTATGATAATTCCCAGAACAAAATTAAATATTTTAAAATCAAACAAATTAAAAATGTAATATTAGTTCCGTACACGTGACCCCAAGAGATCTCTAAGTAATCTCGTCACGTGCCGTCAGGTCAAGGTCTTTCCATGTCTTCCTCATCATTGTCATTTCTGTCTCCATCTCTCTTCTCCGTGTGTTTTTTTGGGTCTACCTCTGCCTCTCTTTCCCTGTGGAGTTCCAGCACAAAGACTGCCTTGTAATGCTATCAACAGGTTTCCTCAGTGTGTGTCCTATCCATCGCCAGCGTCTTCTTCTCAACTCTTGTTCCACAGGCACTTGTCTGGTTCTTGTCATCAGTTCCACATCAGTGATCTTGTCATACCCCTTCAAACCTTCTATTCTACGCAAGCAACCATTTATGAAAGCGTCTTTTCCTTATCGCTTATTCCAGTAGCAATTGTTTGATTCCTGTCATCAGTTCCACATTAGTGATCGTGTCATACCACTTCAATCCTTCAATTATTCTGTTCTACGCAAGCTCTCATTTATGAAAGCCTGCAACATCTACAAATATTTAAGAAAAAAATCTGACCCCTTTCCGGCCGCTCTCTCTCTCTCTCTCTCTCTCTCTCTCTCTCTCTCTCTCTCTCTCTCACATCCACAACAATTGACCATATCTACGTCACCTGTACAGATAACATTCTAGAATGCTCTGTTCCTATTGTAGCAATGAGTGACCACTATCCAATATGTTGCACGTGGTCAAAGAATAAATATAAAGCTCCCAGAAATAAACATTTAAGTATTAAATTTAGAAGTTTCAAAAACTTTAACCATGGACTATTTTTACATGATTTGCGAGCTGCACCTCTGGCCAATGTTTACCAGCTTTCGGATCCCGATGACGCCATAGCTCATTGGACACGTATCTTTCATTGTGTGTTTGATAACCATGCACCAGCTAAAGAAATTCGTGTGAAACGACAGATCAAATCTCCTTGGATCACACAAGCAGTGCTGGAAGCCATAAGGCAGCAAGATCGAGCTCACAGAAATAAGGACTTTAACACATACAGAGCACAAAGAAACAAGGTACAATATTTAATACGTAGAGAAAAGAAAACATACTTTAAAAACTTAATTCAGAACAAAACAAACAGTAAAGATGTGTGGAAAGCAATCAACACTCTAGCAAACAAACGAAGTTCGCCAGACTCATTAAGCCGCAATACCCCATTTACGTGTACGGACTTTAGCAATTACTTTCAGGCAGAAATAACCAGTCTTAAATCTGCGATACCAGATTCCCCTTGTGACCTAGGTCAACTGTTAGCATTCAGTGAGAACAAATGCTCGAACACAGTCCCATCCGACATTCCGTATATGACAGTTAATGAAGTGTATAACTATCTTCTAGGCCTTAAAGAGAACAACTCATCAGGACTTGATGGAATCAATAATCGAATACTGCGCTATGCAGCGCCAGTTATTAGTGATTCACTAACATACATATACAATCTATGTATCGCAAAGAGTTACTTCCCGTTGCACTTTAAAGTCGCTAAGGTATATCCTCTTTTCAAACCTGGTTCCTCTGATACTCGTAACCTTGGTAACTATAGGCCAATCTCTCTAATATCATCGCTATCCAAACCACTGGAAAAACACATTCACAAAATAACACTACAACACCTAGTTAACAACGACTTGCTAATTGATAGTCAATCGGGGTTTAGGCCTAAACATTCATGTCACACTGCTCTAACTAAGGTGATAGACAACTGGCACCTAAATATTAACAACGATAACATGTGTGGGGCAGTCTTTGTAGACTTTAAAAAAGCATTTGATATGATAGATCACGCTATTTTAATTAGAAAACTAGAAACATCAAAAATAAACTTTCAACTGATGACAATGATTACATCATTCCTGTCAGACCGAAAACATGTAGTTTCTTACAATAACTCCTTTTCTAGCCCAGCAGTAATAAATACTGGCGTTCCTCAGGGTTCTATACTTGATCCTCTACTTTTTACCATTTACATTAATGACCTTCCTCTTCACATCAATCACTCATCCTGTGATCTGTTTGCGGACGACTGTACTGTTTACAAGAGTGATAAAAGTTGTAAAACACTCGAACTATCGTTACAAAAGGATACAGATAATCTGATTAATTGGAGCAACGGTAATCGCATGCTAATAAATATCATTAAAACGAAATGCATGTTAATATAAACTAGACAAAAATTACAAAATTCAGAGAAAACAACACTTCAGATCTACATTGGTACCTCACTAATTGAAAACGTTAATGAACATAAAACTCTAGGTATAATCGTTGACCAGCATCTAAACTGGAACTCACATGTACATGCACTGACCAAGCAAACGGCACAGAAAGTTTACCAATTAGCTAAAATCAAGCATTTCCTAGATGAAGATGCACGAAAATTGCTCTATATATCTCCTTGACTATTGCTCCACAATCTGGGATGGTTGCTCAATGTCCAACACAAAGAGACTCCGTTCACTACAAAAGCGTGCAGTGCGTCTAGTCTCTGACAACTGCCTAACTCAGTGTGTAGATTTCTATAAAAACCTCCGAATACTGCCCTTAAGAAAGCGCCTTCTGTTTAACAAAGCTAAATTTGTTCACACAATCCTGTCACACAATGCTCCAGCATATCTGTGGCCCAATGTTCAATTACAATGAAAGACGCAGTCTACGCTTTAACAGATTGCAAGTGCCCAAGCCTAGGATTGACTTATTCAAGAAAAGCTTAGCGTACTCTGCTGCTCATCTTTGGAGTTGTCTTCCACATAACCTAAGAAACAACCTCAGTCCCTATTCATACAATCATAGACTTTTTGAATACTTTCTGAATTCCGATTACATGCCCCCCTAATTGGATTATCTTTTCTTATAACATCAACTGTAGGTTCTAATGACGATGTTTTTACTTTTCAACATATGTTATGTCATGCTTATAAGTAATTAATGTTAACATTAGTGTGCTATATTATTATTTTACTTTACGTTGAATTTCTTGAAATTGATATGTAACATGCATATGAGAATAAATGAATTCAGTATGAAAGGTGAGCGAAAGTGTAGCAAAGTAGATTTTGCTGGGGAGGTTATGATGGTATCCTAAAAGAATGAAAAGGTGTCTGCTTTAACCGTGTGAGGTCAAGCACATGTAGGCCTCTGACTCTATAAATGATGATGATGAATTATGTGCAGAGAACCTACAGCTACCTCCCTAGGTCTCACACGGTCACTCTTCTGGCTCTAGTGTATGGTGTATGGTGTACCTAGTGTCTACGGGAGAAATGAAATGAGGGTACACAACAGTCAAACACTTTAAGTTTCTATAAAGAAGATAATAAAACTAGCAGTTAAGTTTTTCTTTGAACAATTTTCTTTACAATTTATTTTGCCTGTCCATTCATAGCTTGTGGACAGGTCTTTGAAAATAAGGACAAGATAGTTTACAGAAAAGAACAATTAAAATTTTGGGACAATTTGCCCTGTGGTGAAGTGGGATGTTATAAATATTTATAGGGGACTTAGTGTACTGACTGAGATCAGCTGTGAAGGTATCTATATCTAATAAGAGTAGTGTATTATAGATAACCTTACTTGCTGCCACATATATATATATCTCAGTCAGAATTATTCTGGAATAGTGTGATGACTACGTTGTATGTCTAGGGTATGTGTATGATGAAGTGTAAGTCATAACAACAACAGACAGATAAACAATTTAATTTATTCCACCACACTTGACAACACTGTGACACTCACATACATATAACACTCTAAAGGATATCTTAAAGGAGTCACTGATAACTTTTCAAATAACAATATGTATTCATTGCTGTTATGAATGAATATGTGTCCTGATTCAAATACAAAGGGAACCAGGAATCACAATCAATTTTAATTACAAGTTATATGTACAGAATTTCTCAATATGAATATTGTAGTGACATATATTATTAAAAGTATCCTATGTGTGTCAGTTGTGTAGTAGTAATATGAGGTAATACTGGTTTTGTTTTGTTCAAGCTCTGTTGGTATTTGTCATCATGACTTCAATAGTTTGTCTTTATGGGAGCTAGTATTGGAGATGTTCTCAGTTCCTGTTATTAAAACAATTTACTTCCCCTCTTAAGTTTATGTTACAATGTTATTTTAAGATGGGGTACATAATTTTGAGCTCAGCTGGCCACATCAGCTTATCTTGCGTGATGGCGGCAGGAAAAGACTCCTCTGCTCGATTTCTCCCCTGTGCTCTGGAGACACCTCACTGATAGCTAAATGGACCAAGGAGTATGCTGTCCGACTCTGGATTCAGCAAAGCTCTGACCAGGTGCTGCTCAATACCATCAAGACCACGGTCCCTGAAAACAAGAAGGATGTACCTTCTACTTCATAACTAATTGATACTCTCTTTTTACACTGAGCACAATACATCACAAACATTGAGTTCAGAGCGTTAGGCCAACTGTCAGCTTCATCTGAAATACTTTATACCAGTATTAACCTCCTTAATGGTTACTACGCCTCTGCACTTCCAGCATTATTTCTGTCTAATCAATAATCTAGGTGTCAGTGTACTGTTTGGCCATTCCATACAGTTTTACTTTCCTCCGACACCTTCTGTTCAGGCTGGAGCATTATAGGCTTTACATCATGTTTGCTACTGAACTACACATATATACAGGCATAAATTAACAATTCACATTCAATTTTCATTAAAAGATACTGAATGTTTCAAGCTTACCACAATTCATGGAAACAAACACAGATACGTTGATTAGCAATGAATTCTGGCACAAATACTGGCACAAATTCCCATCTGCTTATGTTCCAGGCTTTTATTTTAGCAAAAATGTGAGCTGGCTTCAACGCACTGTTGCTTTATCAAGCTTATTTGAACTAGTGGTCTCGAACTAACGCTCCTAAGTGAGTATATCAGCGAGTCTGGCCAATGGAGCCACGTTTCGACAAGGGTTTGAAAAAATTTTAACTTCCTACGTCTCCCCTAACAACCAAATATAGTATTTATAGTCCGACCAATCGTGTTTAGTCTTATATTTGTTGCGCTCCAATCAATTTGGAGTTTACATGGTAGGCTATTTCCGTACGCAAGGTTTTTTCAAACACGTTATAAAAAAATTTTATGAGCAGAAATGATTTCATGCTGTCAGGCATCCCCACTATTTTTATTTTGGTTATATAACTTTATTAATTCCTAGACTATTTGCGTAACGTTTTACATATTCTTTGTCAGCAAACCCTAAGGAACCCAAATATACAAATTTAAAAGAGCTAAGTGGCTGCGTTCAAAATATGCAATTTCTTCTACCTCCTGTTTCGAAGATGTGCTGTCTGGGTACTGTAATGTTTTCAAACGTAAACCCATCTAATGTTATCTTTTCTAATAAGCGTTTTTTTTATGATTTTAAAACCTAACTCTGGGAAGGGTAGTGAATTTATCACTGTCCGTCTGAAAAAAAAAAGTTAGTGCATGTGGCCTTACACGCGTGATAGTAGTAATTGTGTATCGCGCGACGCGTGTTGCATGCGTTCCTGATTTTCAGCCCTCCCTCTCTCTTCTATTTGAGTCCATCTGTTCGTTCGTTTTGGTAACGCAGTATAATTAATGTTAGGATTAATTTAGGTCATTACGCAGTCTGCCTCTCAATGTTTTTCCAAGAAATACAGCACACGTTTCATTGAAGAAAGCGGGTAATAATATAGTAGGCTTTTACTATCAACGTGAAAGCGTTACAATTTGCAGACGAAGCATAAAACAAAGGGGATTTCGAGTACATTCCTTGTGACAGCACTGTTATTTTACCATTGCTCTTTTCTTTATTAGAATTTATTTGTTACGCTTTACATTTACCTTTTAATTTATATATGTGGATTAGAATATTCCACGACATCTCCCCTCTTAAAACAGACATTATATGTCAGTCCTTTATTCTATATACACATAGAGAAATTTATTATTATTTCTGGGGTTTACGGTGATTCTCATCACACGGATGGCGGCTTAAAAAATCCGCTCCCAAATTGGTGTTTCCAGATATATACTCAATGCTAAAATTATATGGAGCCAAAAGTAAAGACCATCGGAGTAACCTGGAGTTCTCATGCCTAGCCTGTGCTAGAAACGATAAAGGTTTGTGGTCTGTTTGCAACTTAAAGGCCTTCCCATACAGATAAATATTGAATTTCTTTATTGCCCATATTACTGCAAGACATTCTTTTTCGCTAGTTGAGTAATTGATTTCGGCTTTATTCAATTTTCTGCTAGCATATGCCACTGGGCTTAATTCCCCATCCAATGCATCTGATTTCTGTAGTAGAGTTGCACCTAACCCAATATTACTTGCATCCGTCCTTACTATGAATTCTTGACTTAAGTCAGGTAATTTCAAAATGGGTTTACTTGTGAGCTTTTCCTTCAATTCTTGGTAAGTCATTTCACATTGTGGTGTCCATGTAATGCGATCTGGATGTCCTTTACGTGTCAAATCAGTTAACGGTGCACATATGGAATTAAAGTTTTTGATATACTTCTGGTAGAAACCACATAATGAGACAAAGGATCTCACGTCCTTCTTGGTTTGTGGTCTCGGGGCTTTCTGTAGTTTCTCTAAATTCTTTGGGTCAGGGGTCATGTTTCCCTGATAAACTGTGTGTCCCAAAAATTCCAATTCTTTACATCCAACGCAACATTTGGTTGGTCGGGCTGTTAAATTTGCCTCCCTAAGTCGATTAAACAGCATGTTCAGAGAGTCAATGTGTTCCTCAAATGTTTCTGTTGCTATCAGGATATCATCCATGAAATTTGTTATACATGGATTATTCAGAGGGTCCAATAATTTTCTCATCATTCTAGAGAAGACACTAGGCGCATTCTTCAATCCAAATGGCAATCTATTAAACTCATAGTGTCCTTCTGAGGTACTAAAAGCTAGGTATGGTCTAACCTCAGGCTTTACTGGAATCTGATAGTATCCTTTACTCAGATCCACTTTTGAGAAATATTTAGCTTTATTTAGTCTGGCAAACAGCTGATTTGTATCCGGCAATGGATCCACCTGTCCTTCTGTAATAGCATTCAGTCTCCTGTAATCTATACAGAGTCTATGTTCTCCAGAGGGCTTCCTTAAGAGTACAACACCGGAACTATATGAGGATTCACTGTGTGAAATAATTCCCTCCTTCAATAGATAGTCTATCTCTTCCTTCAAAGCTTTCTCCTTAGCAAACGGAATCGAATATGGTTTCATACAGACAGGTGTGGGGTCTATCAGTTTCATATCATATTCCAATAGGTTTGTATGCCCTGGTCGGTCTGTTAACACCTCTGCATGATTATTTAGAACCTGTTGCACTCTCTCTTTCTGAGTTTTCGTTAAATGTGTACTGATTTTCACCTGTGCTGCTGTCTCACAGGGGTGTAATGGATACTCAAATGATGAAAGTGGTTCCTTTTTCATCTCCATGGCGATGGACAAGGTCAACAAGTGTGTCTCTCCTGATGTTCTCTTTCCAAATATTTCTTCAGGAGATTCACATGATAGATTTTTTCTTTCCCCTTCTTATCTATCTTATAATTTGTTCTAGATACCTTCTCTAAAACTGTATATGGACCCTGCCATCCAATTTGTAACTTATTCTGACTCCCGGGCAAAAGAAGCAGTACTTTCTCTCCCACAGCCAAATTTCTGTCTTTCGCCTTCCTGTTATAATAGGCAGCATGTTTCTTCCTGGCTTGTTTCAAATTTTCATTGGCAAGTTTCCAGCCAGTTTTTTAAACGAGTGGTCAGCTCATTCACATATTGGTATGAAGATGTAATGTTTTCCTCTGCCTTTTCATCAGTCCACGTTCTTAACAAAGCTTCGAGTGGACCTTTTATTGGCCTTCCAAACAATAATGTTGCCGGGGCCATACCGGTTGAACTATGGGGTACCTCCCGATAAGCAAAGAGGGCGGCGTGCAGGTACTGGTCCCATGTATCTGGTTTTTCGTGTGCCAACTTTCTCAGGATCGACATCAATGTGCCGTTAAATCTTTCCACTTGGCCGTTCCCTTGGGGATGATACACACACTACAATGGAAGTGTTTGGCCTGGAAGATCCTGAAAACTTCTTCAGTTAGTTTCCCCTTGAACTGAGAGCCATTATCAGTCAAGATTTGATTGGGAAAGCCTAACCTTGTGAAAATTGTGAGCAATGCCTCTGCCACATGTTTAGAATCAATCGATGACAGGGCTACAGCCTCTCCCCACATAGAACAAGTGTCCACCAGAGTCAGAATGTAGCTGTTCCTTCTCTTGGTTCGGGTGAGAGGTCCCACAAGATCCACGGCAACTCTCTCAAAGGGTGTTCCCACTATGGGCATTTCCCCCAGAGTTGCTGGTGCAGTCCAATGTTTAGGTGCTACTCGTTGGCACTCTGGACAGGATTTTACATATCGTTTGATATCTTCAGTTATTCCTGGCCAGAAATAGTGACAAGCTATTCGCTGTCCTGTTGCGCTGATTCCCATATGACCACTGAAGGGAATCGCATGCCCTAGTTCCAACACTTTAGTCCTATATGAAGTGGGAAGGACCAGCTGTCCGTGACCATTGGATTCAGATCCAGCCTTCCTATATATCAGTTTGTTCTTCATATAAAACTCTCCCTTGCCTGGAGGTGTATGAGATTTGGGCAACTTCTTGAAACATGGCTTGAGTGTTTTGTCCTCAGCCTGTGCCTTCCTCATCTCATCTGGATGAGTATTTATGGGATTATCCTCCTCCTTTTTTGACTGTGATCTGGTCTGCACTGTTGCCAATATCACAGGTCTCTTGGGATTCCCCAAGAAGACATATCTACACCCCAATATTAGAGGGTAGATTGGCTCATTTATCACTGCTGCTTTTATGATTCCTTCCACATATCGCGTTTTCACTTTTATTCGGGCGACGGGAAGTGTCATGGTAGCTACATCCTTGGTTGCAGTTTGAATCTCCACTGTTTCTGTGGTGTATTGATCGGCCTGCACCAGGTGAGAACTCACAACGGAATCGTAATCTAAACCGGTATCATATAAACACATTATAGTGACACCATTACAGATGACATCTTCACACACTGGGGGGTGGTATGGTTCCTGTAGTTCTTCAGGTTTGACCTTCTTTTCCTTTTTCCCCGATGTCATAGCAGCACAATGAGGAGGTTTCCTTCTACAATGGTCAGTGTCATGATTGTTCATCTTACAATTTTTACACCACCTTTTTCCTTGGTTGAAAGATTTTCTTTCATCATATTTCCTTTCATCGAATTGTGGGAATTTATTTTTATTTTCATACCGTGGCCTATCAAATTGGTGCTTACCTTTGTTTTGATCCTTAGGATCAAATTTATTAAAGTTCTGTGGTGCCCTAAAGTTATCCACTTGTTTCTTTTTATTACCTGTTACCTCTGCTTGAGCTGCTTGATACCTTTCAGCAACATTTAGCAACTCACCCAGCCTCTCTGCAACTTGTTCCATGAGAAACTTTCTCAGGTCTGGAGCCATGGACTCTCTTAATTGCTCTATAAGGACCATTTCCTTAAGATCTTGGGTTTTCCCCAGAGAAGTCCATTTCTCCAAGTATGTCTCTATTCGTGCAGAGAACTGGTGATAGGTTTCACCTGACAGTAGTTTTAGCATTCCTAAATTTTTTCCTATAAAATTCTGCGTTCTTTTCATACCTTAACAAAAGAGCCTGCTTTAGCATGTCATAATTTTCCTGATCACCTCTGCTCATTTTGGCAAAAACTTCATAAGCTGCCCCACGAAGTCCTTGAGATAACTTTAAGCTCCACCTTTCTCTCTCTAACCCATACGTGGTAGCTAATAGTTCATACCTATTTAGGTAGCTCTCTATATCATCGTCTTTCTCAACAAAATGATCTAAATGAAAATTCATAGCTGAGGTTGAGGCTCCTTGGCTAGCAGTGGCCTCAGAGGCAAAGGGACTGGCACCATTTTCAGGAGCATGGCCTTGAAACTCAAACTCCCTTAGTCGTAACTCATGTTCCCTTTGTAATCTCTTCTCCTCCTTTTCTGCTTCCCTCTCTGCAGTCAATCTTCTTTCTTCTGCAGCTAATTTCTTCTCTTCCCTTTCTGCCGCCAATCTTTTGTCTTCTCTTTCTGCTTCCAATTTCTTAGCCTCAGCCTCAATCTCAAATTGTAACTTCTTAATTTCCCTTTCAGCCTCTAACTTTCTTTCGGCTTCAAACCTTCTTTCTTCGCGTTCAATAAATTTGTCACATTCCGTAGTGACATAGGCAACCATAACTTGCCCATCTAATCCTAACTCTTTTGCAGTCTGAACAGCAGCAGATCGAAACTTGGCCAGGTCCGCCATTGTCTATCAGGTAAATTTATACAATGTCTAACCAACAATTCAATCTCTAACTATATATCTAATGGACAACACAGGCACCGTGAGCTCAACCTTATTTAATTCCACCCAAGGATACCTTTTAATTCTTATATTCCCTGAAGTGAATTACCCCCAATATTTTTAATAGGGAAAGATTCAAAATCCCAAGAGCGAGCCCCCAATATATGTGGTGAAGTGGGATGTTATAAATATTTATAGGGGACTTAGTGTACTGACTGAGATCAGCTGTGAAGGTATCTATATCTAATAAGAGTAGTGTATTATAGATAACCTTACTTGCTGCCACATATATATATATCTCAGTCAGAATTATTCTGGAATAGTGTGATGACTACGTTGTATGTCTAGGGTATGTGTATGATGAAGTGTAAGTCATAACAACAACAGACAGATAAACAATTTAATTTATTCCACCACACTTGACAACACTGTGACACTCACATACATATAACACTCTAAAGGATATCTTAAAGGAGTCACTGATAACTTTTCAAATAACAATATGTATTCATTGCTGTTATGAATGAATATGTGTCCTGATTCAAATACAAAGGGAACCAGGAATCACAATCAATTTTAATTACAAGTTATATGTACAGAATTTCTCAATATGAATATTGTAGTGACATATAATATTAAAAGTATCCTATGTGTGTCAGTTGTGTAGTAGTAATATGAGGTAATACTGGTTTTGTTTTGTTCAAGCTCTGTTGGTATTTGTCATCATGACTTCAATAGTTTGTCTTTATGGGAGCTAGTATTGGAGATGTTCTCAGTTCCTGTTATTAAAACAATTTACTTCCCCTCTTAAGTTTATGTTACAATGTTATTTTAAGATGGGGTACATAATTTTGAGCTCAGCTGGCCACATCAGCTTATCTTGCGTGATGGCGGCAGGAAAAGACTCCTCTGCTCGATTTCTCCCCTGTGCTCTGGAGACACCTCACTGATAGCTAAATGGACCAAGAAGTATGCTGTCCGACTCTGGATTCAGCAAAGCTCTGACCAGGTGCTGCTCAATACCATCAAGACCACGGTCCCTGAAAACAAGAAGGATGTACCTTCTACTTCATAACTAATTTATACTCTCTTTTTACACTGAGCACAATACATCACAAACATTGAGTTCAGAGCGTTAGGCCAACTGTCAGCTTCATCTGAAATACTTTATACCAGTATTAACCTCCTTAATGGTTACTACGCCTCTGCACTTCCAGCATTATTTCTGTCTAATCAATAATCTAGGTGTCAGTGTACTGTTTGGCCATTCCATGCCGTTTTACTTTCCTCCGACACCTTCTGTTCAGGCTGGAGCATTATAGGCTTTACATCATGTTTGCTACTGAACTACACATATATACAGGCATAAATTAACAATTCACATTCAATTTTCATTAAAAGATACTGAATGTTTCAAGCTTACCAAAATTCATGGAAACAAACACAGATACGTTGATTAGCAATGAATTCTGGCACAAATACTGGCACAAATTCCCATCTGCTTATGTTCCAGGCTTTTATTTAGCAAAAATATGAGCTGGCTTCAACGCACTGTTGCTTTATCAAGCTTATTTGAACTAGTGGTCTCGAACTAACGCTCCTAAGTGAGTATATCAGCGAGTCTGGCCAATGGAGCCACGTTTCGACAAGTGTTTGAAAAAATTTTAACTTCCTACGTCTCCCCTAACAACCCAAATAT